>JAUMHF010000003.1:8224924-8243919 GCA_032359275.1 Microctenopoma steveboyesi | reverse complement strand
CTCAGCTACAACATGTAGAGGGTCCAGCTCCACACCAAGAACAGAACCAGCCCTCCTGATTAATTTGTCCAGTCTGTAAGGATGGGGTTTTAAAGAGAAAAAGCATAATCCTGGAATTCCTCTGACGTTTAAAACAAATATTGCTTTTCTGTCTTTCTCCAGCATGACATGATAGTAGTGTTTTTTCTAGAGTAAATGTGACATATCCTGTTAGATCAGCTGAGCTATGAAGGAAGAGTGACCTCTTCGACCCTTTGTGTTCACCTGATGATTTTTCCACATGTTCACACCAGATTTGATTCTCAGCGATTGGTCCCAAACCAAAGATGTACATGTAGATTACACTGCATACATTACACTGAATCACCGACTTTAACGCTGACCAGCCATATGCCTCTTAATGAGACATGGCAGGCTTCTAATATTTATTAGTCAACCCGAGTGGAATTCAATCCAGCAACTGGCTGCATGTTTACGCAAACCACTGCTAGGTAACACACACTTCCCAATCTGACTCCTGCTACCTGCATGTCCAAAACACAATCCAGTGGTGTAAGTTATAGTTTTCTTTGCTTGCTTTACAGAATAAATAATACAGAACAAGCACACAATGATCTTATGCATTAATGTGGCAGCTACTGTGTACAGACTGTCCTGTGTCCCCTGTCTGTAATCCTTGTAAATTACGTCTCGTAATTATGTGCTATGAGCAGCAAACATGTTTAGATGGGTGTCAAAGAGTCATCTCTGTGGAGAATTCGCATAGTGGTGCCAGATGCCTGTCCTAGGACTCAGCTGCTATTTCTGCTCTGTGGGTCACAACAGCTCTTAGGCAAGATCAGAAACCTTGAGAGGTGGACGCAGGGTGACAACAAGTGTGCGCAAACAATGTCAGTTCTGCAGCAGGACACTTGCCTGAAGCAGAATCTGATTTATTTCATTGGTTTAAGTTTGAGCAGGGAGTGGAAACTAACATATTTTTGTAAATGACGTATTATTTGTTGTTTTTGTATAGCTTAGGAGTTTTTACTTCAGTGCCATGTCAAACATTTTCTAGGAACAGCGAATGTAAGTAATGCCAGGCAACGTGTTTGCGCAAGATTTCCAAAGAACTGTACACCAAATAGCAGAACAAAAGAGCTGCAAAGCATACTGGAAGGCTAAATTTGTTTTTACAAATGCATCAAGATTGATCCATAAAGCATATGTGAGCAATTTCTTAAATAATATATATTAAATATTAAATATTTGTAGCATTTGTATTTGTAACAACATGAACTCTTTATTAAATTATTTCTTATTAGAAAATAGTGCTTGTATTATTAGAACTTGTTCAAAATGGGATTTAATTATAGCTGAAACACTCTATTAAGTAATCAGAAGTAACTGCTCAATAATACAAGATCATTTTGAAACAAAAGTGAAAAAAATGCAATGTTCAAGCCTCTGACAACAACAACAAGCGTAATACAAGCACACTTAACCACAGTTAAAAATAATGTCAAACTTAATTTAAAGGTCTTGAGACCACAGCCTTTGTCTGCACTGATTGTCAACCAGCCAAACTCTCTGTGGGAATGCAAAAACATGCTACTCTTTTCTTACACATTTAATTTATTCAGCCCATCTCACAAACTGATTGAAAATCAGCTGGTGGAGGCAACAGCTTCCTGCTGCATCTGAGGACTGGCCCAAACAATACTGCAGTCTGTAAATTCCACCAGATTAGATGAAGATAACACTTGCAGACTTTGTTGACGCCTCCACTACTGTATATGGACAAACCAGCACCACCACTGCCCCCCAATTCTTCCAGACAGGTGGGCCACAGCGCCTGCCCCATAATGTCCTCAGACTAAAAGCAACAGCTGAAACAGCACACATACTCCTGCAGTGAAAAGATATTACTGACTTCACCCTGACCTGCATGTATCCCCTGACCCCCGTGCTCTGCGTGGTATCAGATATTTGGGGCTATTTTGGGCAACAGCCTGAGTTTGCTGCTGAGGACCTACTGTAAGATATTTAAATGTGTATATTCTACTGTATTCTGAACATGTGGAGTTTAAGGATGAAGTCAATTTCTATGAAGAAATGTATTTAAGCCACATGTGAAACAGGAAGCTGTCACCAGTACGTGCTCGTATTGAAGGTCTTTGTGTCCACTCATAAAATCATATCAATACATTATGACCCTACTAAAATGGAGCGTTAGAATAAAGTGTAAATGTGTATAGGTTTATGAGATATAGTCAACATAGATTGTGATCCATTTGTTTAATATTCTGAGTTTAAAAGTAAAAACAAAGCTTAAACGAACGAAACCTTTAACACGAGGTGCGGGAGATTTTATATAACTAGATCTGGAGGTGAGATTGTTTGGTCAACTAGTAATTGTTCATTATGTTAAATAAAAAAAATCAGAGTATGCATAACATTAAGACGCTGTTGTAAACTCAAAGGGGCTAGTTACAGTTGATCATCAGAATAAAACGTGACATGACACTGGCACGATGACAGGACGTCACAAATCTGATGCGTCATGGTCCGCGCCACCGCATCGCCGTTACAAAAGAGATATATATATATATACATATATAAAACAGTTCAACGGCTATAAAGTCACAGCAGAGTCCATAGATACTGCGTCAACTGTCGTAAAATATTAGAAAGCGTGATGCACGGGGAGCCGGTGAAGATGACTTTCTTTGGGCATCTCTGCGCAGACACGAGCAGCCCAACACTCGTCTGCGCACATTACCTGCTCCGCCCCATCCTGAAAATGAACTAAACTTAATATTCAGCTAAAAACTCGTCCGTGGATGGACAACTTACCCCCCTTCTCTAGTCCGCAGTGAATGTCTGTCGGGATGTTTTGTTGTGTCTGTCAGTGTCCCGGGACGGATTCGTGGCTGTGCTGTTGTCGTGCGGTCCACTCCTGCCTCCCTCCTCCGTCACTCAGCTGCGCGCAGCACCGGGACTCTTCCGGGTTGTCCTAATTAAGCAACACGCTGAACCTGAGAGCCACACTGTGTGCGGAGACGAGGACCATGACTCAGAGCCGTATTATCTGTCCCACAGACATTTTCCTCGCAGGCGACATGGCAGCCTCAGAGACCCCTGCTAAAAATAGACGAGTGGCTGACGCTGTGGCAAAGACAACCTGCGAAGTCCGTGAGGGAAAGTGACACACTTCGAGGGGAGTTATCATCGTCAATGCCCAGAGTCAGATCCTAGTTTCGAAATATCCCCCCATTTCAAATCCTCTGAACCTGAGAAGTGCAGATTTTATAACATCTGTTTTAGTAGGCCAAAAGCAGCACCCTGGATGCTGAGAGCCCAGGATGTAGGCCAGAGGTAGGACCTACATCCCTGATGCAGAGAGCCCAGGTGAGCACTACAGCATTCATGATAAGGGAAACTCCTGATCTGGTTTAGAAACAGGTCTAAAGATTGTAGTATTTTGATTTCAAGTCTGCAGCATGGCTACACGTCCGATAAAGCAACTTTATGCTCCATGTCATTACAATAGGAACTTCCTGTTATCCTGATGTCCTGCTAGAATTGTTATCATCACACAGTTACCTAAATTCGTTTTTGTTTGCATAAAGTGGCTGCCTTATGCAGTGATTTGATAACTGCAGTAGACAAAGAATTGCAGAAGCGTTGAAGTGGGAATGGGATGAAACAAAACACTTGGAGGGATGTGTACTGGGGGATCCTGATAAACGAGTGAAACAGGTACAAATAAACATATAATTGCTTGACTTAGGTTACCTAATTACAATTAAAATAAAGAATTAATATGCAGTAATACTGCATTTTGCTTCCCTGTACACATTGTGTGTAGACACTTCTGGTAACTACAACTAGGGCTCCTTTTAATTACACTTTGAATAAGAAAACATGAAAATAGGATTTGACCTGCTACACCTGCAATCTGCACCAGGATTTCTGTGCTAGATTTCGGAAAAAACACAACGATTTCACACATCACAAGAAACACATTTAACTTTATTACGTCATGGGGTAAGATAGCTGCTGATTGAGGCCTTGCTGTAGCCATGATGTGTTCATGGTTACCCACCTTCAGAATATGGGACGGTTTTGTGTTTCATTCCTGACCACAAATAGTGCCGGGAGCTGGTTAAAAGAAGGCAGAGATGCGGCAGCACACTCTTTTTAAACATGACTTATTGATTAGAGGGTGGATGAATCATTGATGGAGTACTGAGGGACTTTATTTAGTGACAGTCGTATCCATGCAAACTGTGGGTGTGACCTGTAATGTGAAGCATCTGACGTACACGATGTGTTTGTCACCTCACTGCTGCAGCTAAACGCAGGAACAAAAGTGGACACGAGAGAAAAAGAGAAGACACGAAAAGGGTTTCACATTCATTTCACTAAACCTCAAAAGAAAAGAAATGTCACGAGTTGTTTTAAACAGAGAACATTTTATTCCAATTTGAGCAGATTTTGTTGAAATTCGTAAGTAACGTTTTAATATCAACAGGACCTTTGCATTTTAATAGTAATAGTTTAACATGCCTTCATCCAGTGACAATGAAAAGCTTCATTAATACGTTTTTTTTGTCGTTTATATTTTATATTTCCCTTACAAGAAATAGTTCAAGTATAAAAATTCCCAACAGTGTAAAATAGCCCATCTGATGAATAGTAAGCAAAAGAAGCACAGCTACTGAAACCTCGACGACGACTATACATTCTAGTGGAGTAAGCAGCATTTTTGCTTGTTTTCGTCATAATGATTTTTTTTCCTTGTCATCTAAACACAGAAGAGGCAGAGTACAATCTGTATGCAGGCCTGCAAGTTCTTCCATACAAAAGGCATTAAGCTAATATTTAATGTCATGTTCTATAGAATCAAAACAATACAAAATAAAAGTACAGTGCACATAAAAGTATCTTAAATAACTCCTATATCAACATTTCTGGTTGATCATGTTAATATCAATAATAATAATAGTTATAATAATATTATTACTAAACTAATCAATAACTTATATATGCCTTGAGATGAGTACATAATAGTATTAATACAGTACTGCCACTAAGTCTCCAATCTCAGAGCATCAACATAGTCAACCCTCAAAAATAAATATCTTAAATAGTAGATTTCTCTCTTTTTTCTATTTTTCTCTTAAATAGCAGTAAAAATGTCAAGCACACAGACCAACATAACATCCAACAGTTAACTCTCCACCCCACCTGGTGTTTTTGACAGACATGAGGCAGACCAGTTGTTGGGGTGGCTTTGGTGAAAGTGTGTGTTTGTGAGTGTGTCCCTGACACCAGACTACAACAGCACAGCGGTGGAAGTGCTGACAGCGGCAGGGTTGAATGACCGGGTGAGAGGCTCTACGCTGGGTGGAGGGGGTGTAGAGTTGGTTCCCAAATGAGCCCGGCTGGGGATTAAAATGTGACAGCTCAACAAACGAGCACAAGTGATGCGTTTTTTCCAGAGTGATCCGTCTGTGTGGCGCTGGAGCGGCTCTGTCCACCCCCACCCGCAGCTGCTCCCTCTCTTTCTTTCTCTTTTTCTTTCTCTCCATCCCAAAGCAGAGAGAAACACGGCTGTGCTGCCTTTGCCTTTGACTGTCATGTGTGCAACTCTGGATGCATGTGTCGGTTTATGTGTACAGTAAGTGAAACGTGGAAAAAATAAACCTATTTAGTGTTTCTCATTGTCTGAACTTCTCTCCTTTTGTCAGTGCATTTGTTCTGTTTGCCAAGTCCATTTCAGTCCAAGAGCCAAGTCAGAGTTGATGACATTTTCAGTTTGTTTGTTTTGTTTTGTTGTCTCCTGATGATTTGTTTGCTTTGCATAGGTCAAGAGGTCGAGACACAGAGTAAAAAAAGGGACATTCAGCATTAGGAAAATAAAAAGGTAGTTCTTCAAATATGTGTGACACAACAATCTTTGACTCCTCGACTTCCTGACAGAGGTCACATAATAATAGCTAACATGTTGGAAACGGTTCCATTTCCCTGATTATCAGAAAATATTAACTAGAAAAATGCACTTGAAAAAACGATAAGAAGGAGAAGAGCCCTCAATGTGTAACAATAATAATAATAATAAATATAAATGTTATGAGGGCATCAAATAACCAAAAACACTTGTGGAACAACACAAGTGAAAAAATAGAACAGTTTCCTAAACTAACGTTAAAGACAGCAATAGGACTTAAAGGCTTAGTTCAACACCTATACCAACCACAGGGATTAGTTCCTGCATCCTTCTCTTGAAATAAGTACTCTAGTACAATGATAATAGTAATGATAATAATAATAACAACAACAAAAATAGTAAATTGCTTTCCATTATTTGTTCTGCAACTTTTTTTCATTTTCAAAACTTTTGGTTGAAGCACAGCAAGTTGGAAAGGTTCCACCTCACCATCATCACCACTACCACCATCATCACCTTTTTTAAAGCAATTCTGCCTCAGAGTCACTGACACACCCACCCTTAAAGCTACTCTCTCTTTCTTTTCCTTCGCTGCTCTTTCTCCTGACCAATCAGTCGCGGCCATGGGCAGGCCTCCTCTCTCTGCATGTCAGGTGGTTGCAGTGTTTGCTATTGCATGCGGTCAGCTTGCAGCTGCTGAGGCTGGTACTGGCCAAAGGCTGCAGCGGCGGCTGAACCTGGGGTGGCGGTGGCTAAAGGCTGCTGGACTGTGTAGCCATAGCCAGCAGTGGCCACGTAGCCTGCAGCTGCAGGGGAGGCGGCGTAAGGATACTGCTCATATGCAGCTGCAGCAGCAGCACTGGCTGCGGCTGCAGAATACTGAGCGTAGGCAGCTCCAGTGTAGTCGATATAGGGGGAGGAAGCAGTGGCAGGTGCAGCAGCTGCAGGCTGCACGTGCGGGATGACCACACTGGGCTGCACGAAGGCCTGAGGATACACGTAGTGGGCCGGGATGCTGGGAAACAAACAGATATGACAGATTAGCTTGATTCTGGACTGTACACTGATTCTGAGGGCAAGACCCCCAAAAAACACCCTAAAACCCAACTCCACCACACTATGGCCAAGCACCCTCCCACCACCCAGCCCCTGTCCAATCCACCAGTCAAGAACACGAAGGAAATGCCTGCTAGTAGGGATTAGAACAATATAGGGTTGCCAAAATAGACATCTCTCTGTGAAAGGAAGAGTGGAAGATGAGGAATACACCCAGAGGCTGCATGTGTAACCTCTGGGTTGCTCAAATGTACCAAAAATCACACCTGTGTAATTGCATTTGAAAAGAGTGAAGCCTGGCTGATGACGTCATCTTCTTTATGGGGGACAAATAGGGAGCAGGTTCAGTTTGTTGGTCAGTTTTCAGTTTGCATTGCAAAGAGAAATGCTGAGAGTAAGGTAATAAGAAAAAAAAGTAGCGAAAGAGGATCTGTAACCTGCCGTTTATCACTGGGTCACATGTAGATTGGGCTTTGTTGCTGTCGCCCTGCCTGCTGGGGAGTGAACGGGGCGGGGCGGGGGGGGATGGGGGGGGGGAATGAGAGGGGGGCTTACAGTGCTGGCGGCTGGGGTCGGACAGAGGAGATGAGCCCAGGGAAGCATTGTGAAAATGTCAGTGCCACTTTGACAGCTGGACAGTTTTCAAAAAGGCATGCTGCTGGCCATTTCCCCCTCTGTGCAGGGACAAAGAGGCAGGGAGGAGTCAGGACTATGTCCTGCACCCAGAGGGATGTTTTAATTAAATAAACAATTATGAACAATGAGCCTTATCCTGCCCCACAGACTCTATAAGGTCTGGAAACTCATGTGCGCATGAGGAAAACTTCTGAAATTTCAGAGTTAGTTCAGCGTTAACTTTTAATTAAAGAGGAAAAGACCTGAGAGCTTTAGCTGAATTTGAGTCTTTTATGTCCTGAGGAAATGGTTCCTTAGTTTCACAAGACTCCAACAAAAATTGTTGGCAAGTTTGAATGAAGAGTGCTCAAAAATCTGTTGAGAGAAAATCAAGGAAACCAAATGAGATCAGTGCACGAATAAACTTCAGGATGTCACGTTTTTAGAGAATAAAGGTACATGCAGAAATTGTTAACGAGTGAAAGGCAGGATCTATCGTGGCAACCCTATTGTCAGCACGCCATTATCCAATCCAATCAATGTCTCAACCCAAAAATGTGGACCCAGAGAAAACAAAACAACAGCAAGGCGTCGGAGAAGAAGAAATATAAAAAAATAGTCCACCTCGACTAGACTGATTACAAAAACAACAACAACAACAAAAACGTCACAGCACAATCACTCCACTGAAAAACACCAACAAGGAAAGGGGAGGTAAAAACTGAGCAGAGGTTTGTGTCCCTAAAGGTTAATTACTGCGAGATGTCTCGGCACACACAAACTCACACACAAAGTTGACGCCCTCATGAGAGCTAGTACCAAAATCTCTTTAGTGTTTCTTCCCTCTGCCCCTCCCACAAGAAATATTATTTTCTACATCAATTATGCTTTGAAAAGTTGACTTACGATGAAATTCATACAGTTTTTATTATCCATGGATTATTCCCCTTCAGCAAATATGGAAAGATAAGATAAGTAAAAAACCACCATTGGTTCAACTGGTTCATCGCCAACACACAGACACACAAGATGCCCAATTCCCTATCTTAAGCATTCCATTCAAAGTTTTGTGTCTAAATCAAAATAAGAATATATCATTTAGCAATATGATTATTCAAGTCATAGTGGTGGATTAAATGGATAAATACAATTAGTAAGAAAATGTCAATCAGCTCTTTTTAAACTCCTACTGCAGATATATCTCTAACCTAACAATACCACATGAGGGGAGATTCAGTAATGTATTAACATGAGCAATTTAAATGGAGACGTTTGTGCTGACAAACTGTTCTACTTTTGCATTTAACTTACATTTGCTGCGGATGATTGAGAGATATTATGTCATAGACACTAGTTTGTTCATTTTGTAACATGTTTTACAAGAGTTCAATCAGCCTCATAGGAAAGGGAATCAAATCATTCCTCCATCATCCTGGCAGTCATGGATCAAATAAGAAACTGAAAAACAGCACAATAAGTGTGAGGCGTACTGTGTGTTTACACGAATGTTGTGTTCGTGCAACTCAAGGATCATTATAGCTCAAAGCTAAATAAAGATTATCTTCGTTATCGTGCATGAGGTAGAAGAAATAAGTACAGAAGACAAATACACAAAATCTAATCTCTGTGAGGTGATGTGTTCGTGTGAGGGGTTTGTGGTCCACACCTGCTGATAGTTTCATTTCAAGTGTCACAGGGCGTGATCCACACATAGAAGCTTACTTAGATCAGGTTGATTTGTGTGGATCCTTAAATAATCTCTTTGTATAGACGTTTATTATGGACAAAACTACAGTAGTATCAAGGTTTAATCTAGTCAAGAAAAATATCCCGACATGTTCAATTCTATTGTTGCTGCATTCATAGACATCTTACCCTAATGAATCAAATGTCTGGAGGTGGTACAGACTGCAAAACCATTTAAAGCTAATTTTGTGATTTGTAATTTTGGCTATATAAAAACTTAACTTAGCTTAACTTAACTAGTTTTCTTTATCTCCCTTTAAATTAGCTGAGTAGGTCAAGAATGACATTACACAGGCTTGAAGACCATGAATAAAAGATGTCCTCAACACTAGTTACACCGTTTACCTGGTGTCATTCTGTCCTCTCCAATGTGAACATGCCGACTGACTGGTCCTCACACTTTTGCTTTTCTTAATAAATAACCTCCATACATGTATGTGGATGCAAAGGCTGCAGATTCACGTGGCCCCTGAAACACCCACTCTGACCCTGTTTAAATAGCATCTACTCTGCTGTTACATGACAGAAAGAGATGGCTCCCGCACCCCTCAACAGAACCCCCCCCCCCCCCCCCCAACCCACACCACAGAGCTTCATGCGACTGCAGCGTCAGCATTCGAAGCTTTGTGTGGCACAATGGGTGCGTTTGTTTTCCTTAACACCACAAGCCCATGTGACGAAAGCTCAGTGCGAGAGAATTATAGAGAGAGAGAGACATCCAGACATTTGTTTGTGTCACATTGGAGACTTTGGTGCGCTGAGCTGAGCTGAGAATGAGTTTGCATATGGACAGACAAAGGAACACACAAACACAATAAGAGCACATCCTCGTGTGTACCAAGCATAAAGTGTATATCACCAGAGAACATACAGCTCATACACTACCTGGTAGACTTGTTATTCATTCATTCAGACATCTACATCCACATTTCCGGCAGCACTACGTCACCATAAGATTGATACTTGGTGCAGAAATGAAGAAAGGAAAAGTTAGATAGAGGTAGGACAGTTGTAATGAATTGACAGAGCACGGTGTACTGAATTTGTCACTTGAACATTCTGTTAAAGTAAAGAACTACCAGTAGATGCTATGAGTGCATGCAAGCAGTGATGGATGTTGTTATTGTGAAGGATAGAAAGGTAAAAGCACGAGGGGCAGAAAAAGAGTGACTGGGGTAAAAAAAAAAAGACTCCACAGAGAAAATGTATCACTCACTCCAACAAGGCATGAAAACATATGAAACAGCAAATCCTGTTAAACAAAACAGGCCAACCACAAGCTAAAAGAAAAAAAACTTTGCTCCTTCTTTGCAAAGTTAACGCCTCCACAAAAAAGGACAAAGAACACCCCAAAAAGTCAGTCAATCCAGCTTTTTTTTTGTTGTAATTAAAGTAAGAAAGCACACGATTTAGCTGACAACACCACTTCATAACTGCACACAAAGCTCTAAGTTCTAATGAAATAAAATAAAGTCAAAAGTCAAATGAAATCAACATACATGCATCAGTAATCACCATTTTGAGAGCTTGTTTGTGTGCGTTTGACTCTACAGGTAATTCCTTTCTCTGATCTGTGATTACGTTCGCAGAACTATTCCACAAACCAGCACAGTTAGCTTAACTGAGAGCGAGCCTGTCGAACCAGAGAAAGATAGATAACATTGAGTCAAGCTGGACGTTTCCATCATCATTGTGCACTCAGCAGACACATACAACTATGAACACACAATCAAACCCTTTCACACTCTGCGTCTGGGTTTTTGGTGGACGTCGATTAAGGTACATACTACTTGTTGTCCACCTCTAATTACCAGAAATGATTAATAATTGGGGACAAAACATGAGCAAAGACAAAAAAAAGTTAAATTATAACACGTTAAACTGAGAAACCAGAACATGTTTTAAATGATTTCTGTCAAATTCATTTCTAGATAAACACTGAGATGTGGATTTATGGGTACTTACCCGTAAGGCCTTTGGATGAACGCAGGGTGAATCTGGGGAACACCAAATGTGAAACCTGTAAAACAGGAAAAAAAGAACCTTGTCAATTCCAAAAACAGTAAAAAGGTAACTGAAACACTGTGAATATACAACATGTTCCGACATCTGCAGAGGCTGAAAAACAAAAGAACCCTCAGGTGAAAATCAAGACTGACTTGATTTTCTTGTTTGATGCTTAAAAACCAACTACAAAGGGATTCCAAATAAACACTGCAAAAAAAGATTGTTTTTGGTGTGAATAATTATTTTTTAAGAAATGGCCCTTTAAACAATGATATGTATTTATGTTACACACGCGATTCTGATTCAAATGTATGTGGTCGTCTTTACCTGGCTGCATCACTCGAGGTTTGGCCCCCAGATAGGCCAGGTTGACATTGGCCTTTCTGCCATCAATGATTGGGTTGGGGTCCTTACAGGCCCGATCTGCAGCTGAGCGATCCGCCATGGTCACCTGACACAAATAGGGGACAGATTCTGATTACTGAGGCGGTCGTGTACATACCGTTGGTATTTCCCAGGAGATTATCGAAGTACAGAAAAGCAAAATAGAGAAAGTGAAAAATGAAGAAAGAAACATTCGGGAGTGTGGGTTTCAAAGTGTGTGTGCATGATGGTCCTCCTCTGTGTGTGTGTCATTAACAGCAGCAAGTATTTGGCAGCACACGCACATTCATCAGTTAGGAAGCCTGTGACTGAGGTGTCTAAACATTGCTCCAGTATCGATGCCACTACAACAACCAAAGTTTAGTTCTCTGCTCAGATGCTGAAGTTCTCAGCAGTTCTCCACTGCTCTCTTTTCTGTTCAAGGGCTGCAAATCAAGCAGTAAGAAACACTTTGAAAGTGAACACATAAGTTGTGGTTTACACATAGATATAAATAAAGATAATTATGTATGTCAATGTTTACTGTGCAACTTTGTACTTCATGTACAGGTTAAATATATAATACCTCTCAAATACTACAGTCACTGAGGAGCCCAAATAAGGGCCCGATTTGATGTTGAGCTCTCTCTTTGGGCTGCCCTGTGACATTTATCTTAGGTATAAATTACTTAAACTAAAAGAGATATTGTAAACATACTTTCTCAGTAGCAATCAACGCGTGCTTGATTTGTATCCCTGTGACAAGTGGGAACAAAATATTTTCCCAACGCTGTAAACAGCTTTTAGATGACGAAACCAGTGTAGCTGTTTTAGAAAGCCTCTCAGCAGTATCACAACATCAACATGAGGTTTTTTCTCAGCCCACCAGAGCTGCCAGGGTGAGGGCAGCTCACTTTAAAAAAAACGTGTCAGGGCGAATACCACTGCGCAACAAGTTGGTGGGTGCGAGATTGCAACAGAAGCCAGTGACAAATGTGAGGAGGATCTGCTGATCAAAAGCGCTGTGGACGTGGAAACGTTGCTCGTGGTGTTGTGAAAGAGTGGCGCGTGTTGACAGAGACTCGTCTGCGTGTTCTGTAATGTTCTGGAGCTGTGCGTAAAGCGCAGTGGATGCTTTATGGAGTGGTACTTACGAATCCATAACCCCTAGACTTGCCGGTCTGCCTGTCAGTAATGACCACCGCTTCTTCAATCTCACCAAACACCTCAAAATATTTCCTGAGACTTGAATCCGTGGTGTGGTAGGGAAGTCCCCCGACAAAAATCTTCGTATATGTCGTGTCCTTTTGCGTGGTGTGCATCGTTAGTGCAAAATGCAATAAGTGGAACAATAAAAAAAGAGTAGTGCAATGTCTCCTTATCAAAATGTCTTTGGATGAGGGAAAGAGAGAAAATGAAGATAAGCTGGCTCTCAAACTTTTTCGGAGGAGAAAACAAAACAAAAAACTCGACAAAAAGTAAGCCTGGAGGTAGATTTATCTTCCGACAGTAAATATGGGACTTAAAGCGGATTGTCCCAGGGAGACCATCAGGTGTTTCCAGCTCTTCTTAGTAACTCGGCTGTCTAACTCAAAGGGCTTGGGACCCATTCCTAAAAGCGCTGCTGCTAACTCCACCCAGATTTTCAGTCCCTCTCTGCCCGCCCCCCGGCTCGCACCAACAGCTGGGAAGCCAGCACAGAGAGCAGCACTGGATCTTCTTACGTTAAAGACCAGGCTCTGTCTTTACTAGAATCCCGGTAAATTAACCATCAGGGACAAACAAAAGGTGTTCAGCCCATCTGTGTATAGCTTGGTTGGGGTTGGGGTTAAATTGTTTATTGTATTAAATCGAAATGTGCCACCGTGGTGAATTAAAAAGGTGGACCAATCTGATTACGCATGACACACTATCGAAATGTGCCACTGCTGCTCCTTTAGGTGATGCAATATGGTATCAATATATGTGTGGAACATAAACCATCGATATAGATCTGTTCCGTCTTTGTTGTGATAAAACATACATCATCCTGTCTCTTTGAGGCCTGCGTGGATTAGGGCTCGTGTCCAAACGGCCGGGGACAGCCGGGGGACAGACACATCACAGCAGCAGAAGTGAACCGACAGCTGCTGCTCAGAGGCTCCGCTGGAAAGATTTGCCCTCCAGACAGTGCACATGTGGGGGTGGTTGACAGAGGTTTGGCACGTTGCTGTGTCCATTGCAGCAACCAGAAGGCATACTGCCCCCTGAGTTCTCTGTTTACTTCAATTTACTTCATTATAAATGTCTTAAGATCCTGAGCTCCTTTGTTTCCACTGTTTTAACGGAGCATTGGTTTCATCATATGTGGCAACTTTTATCAAGTTTAGTATAATTTTAAATCTCATTCAAGGTCCTTAAATTCAACCATATTATCTTAAAAGTGCTTGATCACATCTGCTTAATTAGACCAGAATCGGATGACAATAACTAACTCAAAAAGTGGAAAATGCTCCGTGCGTCGTACAGTTACGCACAGCTGTTAGGAGAAGCAAGGATCGAGTAAAACCAGAGATCAACTTCATTAAGAGTCCCTGAGCGTGAAAGATTAAAAAAACTCCTCTGCACCGAGCTGACTGCTGAAGCTCCTTTTTGAGGATACGGAGAAGTAACGTGAGAGGGAACTCTGCTGTGAATCATTCATGGCGGCTCCGCTCTGTACCTGGCCCACATCCTGCCTCTGCATGTATGTAACACAGTGAGTTGACACATTCCCTGCGGGGACACGATTGTGTTTCATTGGACACACCACGCCAGGGAGAGTGTTGCTGACGCTGTCTGAACGTATAAGTAGACAATCGATCCTCCACCGGTGTTGGCATTAGTTTGTCTGGTTACATATGAAGATCATTAAAACACCAACTAAAATCGTTATTCTTAAAGATAAAAGTGCGCAGGAGGCCATGTGCGCGCTCTCACTCAGTGTGAACCGCCGCACACAACTCAGATCACAATGAAATGCAACTTGATCGAGCGTCTTTTCTGTGGTGTCTCATTTAAGTCGCTGTTTTATTAATGCAGCCACACGCTCTTCAAAATCCATCTGGAGTCGTGAAAAAGGGGGACCAGTATCGAGTTTCCCAGCCTCAACAATGGGGATCCGGTCAGGTTGCATCCCCTTGTTGTCCCTGTTCATGAGCAGCATGCTGACTAGTCTGAATCCTCTTGTAGTTTTACAATAACAAGCTGTGGCTCAATTGAAAAGTTAATTGTACTTTGTTTCCAATACGTTTAGTTCTGAAGTTAATAAGTCCACATCACATGCACAGAGAATGTGTGTGAGAAATAATTCCCAGGAAGAGAAACATGTTTTAACATATCACCTGATGAGTGAGATTCTTTTCCCGTTTAATGGAGACAAAGGCTCTGTTCAGCAGAGCTAGAAGTGTAACTCTCATTTGGCTGCAGCACACACCTGTCAGGAAGAGCAAAGCTACCAGTCAAAGGTCACTGTGACAGCTGAATACCCACAGCGCAGTCACACCCAGGTCCCAGAAATATCATCTAAAAGTTAACGATTGCACTTCTGGAATCTGACACATCACTGAGCATGCACCAGTTTCACATAAACAACACGTAGGAAAACACGGGAGCTTTATTCATAATAACTTCAGCCTACACATCTTTTCAGGACAAGGCACTTGATCACATTTAGCAAAAAACTTGAATTGTATAGCTTGTCTTAAAAATGAGCTGCACACTTCATCCCATTGAAACAGCGCCACCTTAAGTCCAATAGAACAACTGCCCAAAGTGCAAACAGTATATCTCATCAAATACTAGACATTATTCATAAGTACAATGTAAAAGAAAATCTATTTGGAATATTGGCAAGATTATTATGTCTTAGAATAACGTAATTATTATTGCAGTAACTAAGGTAAATAATATTTGCACTGGAGAGAAAAACCCTCATTATTTTTCATGTGCTCGTTACTGAGCTGCAATGAGCCAATGCACATCCCTGCAATGGAAAAGAACTCCACTTTAGCCTGTATCATAATCACAGCTTAATTACATCTTTAAAGTTCGTAGTCATTGATGGCTGTATGCTGATCTCAGGCTTGGCATAGAGCTCCTCCACCTCATTCAACCCCTCTTCTTCCTTCTTGTCACTATTATTATTTAGCTATTCTGAACCTTGCCCTTCTCCCATCTCTGTGACTTCTGTCTCATCTGCTTCGCTCATATTCTTTTCACACCCTTCACCAGCAGCTTCTCTCAAACAGTCTTGTACGTTGGCTGCCCCGCATGCATCCTGTAGGAGGTCAGAGCTGAGAGCTGACTCTAGCTGCTCCACATAGTTTCCATCTTCCTCTGTCCTGGAGGTAAGAATACGGACACGCGCTGACTTGGCCCTTAAACGCGTCTTGAGCTCATCTTCCTTTAACTAAAAGAAGGTGAAGGTAGTGTGAAAGAAAAAACAGATAAACCATGAGAGGTTGACAGAGGATGACCAAAGGTCTTGTGGTACACAGTCACAAACACATCTACATACAATCACAGAACCTTGCGCCTTTCTTCAGCCAGCTTTATCTTCTCCTCAATTTCTTCTTTGCTAGGGAGCGTTTGCTCCTTTTTGGCCTTCAGGGACTCCAGTCTGGCAGGTGGTCTTCGCCTGACTGCCTCAGTGTCATTCAGCTGATAGACACACACACACAGTAGGGGGAGACAGAGAACACACAATCTCAACATTTTTCTCTACTATTATGACATGTTCATATTAAAATGGCTGCTCTGAAAAAAGTCTGGAGGCCAGGATATATGATTGATGTTTGCATATATACATTTTTGTTATTAAATTATTAACTAGAGGGTAAAACAGAAGCTCTAAACTTTATACACGTTTTATTTGTTTAATTGTTTAATTTAACTGAACATAAGCATCTACTGTGACAAATTAAAACATTACAGTAACAGTATTTTTCTTGAAGAATTGTCAATAGTTGTAATGTAGAGGACTGTGGGTGCTTTTGAAAGGGCACTCAGTCGTCTGCCTCACAACAAGGACTGAGAAATAACTCTGTATAATGCTAAGTCAAAATTAAAGTTAATATTTGGACTCATGACAAATTGTAATATTTTGCGTTTTGTGTAATACACACACACAAAATGAATTTAAAAATTGTGTCTTCTTCTTGTAAAAAAAAAAAGCATCTGCAAAGTAAAGTAAGGTGTCCAGCTATACACAAGTGATATTTCACCTGTTGATCTGTGGTAGTTAGCAAGCTCATGAGTCTGTCCCCCCCTTTGCCCAGTATGGACCCAGTACCCACCATGATGCTGTATGCCTCTCCAGCCCTGCTGCCCTTCTCTTTGGTCTGTCCAACTGGGATGATGCCCTGGTTCAGCAGGTCCTCCAGAATGTCACTAGACTTTTGACGGTCATGTACTGTGGTCTCCTGCTGCAGAAAACCTGGGCCGACTGTAGAAAATAAACACCTTATATGTGTGCACTGATTTTATTTCCTACCGTTTATTGACATCTGTTTTATTCAGAAAATATGTCACAAACTGGCTTGTGTAATTTTGTCTGCCTCACTTTCTTTGGCCCACGTGGAGGTTAGAGGAGGGAGCTTTCTGGGCACTTCTCCAGGTAACATGGGGATCTCCTTATCCACCACCACCCCACTGTCTGTGGTGCCCTTTGAGACAGCCGAGTCCCCACAATTACGGACTTTACTTCCTCTGTCATCCTAGTACAACACAGATATGAATGCAAAAATAAATTACAGTGATTCACATCCTGCATCATTCTGTGTGGTATCACAGACGTGATGTTGTCATGGCGGAGTCTGTGTTGACTCATTGTCATGAACACAGTAGCTCAGGAACATGATACACAGCAAAAGATGACATTGACATATCTAGAAGAAATTATGAATCTGAATGCTATTGTTTGATATTTTAGCTAATTATTTTCATGTCACCTAAGACTTCCAAAATGTGCT
This sequence comes from Microctenopoma steveboyesi, assembly GCA_032359275.1. Taxonomy (NCBI): domain Eukaryota; kingdom Metazoa; phylum Chordata; class Actinopteri; order Anabantiformes; family Anabantidae; genus Microctenopoma; species Microctenopoma steveboyesi. The sequence continues at coordinate 8,226,207 of JAUMHF010000003.1, read as the reverse complement.
TAGTCTTTACAAGATACCACATGTTAATTGATCAATAATTAACATCCTGAAATATTAACATACCAGTCTGAAATCAGCCAGAAAGACCATGTGACTTTTGAAAGATTGCTGTGTTTTTTTTGCTATTCAGTCGGTTATTTTAAGTATGTCAAAATAAAAAAAGTAATTAATTATAACATATTAAGTATTTCAATGGATATAATATTTTAAAGGATAAGAACAGTGGTTAGAATTGTTTGAATGGAAATCTACAAACAATACCAGATTTTTCACCTTAATTAAAAAACAAAATCCTTCCAGGCTTATTTTTGTTGTTTGTTGCTTATTATTTTTTGTCAATCCTAGGAATATAGTGTGTTTTAAACGCATGTATTAATTTCTGAATAGGGCTCTAACTAAAAAGATTTATGTAGCCTAATGTAAAAAACGCAGAGATAAAATAAAAGTTTTAAATTGAGAAATAACTTTTATAATAATAAATATTTTGCTGATAACACACAGAACTGTTCCTTCATTACCACGTCTTGTCGTATGCATTTTCACAGATATTGTTCAATAACGTTATTAATATGGGATGTGAGATGTTACAGCAGTGTAGGGAGGTCTATGATTTATTTATTTTCCTCTTTGAGTCACGAAATCAACGGCACAGATTTTAGCGTAACACCAATACCGCTGGTAACGGTCCCAAACCGTAGCTGTAGGTGAATATTATTCGTTTTTGACACTTTTGAATATAATGTAGTATTTATGCCGGTTTTCCTCCTTTAAGTTAACTGTAAAGTAAAAGTAAAAGTGGCGGGGTGTGTGACACCTAGCCTACCTCGTCTCCATTCACCTGCTCGGCTGTCAACGGATGGACCACGCTGTCTGTGGAGCTGCAGCATCCCATATTCACCTCGAAGAAACGACGTGAAATAAGTCCATAAAAGTCATAGATGTCAGGTTTAATTACAACTCAGTGAGTTCCTCCCTTCCCTCTGCGCGTGTTGACCCGTGTAAGCTCGCATTCCGTAACACGGGCGGACGGTCTCCATGGACCCGGGGCGTTGCTAGGGGCCGTTGCTACAATAAATGTGACCGTGTTAAAGAGGTGACACCAGGAATGAACCGCCGTGTCATACCTCTGCTGCCGGGTTACATCCATCAGGTCTCCGCAAAGACTCTCACCGCCCCTGACCCTCACTGCACATACAGGTCCTTCTTGAAAAATTAGCATATTGTGATAAAGTTCATTATTTTCTGTAATTTACTGATAAACATTAGACTGTCATATATTTTAG
>JAUMHF010000003.1:8168315-8218315 GCA_032359275.1 Microctenopoma steveboyesi | reverse complement strand
GTTGGTGGTGCTGGTGGGATTACTAGCCAGAAAGGGAAATGCTGGTTTGGGAGCATCTGTCAGGGAGAAGAAAGTGTTCCTCATGATTCACGGTTCAGTGGGAGTGGGGAAGTTGTTACATATCAAACGTTTACCAAAATGTATTTCGCAAATAAATTACCTGTAACGCTTTGTCCAAAAGTGAAGGATGGCTTTGGGGCTTCTGCAGATGCTTCACTCTTGTCTGCTGGTTTGCCAAAGGTGAATGCAGGTGGAGGTTGCTCTGTTGGAGCACTAGGCTTGCTAAAAGAAAAACCTCCTGAAATAGTTGGTGCTGTTGCAGCATCCGCATCTTTACTAGCAGCACCAAACAGAAAGCTAGATGGAGCAGACGTGGTAGCAGTCTGCTTCTTTTCCTCTGGTTTCCCAAAGTTAAACATGGAAGCACTTGGTGCTTTGTCTGTCTGCAAGGACCCAAACGTTGAACTGCTTTGTGGTGTGGTAGTTGTCGTCATCAAGTTTGGCTCTCCCAATCTATTGAAAACAGACCCAGTGGTGGTGGTGGTTGTGTTGGTGTCATTTGATGGTACCACACTCTCCCTCTTTTCTTGAGAGGCAGCAGCAGGAGAAGTGAAACTAACAGAGGATGAAGCTGGAGTGGAGGTGACTGATGTTTTATCTTCTGGTTTTGACACTTCGAATGTGAAGCCGCCCTTAGAGGAGCTTTTTGTGCTAGATGATCCAGTTCCAAACACTGTCCCACTGCTGGCACCAAACCTAAACCCAGAACCTGTAGCAGATGGGTCTGACTTTCTGTCATCGCTAGACGCAGCCCCAAATTTAAAGCCCTCAGATGAACTGCTGAATTTGAACCCTGATGAGGGAGTAGTGTCTTTTGAAGTGGTTTCTGATGAAGAGTTTCCAAATGTGCCTCCAAATTTGAATCCACTCGATGACGAAGAAGAAGAGGTCTCTGTAAATGAACCCCCAAACTTAAAACCTCCAGATCCAGAGGTACTGTCTGAGGTGCCAAACTTAATACCTCCAGATCCAGAGGTACTGTCTGAGGTCCCAAACTTAATACCTCCAGATCCAGAGGTACTGTCTGAGGTGCCAAACTTAAAACCTCCAGAACTAGAGCCAGAAGAGTTAAATGTAGAGCCTGATGTCCCACCAGCAGATGACCCAAACACTTGAATGAATGACAAAAAAACAAATATTAAAAGTGTAAATTCTGAAAGTACAATTACTACCAATACATTCTAGTCCTACGTATGTGTTTGATTTCAAACAGCATTATGTTTGTGTGTATAATACCAAACATAATTTGGGGTGTGGTTTAGATTAAGATATTAAGTTTCTAGTTCCCACAAACATGATCATTATAATTCTTATAATATAATTTTTCAAAGATTTTAAATAGTTATTTTTGTTACCTTTGGGTTCCACATTAACTCCGGGTTTGGCTGCCTGACAAGCGACACACTTTACATCCGCAGCCTTATTCTGCACAAGGCAGACATCACATTCCCAGGCACCTTCTGGCTTCTTAAACTTGTCTCCAAACTTAAATGCGGAATCAGCGCTGGCTGGAGAAGAGACATCTGCTGAAGCGCCAGCTGATGCACCTGTGTTGAGGACAGGAATAGGTTTCACTTAACCTACCTGTTTCTAAAAACCCATCAGGTCTTTACTTTATCAAAAATAAACATTGTCCTGGTACTGGTCCTCTTACCTGGTTTAGCACTTGTGCAGGCCACACATTTGGTTTCCTCTGCATTATTCTGTACCATACATGTATCACACTCCCATGAACCCTCAGGCTGTGTGAACTTGTCTCCAAATCCAAAATTGACTGTGGCAGTGGGTACAACCTTAGCAGCTGAGGTGGCAGGAGGAAGGGTTAATGAGGGTTTAAGGCCCGTCCCGGGTTTGGCAGTTTCACAGGCCACACATTTTACTGCATCAGGTTTGTTTAAAACAAGACACGTATCACAGTCCCAGGTTCCAGCAGGTTTGGAAAACATTGTACCAAAACCTGTGACAGTTGTAGTGATGGAGGTCGTGTTCGTACTGCTGCTCTCCAAACCAACCAAGGCTGCAGGTGAAGATTTACCGTCCATAGATTTAGATGAGGAGTTGGGCCGTGGGGCCATACAGCAAACACACTTGGCGTCTGATGGTTTGTTTTGCACCAAACAGACATCACAGCTCCAGCCTGGTAGAGCTTTGAACAAACCATCCCACCCTGCTGAAGGCGTGCTAAAGGAGGTGGTTGTAGTGGAACTGGAGGAGGGGGCAGTGGACTGTGTGTAGGTCTGTTGGGCAGAAGACTCAGGGCCTAGGGAAGTCTGAGCAACAGGAGAAGCAAAGCCTGGAGAGAATGGACAGAATGAATGAATGATGAACTTCCATATTCAATCTTGTAAAAATGGATGATCATCAAAAACACAACAAGGTTGACTGTGACGTTTGTGAGCTAACCAGGTGTTTTAAGAAGGTCCAGGACACTTCCTTGCTTGAGGACCTTAGCAGGCTTAAATGGTCCCTCAAATTCTTCTGTGCTTTTGATGGCTGTTGGCTTCACTGTAGGAAACATAAAAACTGACTTCAGATTTTCTCAATTAATGAAAAAACAAAAACAATAACAGGTCAACGGTAAGAAAACTCATACCTGCTGCTGGCATCGGAGTGGCCAGCTTCCCGTTTGACATGGAGGGGGCTAATTTTGCTACAGGTGCACTGAATGTAAATCCAGCCTATGAAGAAGAAAAATAAACGTTATTATCAATGTCACTATTCAAAGCAATTGCAAACTAAGCTGTTCCCAATGGAGTTCAATTTAAGATATTATTAAAGTATTTACTTACTGAAGGGCTAAAGGAAGGTGGACTAGCAGCAGTTGCTTTGACAATGGGAGAGGAAAATGTAAAAGGTACACTAGGGGGTGTCAAGGCTACCAGAGAGTCCTGGAACAAAAAATAAAAAGAGTAAGAATCTGTAATCTTTTAGACTTGCAGTTACTAGTAGCACGGTGAGGGCTAAAGTAAGTACCTTATTTGTGACCGTTTCCTTAACAGGAGTAACAGCTGTGATGCTGGGGGTGGTGCTGATGGTGGGGACAGGTGGAAGAGGACTAGAGAAGCTGAAGTTGGGCAAGGCAGAGGTGCTGATCGGAAGTGAAATGCTGGGAAGGTCTGGTACCATGGCCAACTAATGTTAAAAAATAAAAAATACAGTGTGTTTTTTTAACCAATTTCACAACTCAAGCTTTAAAGGCAGAACTTTAAGCTAAAACCAAGATAGAAATAGTGATAATTAATATTGTGCTGTGGTGGTTACCTCATCCTCCTCAGGGCGTTTAGATGATGGTCGTGTACTGGTCCTCTCTCTTTTCATCTTTCCACCTCCAGAGCCTGCGCTGCTGGCTGCAGGTGTGCTGGACAAAGGATATACTGAGCCACGTGAACCCATTGTGCTAGCAGAAGGGTAGAAGAAGGTTAGTAAGTAAAACTAAGCGGAGCAACATTCCTAACTAGTTCCCAAGCTTCCCATGTCTTAATGGCCTTAATGGCCTTAGTTTGGCTTATGTGATTTACTTACTTTAAATACTTAATACTTACATTTTAATACTTAAATTTTCACCTCAATATAAATATTGAGGTGAAAATTCATGATCTGTGAGTGCTTTTAAACTTTGTTTCTCAAAAACGGTACATTCCACAGCACCTTCAGCTTCTTAATAGTTTTGCACCATTACCTTTGAGATGGACATGGGGTTGCATTAGGTAGTTGCTGTAATTGTCTTGTAGGCTATGGGAATAATAAAGAAACAAAATGATTACAATAAGGAAAAAGAAACTGTGTTGTGGTGTAAAATAATGCAGAACTATGGCTCTCACAGTCTCTTTTGGAGTCCTGTCTAGAGTTCGACTCACTCCACCAGGAGTCAAAGTAGGCCTGAAGGACACAGAGCGGTTTACAGATGCTGATGCAGTGGAAGGAACCACCAGCTTCTGCACCGGTGGGAGGGCAGGATCCATCTGTATTAAAGAAAGCGTGTCATGAATGAATGACGCATGAACAGCAGCACTTCATCTTCTGCAAAAGAGTGTACAATTAATAATAGATAAACACAATAACACATTAGGGCTGCACGATTTGGGAAAAAAGACCCTGTGATTGTTCAGACCAAAATTACACTATGCGATATGATAAAAGGGCCATGTAATTTAAACTACAGTAGAATTTACAAATTTTCAGATCAGCTGTTTAATCAGCAAGGATAAACCCCAGAGATGGTTCAACTATGTTATTATGTCATCTGCATTTTCACTCTGTGTCAGCAGAGTTTTTGATATATTGTTGAACCGTGGAAGAGTTCATTTAATAGAGAGACCACAATATTATGTCAACAGTAAAGATATTATATTACTGATGCTACACATGCTGATGCTAATCGTGCAGCCACATAACACACAAAACAATTATTCCACTGCATTGATTTATTACTCGCAATTCATCAACCAGCCATGTTTATAGTTAGTTGCTGCTGTGATGAGATTCTAAATAAAGAATAAATATTATTTTTAAAGTTACAAATACACGTTAGAGAGTTAGCCCCCCTGAGAGAACAGTTGAACTCTCATAATTGTGTATTTTTCTCTGGCATTAATATTTAGTCCCTGATAAGTTAATTCATAAAGCAGCAGATAAAAAATAAATGCTCAGTTAGTTAGTAAGCGTTCATATTTTGAAAATGTAAGGGTCAATACACCATTGTTGGAGTTTACAAAGCAGCTGTCACAGCTGCAAATGTCTGCCTGTTATTACTGAGGAGCACAGTGCAGCTCAGACACCACCTAACACACTGCCTGCACACATTTCATAAGTTAACTATAGAACACAGTCTAGCACACTTCTGCTCACAAACACTTGCATGCAACATGCGTGTGTGTGATGAACAGCTGGGTTCCTGCCGTGGAGAAAGAGGCCAACAGGCAGAAGGACAGGAAGACAAACTGAGTTTGAGCAATGACAACTGTTTCAGTCACATAATTTAGCCTTGTTTTAGACTACACACACAATCCAAGGAGACAAAAGAGGGTTAGATGAGTATACCAAGTTCACACTAATACAGGAAAGTAATTACAGTGAGTTATTATAAGAGAAGCAAGTGTTAATGAAAAGCTACACATGCATGTGATTTTTCATAAGACAAGCTTACCCGTTTCTTTTTTGACTGGAAATGTGAAACATCTAGATTTGTGCCATCCACTGACTGCAAAGGAAACAACACTTGTGAGAAAACATGCCACTAAGTTCTTGTGTTTCTGGCTGTTTTGGCTTTTTAAAACACGTACTGGAACTTTTCCTGACCTTACACAAAGCTGCAACTGAGAACACATATGTCTGAGTCTCTAAGCCCAACCAACCAGCTCCATAATTCAAAGTCAAAGACATGTCTGAGCCCACAGCAGGTAATTGTCCAGAGAACTCACAGCAAGCAAGTGGGCTTTCCTTTTGGGTTTAAACACTTGTTGTATCATGCGTCCCTCCATCAGGAAACCAGGGTTACATATATAATGCATTGTTTTGTTTGTTCATTTAATCATGTAACTGGTTCTACTTGATAGAACATGACGTTTTATAAACAAAACACGAGAGTAATTTTTGTTTCATGTCACCCTTTAAGCTCTACACAGGGACCGTTCCTCACTGCATAAAATACATATATCATAATGTTTTTGGTAAGTATATCAAAAACACTTACAGGTGACATGGGGGATGAGGCTGCTGCTGGGATTCTCTTGGCATCCTGTAGATCAGGAAAAACATTCATATATTTTACAGAAATAACAAAGCACAAAGTTTACACTGCTAACGTATTGTGCACGAGTCGATCACGGTTTCAATCTAAATTGCAGACTGTTGCTGTGTGCGTATGTGTGTACTCACAGCGAGTGGGCTTGACATAGACTCTAGAGACTGCAGGATGCGTCTGGCTGTAGCGCTGGTCACCCCACATGGCTGAGCACCAGCAGGCTTGGCCTTAATCTGTCTCCTCACAGGAGCCTATGGATGAGAGTTAATTGTATATTCACACTCCTGATGTGTCAAGTGTCAGAATTCCACTGCTCACCTACAAAGGGTTGATAAGCCTCAACAGCAAGAAGACTAATGTCAGATGATGTCGGTGTCAGTTCTCTTTAACTCACCTGGTATGGTGTTCCAGGACGAGCACGAGCGCTTCTCACTGCGGCTGCACCACCATATGTGGTTTTCCCAGCGTAGAAGGGCGAATCTCCAAGCTGGCTGTTTAGCACTGTGCTATTTAATGTTGACTGGAATATAGAGGGATACATTTAATTTAATCAGGTGTATGAATGAAATAAGACGAACTACAGAGCTCAACAAAACAATAATAAAACTAGATATCAGCCTTTTCAATATTCAAATCATATAAACATTTTATACCTAATTTTCTTTCAAGCAGATGGTTTATTATTTTCTTAGAAAGATGCAAATATTATTGTGCTGTGTGGTTTGGTATGGAAGCATTGGTTATGATGTCAGACTGATGTCACAAACCTAAACTTTATTAGCCGTTATTCTCAGTTGATTCATTATGAGTTTGTTATTGTGGGTTCTGGTGGCATACTGACACAAACCCACACTTACACAAATTAATTATCTGAAACAACTCAAGCTCAAGACAGTCACACTGACTTTCCACATAATGAAACACCAACATTACATTGATTGATTTGGAATTTGTACTACTAGAGCACATGCGACTGAAGGGTTGGGTGTACTGTCCAAATTCCAGAGAGACATTTTATAATAAAGTGGGTCACTGGCTCAGCCTATACTGAACACTGAGATACAAAATGAAGAGCGTTGTGGCAGTGATGTGCTCTTCCAACAAACGTTCCTTTTCCTGGCAGACAGATACTCACATTGGAGGACATTCCAAAGACAGACAGGTTGAAAGCAGGCCTTTTCAGACTGGACTGAGAGGGCTGAGGCCCAGAGTTTGTTCTTTCAGTCTCTGGGGACCAAAGCTGAGGAAGTGACGCTGTTTTGGAAGTAGGGGCATCTGAAAAGAGAAGATTAATCTCAATATTTCAGAGGTTTGAGTCTACACATACATCCAGCAACACATCCAGCCACGCTCAACGCTTGGCCTGACGCAACAACTTATGTTACATGGTTATTAGGTCAGCTTTAGTTCAGGGAAGTAGAGCAGTTGTCTGCCAATGTAGGAAAAGTAAATTTTAATGAATGCAAATTATGTTCAATGTGCAGGAGGGTGAAGTATGTTTTAGTTCAACAATAACAAAACAGTGACCTGTCTGTTAACACAAAGAACAACCTACTACAGAATCATTCACTGAAAATGCTATAACTCAAGTTACTGAGCAGGATCTCCACTAACAACAGGGTTAGCAGTTCAATGCCCAGCTCCTCTCACTAAAAAACAATAAATTACTTCAAATACTATGCAGCTATTATACCTGTATATGTCATAATATATAGACAAGATACAAATATTAAAATGGATGTGCAAAGAAAACATATTTTTCACAAATCCACCCTTACCTTTATCAGAGGCACGGGAGGAGAACCCGCTTGTGGTGGAGATGTTATCATCTTCATGCTGAGAGAGGTTGTCCTTAATTTCTTTGACCAAGGAGAAGCCAGTAGAAAAGGGTCCAGGAGCAGAGGAGGTGGAGGGCTGGGAGAAGAGGCTACTAGAAGCCCCCAAGGTTGGGGAAGATGCATCCAATGAGGCAAAATGATGATGGGAGCGACTCAGAGGAGGCCGAGAAAGCACACAATCCTGAAAGTTGAGGGATGCCCGACTTGTTGAAGGCTCTGTGGAAAAATTAAAGGATCCAGATGACCACTGTAGTGCAGCAACAGAAAACAGCAACTCTTACATACAGAACCTAATATTCTAAAGTTAGGCTTATGCAGGATGACTAAAGAGACAGAATGAATCCTTCACCTGTGGCACTGGTGCTAGGCTCCAGACAGTCACGGCCATCAAGAGGAGGCAGCTCTTCATTGCTATTAGGAGAAGGAGGTGGCTGACAGTTCTGGCCTGTCCCTGGTACAGGCCCTCCTCCTTCAGGAGCATCACCATTTTTGAAGTATTTCTGCAGCCAGGAAGGAACGATGCTCTTTACTGTGTCTGTCACGCGACTGAATAGGCCTGACTGCTGCTGATAGTCAGAAAAAAAGCAGCATGGAGACGGGGATGAAAAAATAGAAACAGAGAAGTGCATTAAGACAACAAAGAGGCATCAGCTCAGGACATAATTTCAAGGCTCATTAGAAAAATCCATTGACAATTAGCAGTGGAAAACATTTTAATAGCCAAGTCTTGGATTTGTTTGTCCAACTACTAACAACAGAAGAACAAAGTGCTGACGTATGTATTTCTGATGTTAAAAAACAATGGATTTGCGGCAAAGGTGCACATAATTTTAGAGACTATCAATATAACCTAAAATAGTCAAACTCATTGCATGTTAACATTTGAATGAGCTGTAAGGCTTACGAGTGAGAATACATCATGCATCAATGCAAAGCTAAACACAAGCTCAGTAGGACAGAAACTGGGTCAGGCACTGTGTATGCTTGAGTGTAACAGTGTGCAACTGTCGCTGGTCTGCACTGTACTGAGCGGCCTGGTAGCTCAATGGATTAGGCGTCAGACTGGGATGCAGAAGGTTGTGGGTTCGAACCCCTGTCTGACTCCTAATCCATCCCCTACCAGGTGTGTCCCTGAGCCAGACATCCAGCGCTAGCTCCTTGTAAGTCGCTTTGGATAAAAGCGTCTGCCAAACAAAGTAAAGTAAAGTACTGGGGTCTATAACTGGATGAATCGATACGGATGAGTCTTGTCTCCTACACCATGTGCACAAAATAACCACATTTAAAAATGAAGAAAGTCTCCTTCTGTAAAATCAACAGCCTGTAGCAATTTAGTAAATTCTGACACTTTCTAGTGTAACATTTACACCGTATCTATGTGAAGGTTTTCAGAGCCCGGGGTTTATCACGTTTCTTCGTTGTATATGCAGCGTATTAACGGATGAGACTTAGCGATTCGTCTCCTCATTTAAGCTCAATCTAAGTTGTTTCAGAACATTAATTGACATAAACTGAACAAAAACACAAATGCAACACTTTTGTTTTACTCCCAGTTTTCCTCTTCAATAGCTGTGCGAAGTTGCTGGATATTGGCAGGAACTGGAACACGCTGTATAAGGCACAACTGTGCAATATCCATGCTGTCTAATCAGCACCTTGACATGCCACACCTGTGCGGTGGGAAGCATTTTCTCGGCAAAAGAGAAGTGCTCACTAACACACATGTAGACAGATTTAAGAACAATATTTGTCAGACATGGGTCTTTTGTGTATGTAGTAAATTTTTAGACGTTTGAGTTCAGCTCATGAAAAATGGGAGCAAAAACAAAAGTGTTGCGTTTATATTTTTATTTCGTGTACATACACTGAAGTGTATGTATGTCACATACATACACTAGAATTTAAGTTTAGTTTGTAGCTACCAGCTGTGTTTAGAATAATTTCTAATAATTTTGTACCATGTAATTTCTGTTAATGAATCAATGTCCCTTCTAAATGAAGCAATTTTGGAAAGGCAGCAGGCGAAAACGTCAAAGTTCAAAGTGAAGTGTGTACTGGAGAACGATGTACGAGGTTTGACATATTTAAACAGCCAGTCACATCTGTCGCACTTCTATACCGTTTTATATATTTTTTTTAGCTCACTGGTATTTTCACTCTCCTTAGTAACCAGGCAATACTATCTGTGTTCTGGTAACAAGAAAGCAGATGGATTGGAAAGTGAAAGACACTGCAGGAGCTAGCTGGTTCATCTATTCGTGTACATGGCATATAACCTGTTTTCAGTCACTGATAAGATCGATTTGTGCCCCTTTCTTCACGCTTATCTATGAAATGCACTTGTGAGCCATGCTGCACTTTAACCTATGTGCAAATACATACAACTTTAATAAGAGTGAGGGCAGTTACGACTAGTGCCGTTTTACCTGGCACTACATAAACTACTGTTATAAGGGTTTACGTGTGCCACATTTCTTACTGTGACAAGTTCAGCAGACCAAGTGATCTGTGACTATCAACAGAGATGGGATTCAACAGCATATTATCTACTCTGAATCCTTCCTAACTCTGTGTTTTAATGAACACATTAACCATATTAATGACACAATTGCTAATTTTCATTTGTGACTCAGGACTAATTGTCACAAAATGACAATGACAGTAATAGAATAGTAATAATTCTATACAAACGTAATACTGTATTGAGTCCTGTAGAGCTTTAACCCTAATCTATGGTCTATAAAAACCGCTGGGATTTCCAGGGAATTGTTAATGTACTTCAGAGCTGAAAAGCTGTTTAAATGGAGTTGGTAAATGTATTTGCAATTATAAAATACGTCCAGTCATGTGAACACAACTTGCACGTCTTTGAGTCTTTTATGTCTGTAGCATCACAAAAAGGCAGAAAAGACTAAACAGAGACTGGAATTAAAAGATTCAATAAGGTATTTGCTTGGATCTTAATGTTGGTATTTAACCAACTTGAAACTGGATCGAAATTGGAAATTGATATAAGAAATCTACTTGTACTGGTCTCTGTAAATTATCACATACAACTGATTTTAATACCTGAGCAGCTGAGTGCATCTAACTTTAAGCCGACAAATGCTATGAATAAATAAAAATTATATTTTTCCTTAAATATCTTTGAGACATTTTATTGTGTCAGGAGGTGCAGAAAAGTACAGATAAGAAAGATTCCCACTGTTACAACAATCACAGCAGTTGAGATGAATGAAGACTGTAATGGTGTAAGCATGACATGTCTTAACATGCACCTTGTGCTTTCTAACTAGTATCTGTGCTTAAATGAAGCTACTGCAGAAAAGTAAACCACCTTTTGAAGGAGAACTATACACAAAACCTCAATAATTACCGTTTCTGGCTGCATTCATTGCAGACATCTGTATAAACCTCAAACAATACAGCACTACTTTAGTCAAATATATGAACACTAAATTACATGGCGTAACAGACTGTTCAACTCATGTTTGCATATATTCAAACTATACTGAAGTTCATGTTTGTAACTGAAATCAACAGCTAGTGCCAGTTAATGTTTTTTCATTTCAAGACTATATGTTAATAGCAAATGTTTTACTAAAGTCTAATGATAAAAAATAAATTAAGTGACTTTACTTTAAGGGCACACTCGACTACAAATAAACTAGAATGTTACATTTATGTTGAATGTAAACACTTTGGTGACAAATTCATTTCAAAAAATAATTTCCAGCAAATTTAACGATGTGAACATGTATTACTTTAGTCTAAATCACTATAACTATATAGCTGTCACTATGACTGTATTTTGTTATTCATTGTCTACACTACACATAAACAAGCTCAATTAAATGTAGATAATGTCTGTAATTTAGAAAGACAACCCATTCCCAAACACACACAGGTGAAGTGTGGCAAACAAGGTGGATGGTTAAAACTAAAAGGCCTTAATTTGTATGGGCTAAGACGGTTAAAAATACGACAAAGGACACTCGCCTCCTCCTGTTTGGTTTAGTTACTTTGAGAGGTAAACAATGACCATCTATCTAAAATTTGTTTTATTTTTAGTTCACTAAAAAAGAACGTATAGTGACAAACGTGTCAGTAAATCTGCCCTTTAAAGAGACGTCTTTTCCACTGCTCCAGCTAATAAGTGGTTACAATGGCAACATTAGTTAGTGTCCAGGCGGCAGGCGAAACCATTCAACAACCATGTGGACTCCCAATCGGCCAACGTTTCCTGCGCAATCCAACTGGATGAGATTTGGCTAACGTTAGCTAGCCCTACATCCAAGATGTTTCCCGACAAGTAAACATAAATGTTAAATGTTTTCATTGTGAAAGTCGGTTGTGCGCAGACGTGCGCAAGTATCTTACATAACTAAACGATCATGTTACCTCAACCGGTAACGTTTCTAAGCCACCAAACTTAAGCGATAACAATGCGTTATTAGCCAATGCTAACCTACTAGCTAGCGCCAGCCACATCAGCTAACACCTAGAATTTTACTTCCTCGCTTTCGGCCAACTTGGGTAGCACTGTGAACTCACTAAAAGATCTACGTTAGTGACCCGAGTCTCACATGTGCGCAGTTGTACATTGCCAACTACTGGTTAACTAGTCTAAACGACTCACTGTGCAGTGATTTGACCTGTCAAGTCCGTGTGATTTTGCTAAGCTATCACCTGCCAGCCTAGTTGCTAATTGACTAGCATCTCCGGACATGCTAACGCGTGGAGGCCACGAGCGCTAACAGCAGGCCATGAAATGTCTTCAACAAAACAATAACAAAAGCAGGAAAATAATGGCATTACAGTCAACGTAACGTGGTTGGCAATTACTGGTAACACAAAAACTTTTCTTCCATTTACCTGTTTACTCTTGGCGTAAGGTTTAGAGGCAATATGATATCTCCTGCTTCTAATTTTCCCTCCACCCGTGGCCGCCATGGCTCTGTCGTCTGACTGACTATCTGCGATTCGGCGCCGGATAGCTGTCATCCAGCGCAGCGGCCACTCCGAGGGATCATGGGAATTGTAGTCCGTGAACACCACAAAGACGTAGGTTGGGTTAGAGGATGTATACCACATTGTTCTAACGTACAATTATGTTGCCATATATTAAAACATATATGCACAAGGACTACACAAAACTACATTTACATATGCAGCTACCGGACTGAGAAGCAATATTAAGGCTTTTTGCCGCATGTATGTAATAATATACCGATCCTTTAATTACCAAATGCGTTTGCAGATACTTCTTAACTCATAATAAAATACATAAATGTGCTACATAATCCTCATCATTAATACCATATTCACTGTCTGGAACATTGTTTTTAATCTGTACACTGATTTTTAAGGTAGTATTTCTGTACTTATTTCTAATAGTGTTATTACTTTGCTTTTATCCAACGCGATGTACAAGGAGCTAGCGCTGGGTGTCTGGCTCAAGGACACACCTGGTAGGGGATGGACTAGGAGTCAGACGGGGTCTCGAACCTGCCACCTTCTGCATCCCAGTCCTTCTGCATCCCATTGAGCTACCAGGCTGCTATTACTGTAATAAAATGTACAAACTCTACTTTCTCTACTTGTTACTCAAGATAAATAACCATTAAAAGTTTAGATTAAGAGAAAGAAAGATTTGAGCATTCCCTCAGAAATACTGAACTGTGTGTACTACATTAATCTAGATGATAAAATTAAGGACTCTCTGTTACTGCAGACTATTCAAATACAAAATAATCACATAAAAGAGAGAACAAATACACAAACTTAGTGTAGTCTGACACTGGCTAGTGCTAATCAGAAAGTTTAATACAAATAAGATAAATATAAAGTCAATAAACAAATTAACTTACAAACATTGAGGTTGTAAAAACGTTCTAACGTTAAATGTGAAACTATACAGAATTGTTCAACAACATTAACAGAGATTATCCACACCGTCACCTACTCTGCTGCATAAACATCATAATGTATTACTTTGGCTCAATAAAAAAATCAAATAAGGTGACTTCAAAAAGCATCATTTCACACAATTGATTATCCTCTGCTAATGAATGTCACCACAGTGCAACTGCATTTAATGTCACAGTATCCTTCTGTACAATGCTTACTTCTTTATAATTACAAACAATTTACAAACTACAA
Source organism: Microctenopoma steveboyesi (assembly GCA_032359275.1). Classification (NCBI taxonomy): domain Eukaryota; kingdom Metazoa; phylum Chordata; class Actinopteri; order Anabantiformes; family Anabantidae; genus Microctenopoma; species Microctenopoma steveboyesi. The sequence goes on along the minus strand of JAUMHF010000003.1, from coordinate 8,204,512 downwards.
AAGTTCAAAAAATACCACTGAAGAAAGGTTAAAATGGTTAGAGTAAATGTAAAACATGTAACGTTAGTTAAGGCTTGGTTAGTCCTCTAGTTTGAAGTAGACAAAAACATTTATCCTGATTACACTATTATGACTGCGGAAAAGCCCTTATACACATACTTTATTATATTACAGGTATGTGCAAAATGTGGTCACTCTATGCAGTTATCATACACACAAATATATTAAATCAACAAAATTAACATATAATCATCACCCATTCAAAACATAATTAAAGTGTTCCTTGTGAACCTGGAGTGAACCTGGTAAAGTATGAAACACAGAAATATTAAAAACAGAACAACTTATGTGCAAAAAAACAAAACAAAACATATTAGTGTCTAAAGCATGTGGTGGCATAGACTGATCTGTAAAACAGATTATGCCGATAAGGACAGCACTTCTGGACTGAACACATGTAACACACCCAACAGTGTAAATTATCCAAACAAAACTGAATCAGAGAGAATCGTAGATGTTAGTTTTTACAGTTGAAACATATTCTCATTCAAAATTTACTGCAAGAGAATAAATACAATAAATATTAAAATTTTGTCTGTGTTACGTAGAAATAATGCTAATTCTGCAGAGAATCAAGACACTGTCTGCAGCTCTGCGGAGCTTTCAGGGCCAGCCTTATGGCTTTTCAGTATTTATTTATTGCCTCTTTTTTCCATGGCCATTCGCAAATCTGTTCCTCACAGTGGCTCTCCTGTGTTTTGCAGACTGTGAACTTTTCAAGGATTCCCTCTGATCTATGCAAGAACAAGACATCATTTTGTTAAACATTTAGCCTGCAGTTTAGTGAAGAGTTGTCAACAGTCTGCCAGTTATGAGACTGACCTACAACACCATCTGGGATGAAACCACATGAGTCAACAACACTGCCGTCATCACCGTCCTCACTTTGTACAAAGCTGCTCTGTACACAGAAAGAAGCTCAGAATCAGTGGTATTTCTGACAAATACTAATGATATAAACAACTTCAACCATTACCAAGACTGAATAAACAAGCACACAATATCTGACCTCTACCAGTTAAAAACCTGTCTATAACTTTTTTCATTAAAGTTTCATGACCCTGGTATTGTACATGCAATACATTTCCTATGACTACATTTTAAATATTCATTGTGGCAAACAGCAATACATCAGCCAAAAAAGGATGCAACATCTCACCTTCATTTTATTGTGCTCATACCACACCATCCCATACAAACACATAAGTGTGATGAGTGCCTAAAAATGTAAAAGGAGATTTTGAAAGAAAATGTCTGGTTAAACACTATTTTTGGTTCTTTCATGGACATTAGACAAAAACTGAGTGAGCAGAAACATACAAAAACAAAGTCCAATATATACAACATAAATAACAGACGCTTGTCATAGAGATCCACATGTTAGGATGTGCATCTCTATGACATAGGCAGTAATGTCTGACAATGACAATGATATGATGATATCCACTCATCTCACTTCTAATACTTATTTTACTACTTAAAGTTGTTATTTGACTGGTTGGCTGAATGCAAAAATAAGGTGTCCACATCAGGACATCAGTTAATATACACACACACACACGCACACACGCGCACACACACACACACACACACACACACACACACACACACACACACACACACACACACACACACCTTTTCTTACCAGACAAAGCAGCCACAGAAGTACATAGAGAATTTGTGTCTTGGAAAACAAGTCATGACCAAATTTCATACAAGCAAGAGCCTCCAGGAAAGCAATGGCTCTAAGGGGAAATGTAAAAGCACAATAGGTTAAATATTTATGTTGCTGTGGACAGTATTTAACAATAGCTCCCTCTATTGTAAATACCATTTCATTGCTGTAAAGTTTCTCTTTACAGGCATTATTATTTACAGCATACAGTCTAAAAGTATTTGCATGGTTCATGTGTTATTCTCTTCCAGCTATTCAACCCGGGATAACAGTGGAAAACATTTTTCAGTTCAGAAGGTCACACTGCAGGGGTAAACCTTGGACAGGAAAGCAGTCTCAATACTAAGTATGTTATGCAGACAGACAGCCTGGTTGCCATAGAAACTAGAGCAGACTAAGGGCATCAGCAGTTGTGTGAAATGAGGTAAATAAGTATTTAGTGTTATAAATATTTAAAAGTCTAAACCTGAACCCACAAATTACACTAAAATATCGAGTTCTGGTAAAACCTGCCAACTTATTCATTAGCAGGAGGATGATCAGTTGTGTGAAATTCTGTTTTTTATAGGCAGCTTCTTTTTATTGATCCAAAGCAATAAATTGTGATGTTTATACAGCTCAGTATGTGACCAGTGCATAATGTCTTCTTAATGTTGTTGAACAATGCAATATAGTTTTACACTTAATGTTAGAACATTTTTACAATCTCACGTGAGCTAATGTGTCCAGATAAACAGCTGTTTATTTTGGCACCACAGTATGATTTTAAAAACTGTAACCACAGATAAGAAGCCTGTCTCTATTCTCTGTTCAGTAGCAACTCGGAACGCTTGTCATAAGTCAATCTCCCTCTGTCTCCCATCTACAACTTTTATCTGTCCACACATTTCAGCTACAAAACGGAAAAGATAAGTGTCACTGTTGATTAATGGTGTAGTCCCAGTGTTTGTGTTGTGATTTGACTACTTTTTTTGGTAATGACCTACCATTAGTGCAGCTTACAACCTTGTTTCTGACTAAAGCATGAACTGATGGAAAAAAGGATACTCACCCAAACACCCAACACTGTGTCCCAACTCGCTTACACTGAGTGTCTGTCAGGTATGCATAATATTGCCTGGTAAAAATGGTTTAAGAAATTGTTAAGTTGACTATTGTTTAAAAAAGGCTTAAATGCCTGAAAAAAACGAAGCGGTCACCAAACTTACCGTACAGTGGGGGCAGTGATGACTCCAACGAGAAGAATACGACACCAGCTGAGTGGGTGAGATGCCTGGAATACGAAAATGTGCTTGAGGAAGAACGTGTTCAACTCCGTCAGCTGTAAAGATTAAGAAGACGAAAGACAAACAGGATGTAATAGGATTCACAATGATGTTTTGTGGTGAGAGAGAAATGCTTTGTGTATAGGCGATCTGTTAAGAATATGTAATTCCTTGATTAATTAAAACATATAAAATACATACTAGTTGGATTACTAAACCAAAGGTCAGAACCTACCTGCCATAGGATCATGAAGAGGTAGATGCCTGCTAGCCTCTGGAAGGAGGATTTGGGATCGAACCAGCGCACGTAAGTCCAGCTTGCTGGTGTGAACTGGAGCACAGCTCGCTTTATTTTCCCTGTGGTGGTGTGGATTTCCCTTCACAGACAATGTGTTTGTGATTTTGATGATGCCAAAATTAACACACACATGCAAATAACATAAACAAGCTACTAACTGAACACTGTGTCATGCAGCAGCAGTGAATTAAGTCTGTGGGCACTGATCTGTAGAGCTGACATTGAATAGACCTTTTTATAGCAGAAAAACATGACAAACATAGGTGTTTCTTTAGTATTACCTACTGCATGGCATTTCAACATTAAAAAATAAAGCCACTATAACAGTTACATATGTGCTTTTCTTATTAAATAAATCTGAAGTAATGTTCCTAATAATGTTAATTAAATAAAATGTATTTTATTTGGCTACTTTTATCTCATAAAGTTTAAATGATGTGTTTTATGGGCATGATAACTACTTACATACTGCCAATACTTTCCCTTTTAATATTTTGGATTAAAAATGTGCATATATACCATTTGCCAAAAAACAAAAGAAGAAGACTACCACTGACTTGATACTGGCCCAGCGGTAGGTCCTCATCTCCAAAGAGCGGCATATAGTCATTCCCAGCCAGATGCCTCCTCCATTACACAATAAAATGTCCAGAATCACCTGATCCCACCAGCACTCTGCAAAGTTTGGCAGAAGGTGCATGAAGAGCAACTGTGCAAAGAGAGAAGGAACTGGAGTGAAAAGAGCATATATAAATAAATAAATAATAAATTCAAATCCCTTCAGTCATCAATCGGCAGCAGTTGAGGCAACTGATCTTGTTACGATTAGGAACTGGGCAGGAACAGCTAACGCTACGATATGTTTCTACTAAACAATTGAACCTTGTTTCTTGCACATACTGAACTGAATGAACTGGGTCACAAGCAATTACTTTTTTGTGTGGCATTCAAGACTGAATTTCTGTCCCTCAACAGCTGCGATTTACAAGTAATTTAAACCCACACACATACACTACCTCAGTGAATTCCCAAGTGATGCTGATGGTCCAACACAGGCCGTAGCTGCGTATTAGCAGAGCCTTCATGGTCCAGCCTGCAAAGTGGCCAAATGCAAAGATGTCGAAATGACTGAGGATGCGCTCCTGCGTTATCACTGTACAATTTACAGCATACTCCTGTAAAGGTAACAGTGACATAAGATGGTGATAAGAGAGACATGCATAAAGCTGCTCTTATTATTCTTTTACTGATTTAAATCCACCCAGAAATGGTTTAGAGGTCTGTTTTACGGACTCTACGGACACCTCAAAAGAGTGCCTACCATGACATCAGCTTCACGTTTGGCGTAGCGCAGATTTGGATCCAGCCAATACAGCAGAGTCTTCACTTGGTCCCAGTTGAGGAAGATTAGGAAGACAAGAAACAGGAAGTAGAGAACACTGAGACCTATGTAGGACAAGAGAGATCAATAAAGACAGATGAAAACACACATTTATGCAAAAATAAGGTTATTAGAAATTAGGTTACTCTGAACACTCACCAAACACCATGCGCCATATTGCAGGGTGCGGCCTGGTGAAAGGTCCTAATGAAGAAAACGTTGTAAGTAAAATTAGCTACGTTTGTACAGTTAAGAGTAGAGATATTAGGACAAATCTCATAATATTAGGCTTCACCTAAGGTTATGTTACTTACTAGCTTTGATCCAGATCTACAACCGTATCTCAGATAACCCTTCCTAAAATGATAAGGTTGGCTGAGCTGTCATGAAGATGCAGTATGCACTGTATCTTCTTCTATATGTTGGTCACCTGTTATTATGTATGACAACCCAGCAAGCTCTCCATTCACATGTGGCTGAAAACTATTTGTAACAGAAGCTAGAAGCTGAGAATCTTTGGCATTTATGCTTACAAAATAATGGCCATGTACAAATGTTTAAAAACTAAACTGGAAAATAAAATAAATTAGCATGTTCATCACATACCATGTGAGGAACTAAATGATCATTAATAATTATCTAATTTTAATGCTATTTATTATTCATAATATATAGTGCATTCTAGGGATGACCTCCTAATTCTGTTGTACCTACAATGACAATAAACCTGATTCTGATTTAATGACGAAGTATGTCAGTGTCCTGCAAAGGAAAACAATGAGGACCATGACTGATTGATTTGTATTGATAAATATTTTCTCATGTTTATACTATACTTGGTTCTTATTATCCATATATTCAAAACGTTTAGCAACATATGTGGTAAGTATGGCACATTTAACTTTATGACACACTTTTAATTGCTATTCTTACAAAATACACAATAAAGCAGGTAATATGTTGATAGCTGCCCTGGTGTACTGTTATTCCTGTCCTATAAATCGTGCCTTTCAGAAACCTGAAATGTCCTGAAAGTGTGTTTAAGTTGTCTTGGTATAGCAGGTCTGAAATGGTTCACATGTTCAGAATCAGACGGTCTCTCATCCAATATTTCATAGATACAATGTGGGTTTAGTTACACAGCTTACCATTAGGAAAGGCCAGGACACTGATGACCAAGAAGAAGGAGACAACAACCAACAGACCCACTCGCAGATTATCGTTTGAGTGCCCATCGTCCCTGTTGCAGTAAAAACACAGAAAAAGAGAAAACTTTCAAGTTAACTTTCTGAATACTCAATAACAATAAGGCGAGGTTTCACAGTACTTACCTGTTGAACACAAAGTACATGAGGCTGAGAATGGTCACTGTCAGGAGTGTGATGGTGTGTGGCTTATAAAATAAGTCAATACAGATATCTTCCACTTGTTGCTCGTTTATCCTTCGGAAATGTAACGTATAGTTGGTATCGTCCTTCCGCTCCGCTCGGATATTCACGCTGTCGTCCATATCGCTGTTCTGGACAACTTCGTGAACCGCACCTCTGTAAGTTTAATCAATTAGTAGTGAACGTTGTGAAAGCAGAGAGACGAGAGGGACAGCCTCGCGAACACGACCAAACAACGGACTAAACCACGGCGTCAAAGAGGGGTGTCTTCACAGGTAATTATGCGTTGTCTGCTAGTCACGTAAACACTGATTCACACAGTCAATGCACTAACGTACCTGTAAATTCAGACTAAGACGTCTCGGTAATTAATTTAGACCGTTTCGATTTTCTATCATGATAAATATTGCAGACATTGAGCGCTACCCACAGATATGCCGCTGTAGTACATCCCACGTTGTGACACTTCTGCTGAGTCCTTCCGTGAATCTGCACGTGAAACAGTTCACATTTTTCAACACTGTAGAGACCGGTAGAGCTGGTCTGATGGTAAAGTGTTTTATGTCCCAAAATGTGAGTAAAAATTCCAACTATTCAAAGTAACCTGCTGGACTTGTGTGTTACTTTCGCGAGGTACAGCTGCTTGTTATTGCATTAGTTTCCAGGGTAGTGCCACATTTAGCTTTAGCTAAGCTAGCTTGTAGGTCATCAGTTCAGTCTTTTTAATATCTCTCCTGCTTTAGATTAATTAACAATGAAGTAAAATTAATCTCAATGTGTTTTCTTTACGAACGAAAATGTTATTTGGGTGTTTCTGTAAACTAGCCACCAGAGGTCCAATTGTTTTATTTGAACATTTCATTTCATATGCATAGCTTTAATCATAACGACTGCACCTTTACAACATTGATGTAATCAGATCACGCAAAGTAAAGTCGTCTTTGACACGTCTCACCAATATGAGCTAGAGAGTAGATTGTCTATCTACATGTTACAATGTCTGTATAGTATCCGACTCTTACTTTTTTCTGCAGAGTTGACATGGCGTCATCCTGTGTACAACTGTGTCTAAGATGCAGGAGTCTTCATTGGGCCAAGACAGTGCCTCGTGCCTGGCAGCATTGCACTCAGTTGCAGGACAGCACTATAGTCCTAAGAGTGCCCGCCAGAATCATAAATGTACGCTCATCCGTCAGAAGAAATTACACGACAACAAATGTAGGACAGATATGGAAGCATCAGATGTTATATCCCAATGCCTTAACTGCAAAACATCTATCAACTAAGGCTACAGATGACAAATACACAGAAGAACAGTCAAAGGTCAATGTTGTAACATACAATAGTCCCTTGGCTATCACAGACCCAAATGTGACCCAAAATCAGATACCTGTAGGTATGTATTGTTTTTCTGGTTTTATTATTGTTGATCATGTAGCCATACTTCTTCAGACCTATGATTTATAGTTTGAATAAAATGTTACTGAGTAGAATATGTTTTTTCTGTATTTTCTTCATTTGCCAGATCTAGATGTTGCTGCTGAATTTTCAGCATTAGAGGAGATCAGTGATGAAGAGGCTGTCAGTATAAGTGTCCCTGCAGCTATTCCTCCAGCCTCCACCTCTCTAAGAGACTACGTTGACAAGTCGGAGACACTCAGCAAGCTGGTACAACTAGGTAGTAATACTTAAGACAAACTATTAAGAATAAATTTACCAAAGTTTAAACTATCTGGAACTGTAATAATCATTGGCCTTTAATTGTACATTCAGCCCCATTTTCATTCCAACTCTTTGTGTCATTGCAGGTGTAAACCTGTGGAAGCTAGAACAAAGGCGCAATGTGGGCTCCATGTTATTGAGGCTTGACTTTGACACAGATGTGGCCCCAATACTGATGTTTCTTAAAGATATCGGGGTGGAGGACTCTCGCTTTGGCTACATTATCACACACAACCCCTTCATTCTCACTGAGAGTTTAGAAAACTTGCAGACCAGGTGACGCAAATGCATTTCAGAAATGTTCACCAACATTCTCTACTTCAAATAAATCAGTGTAGTAACACAAAAGTATGAAACCGTATGCTGTAGTAGTCACAGGTGTTCTCTTTCTAACCGTTCTTTTTAATTGCATCTGCTATGAGATTTGTAAAGTACTGTTCTTTTTATGGTTATTTGCAAAGGGTGAACTATCTCAAGTCAAAGAAGTTCAGTTGTGAGACTGTTGCGTCCATGGTGTCCAGAGCCCCATATCTGCTTAACTTCAGTGTGAAGAGATTGGACAACCGATTAGGTTTCTATCAACAACAGCTCAAGATTAGTGCTTCCAGTGTAAGCATCTGTGTATTTTCAGTGTGATGTATTTCAACACAAAAAGAATGAGTGACTTTGTAAATAAGAAATATGACTGTCTTTCTAGACACGGAACATTGTAGGTCGTCTACCCAGATTACTGTGTGGCAGTCTGGAGCCTGTTAAAGAAAATCTAAAGGTTTGGAAACACAAAAGACATAATTATCATTGGATTATGTTTGTGACCTCTTGAGATAATGTGTTTTAATATTTTTATGTGTGTGTTTGTATTTTTGTGGCCAAATATGATCCATTTAGGTATGTGAGGTAGAGCTCGGCTTTAAAGAAAATGAGATTCAGCACATAGTTATTGCCGTCCCTAAAGTGCTGACAACTAATAAAAGGAAGCTAACTCAAATATTTGACTTCGTCCACAACACCATGAAGGTGCCCCACCACCTGATTGCCAAGTTCCCACAGGTACACTGGACTTCTGGTTGTTAGCTATTTTGCCATTGTAAGGTCATTTGGTTAATTTGTGTTCTATCCATTTTCAACATGATAATTTAAAAATATTTCTTCCCACAGGTCCTGAATACAAAGTACTTGCGGATCAGAGAGCGCCATTTCTTCCTTGATTACCTTGGAAAAGCTCAGTATGACCCAAACCTACCCAACTACATCTCCCTGGACAGCTTGGTGTCCTTGCCAGATGAGATCTTTTGCACAAATTTGGCTTCTGCCACACTGGAAGATTTTTATTTATTCCAAAAGACACTTTGATGCTTGAGGACTTTACATGACATGACTATGAACATTTGAGCAAGTGCTGTACTTCATCAAACTTTTCCGCTTAATACTTGGTGTAATTAACTTCTATTATATTTGCTCATTAAAATCGATGTTTGCAATTTTGTTTTGTTTGCTGTCAACATTGATAACCACGCCAAGAGATCCCTGCAAGAATATCTCTATGTGGGGGTGAAATCTGTGTGTTAATATATTGAAAAGGTTTATCTGAAAACAACCATGCAAATGTGTCACATTAAACTGAAATCCTTTAAAGTACAAATATCCACATTTTTCAACTTCTTTCATTGCAAACTTGAAAATGTGTTCCTATCAAAAATGACACAATCTTATAGTTTATATGTAGTTATTCTGCTCAGCTGTGTTAGCATATTTGCGATTATATTAATTATACAGAACATGAATTAATTAAATAAGTTGAAACAGATGAACACGATTATTAGTTTAAACTATCCATGCAGAAATATCGTTACATTTTGGCAAATTATGTTGTAAAAATAAGTGCATTTTTATTATTCACACTATTTCGTAAAGTCCCCTTTGACCTCAACACTCCTTACCCATAACGCACCGCGCGGTCTTTCTCAGTGGAAAACATGGCGGCGAGGGCACCAGGTAAATGAATATCATTTTAAATTACCACTATTAATTAGCACTACATATTGTGTTATACATTAATGGAGTTAAACGTCTTAGATCATAACAGACAGAGCTGTGTTAAGTTCCTTTGGTCTGACTGAATCTGTGTTTTGGAGCACTTGATTTGTGTGTGTCCTTTAGTGTCCCCATGCTAACAGTGTTGATCAGCTAACGTTAGCTTAGCATTAGCCACTTGTCCGCATCACAGTAAAATAATAAGAAATAAAAAATATTGTAGTCGTAAGTATTTACTTTTATTAAACTGTCAACACATTTTTGTTGTCTTTTTGTCCGTTTCTTCGTGGTTGTCCAAGCAGTCGTTAAGGCGTTGTGTTATGATAAAACGACTGTAGTTGCATATAATCAAATGTTAACTCAGTAAACCCAGTGTTGTGTTGTTCGATCTGTCATTCCCATCTGCCTAAATGTATTGGCTATTTGATCTCTGATTGACGTCTGCTGTTTGTCATCCGGTGCTTAAAGTCGTTATCAGATAATGTGGTTTAAAAGTCACAGGCGCCTGTTTCATAGTCTAGCGTTATACAGTGTGAGATCCAGAGTCAGAATTATTTTATATATGACAAATGTTCAGTTTTTAATCTACATCATCGACTCATGCCTATACTGAATATAACAATTTACAGTGTAGAGTTTTCAAGAGTCCAGAGATTCACAAAAAATTGAGAAATGGTAATGGAAAGAAAAGTTGAGCTTTACTTTGCTTTGCAGACGCTTCTATCCAACGTGACTTGCAAGCAGCTAGAACTGGGTGTCTGGCTCAAGGACACACCTGGTAGTAGATGGACTAGGAGTCAGACAGGGTTTCAAACCTGCAACCTTCTTCATACCAGTTTGACGCTTAACCCATTGAGCTACCAGGCTGCATTAAATATGATACTTCTATAACATAAATAAGTATACAGTAGCAGAGTATACAGTATATACAGTAGAGTCACCAGTCAGTGTTATGTGTATGTCTTTGGATTGTGTAAGGAAAACTGATAACCAGCAAACATTGAGACAACAAACTCAAACACTGCAGCCATAGCTGGACAGCAGTTTCCCATGACCTAGGCAGGAGTGCTAAGACTCAGCTGCCATTGTTATTCTTAAGAATATAGTGGAGGGAAATATTGCTATAGTAGAAAATTTCACTTTACATTTAATGGAAGTATAAAGTAGCTGAAGACAGTACCCAAAAATCTACAGTACAGTACTTTTAATTCAATCAAACATTATTTATTCAGTGCCTGATAACAACAAAAGTTACATTTACTAGAAGCTAGTGATGTGAGATGTGGTGGAGACAGAAAAGCTATAGCTAACAGAGCAGAAAAACCATAGCTAGCAGTACAAGATCAAAGTAGGGGAGTTCAGAAAAAAATTCAAGTTTGTGCAGCCTGACTGGTCCTGTCTGTGTGTGTATTCTTGTTCTTCACAGCACAGACAGGCAGACTTCTGCTTGGATTCAGAAAATGGTACTACAACTTGTGTGGCTTCAACAAGCTTGGTAAGGCAAGAAAAAATAATGTGTATAATGTGCATAATGTGTCAGCATGTATTTGGAACTCATAAAGCTGATAACCAGCAAACATTGCCTAGGATGATCGGTGTAGCATATTTATTCACATTTTATGTTTTCTGTGTCAGGTTTATTGTATGATGACACAATCTATGAGAATTCAGATGTGAAAGAGGCCCTGAGGAGGCTTCCTGAGAATGTTTACAACGAGAGGACCTTCAGGATCAAGAGAGCCCTGGATCTCACCATGAAGCATCAGATCCTCCCTAAAGACCAATGGACAAAATATGAAGAGGTGCACTGAAAATAAAAGAGATTGTTTCTTTGTTTATGATAGAAGTTCGAAACGAATTCACTTCCTAACCTTATATACCTTCTTATCTTTTCCCTTTAGGATGCACCATATCTAAATCCTTATCTGCATGAGGTGATCCGTGAGAGGAAAGAAAAAGAGGAGTGGATGAAGAAATAATCCAGATCAAAGCTTTCAGCTGGTGCATGGTTGTCCCATGGTGTAATATGTAACATGATATATAACCTATATAAACAGTGCTCATTAAATAATTTTTGGAAAATGTGCAACTTCTTATCTAATTGATTTGATTTATTGGAATAAGAGAATCAAACATCAATGAATGTGTCCCAATTTGCAAATGTGTACTGTTTACAATTCCAGTTATATACAACAGTTTAAACCAGAAAATAAACATTAATACATGTACAATAGACACAGGTAACAACATTTCAAACTTATCTGCTTTAACATGTACAGTAGCTACTTCTGTTTCCAGGGCCTGTTTTGTTTAGTAGAACTCTTTAGAAAAGCAACGATCTGATTAAATAATTAGTTAATTGTACCTGAAGTGTAATTAAATGAAATGTACATTTTAAGTATTGCTAAAAAACGAGTCATTTTCTGTTTCCTTAAAGAAACTAGATTTGTGCCCACATTTTGAGTTGACCCCCTTTCTTTCAGTCAATTTTCTCCCCAGTTAAAATCTAATTATCTTTCTGAACCTGTGATCGTCTGTTCTCTACATCTGATATGGCGCCCATAAAGTTCCCAATGAGGCTGTTGAAAGATTTTAACATGGTCACCCCCAGCTCATTGCTAGTTTCATTAATGTCTGGATCATAGGCCCCCATAAGGGGGGTGCACACCTCTACACTTCCTCTACCCGCTCCTTCCAGGATGCCCATCAGCTGCACCCTGACCATGTGAAACAGCTCCTTATCGTAAGACATTAAGTCTGAATCATCAAGAGGGTAAGTGACATCCTCTGAGTAACATTCGCGGGGTACTGGTACCTCTATGTACCTTAACTTGGGAAAACCAGCAGATAGTATGGAGAATAACCTCCGTAGGGCTGCAGAGGTCAGTGGGTTTCCCATGAGTTTGAGTTCCTCCAGCTCCTGACAGAAAGCCAGAGCATTAGTGAAGGCCTCCACGTGTCCATCCTCAATGTTACATTCTTCAAGGGTCAGGCTGGTCAGTGTGGATGAACAATGGCTGAGCAGTTTATGGAAGGCGGTGGAGAAAGTTTCAAAGATGTCATGACCACTGATGTCGAGGCAAACCAGGGTCTCACTGTGGAGGCTGTTGGACAGGTAAGTCATGTCCATGCGGTTCAGGCAACAGTTAGCCACCTCCAAACACTGCAGTGGAGTGTTGAGGGGACTAGACAAACAAACCAGGTAAAAGTTAGAAAAAAAAGATGATTGACAAAGTGCCAATAATATCTCACAATAATACCAGCTTTGCAAGAAGATTCAATAATCAACTTTGTAACTTAGTGTGATGTCACAATAAATTATACATACATACATACTACGCATTCTAAATGATAAACATTAAGATTTCTAAAAATAATTTGTTAGAAGTACCTAATAGAGCAAATTTACATCCTCATAAATTGTCCGAACAGTTCCCTGTCTGTTCTCATTTTCTCATCAAAGTAACATCTCCTTAAGAATTCTAGTGTGACTGACATTTGAACAATGACGTTGATCCATCCTGAATGGATCATTATCCAAAAACTAAAATATGCTGCAATGCAGGTTAAAAGTGACTATTGTGTTTGTATATATTAAGTGAAATGGACAAGGACTCCGTGTTTTATTCTCTCCATCTGTCAATTTACTCACCTTAACAGTCTGCGCAGGTGTCCAGTCAGAGTGGAAAAACTGATATAGAGCTCAGTCAGGCTTCTCAGCTGTGCCAGCAGATTACCGATGGTGGCTAGTAGATTATCATCATCAGACCCCAGCCTCCTAAAATCTAACACCCCAGGTGGCAGGGTCAGAGACTGTAATTTGGGGAATTCCACTCTGGACAACAGTATTTCCAGGTGAGTGGCCTCCAGGGGAACGTTGTGGACCACCTCTAACTTTATGACAGACTCAGGCTCTGCTAGTCGAAGTACATAGAAGAGTTGCTCGAGAGCTAGGGAATCAGCCCTAAAACGCACAAAGCGAAGCTTGAGGGGGCAGTGACGGAGCAGGAGGAAGGCCTGAGCCACCAGCTCATAGTTGCGGCCTGTGACAAAGCCGTTGAGACGAATGTCAACAGACATTTCAAAGACAGACTGGGGCACGTCATTGGCTTGCATGGCCACCATGGTTTCATAGCACATTTGGGTGAGAAGCTGAGTTCTTGCCCATCGACCCATGGTGGACTGGCAGGGGCACGTTTGATGCTCACTGTCCTTCAGGGCAGTGATGTCCACCATATGCAGGCTTTTGGCATAGGTTGTTGGAGGAGACAGCACATAATCCTTGAAAAGATGAGAATATTGTAAAGTCTTATGAGATGATTGAGTCTATAATAATTTATTCTGAAGCAATAAGTCTGTATAAGTATAAGATTAGAAAATAATGGCACAATAAAAGAAAGAACATTTTTATATGAATATACAAATATATTTATCCCATCCAGACATTTAAGTACCTTTAAACCGGTCAGGATTGCCTTCAGACAAAGCCGGCAGGTACTAGAGGTGAGGTCCACCTGACAGTCGAGTGTCTTTCCCAGGAGTCTTTGTAGGTTAAGCTCAGGAAGAGGCCATGTCTGGACCAATGCATGCAGCAGTGCAGCCTGCTCGTGGAGGTAGCAGGCCTTGAAAACAAGTGGGTAGAGGTTAAAAGAGACACAGTGGAGGTTGTCCAGGGCGCTTCCAGTCTTCACAAAGCTTTCAGCAGCAAGGAATCGCAGTGACTTCATATTTCCTGGTTGTTGCACCAAACGTTTTGTGGAGGGAGCTGCTGTCACACAGCTCAGTGCCTCCTCTGCGTTTGCTGATTTGTTGCTCTCCTCTGTCGCCGTCTTTCTGCCAGTGGTAAGGCAAAAGCAAGGCACGGGGGTCCCGCGGTAGGTAAGGGGGTAGAGGTTATTTATAGAAACAGCTGTCTCATGTCCTTCGTCAGGCACAGTGTCTATTTGCAACTTTTGCCAGAGAGATAAGTAGCAACAACATTTGAATTCTGTCTGGAAACATGTTACAATTTACAACATCATCTTTGTGAGAACAACAATATACCATATGTACAAGGACTAAAGGAAACAATGTTAAAAATAATAATTCGACCATCAGATATTATTACAGTGCCATGTTTGCTGCAATTCAGCAATTATTTTGTTATACATATTTTTTTCCTCTAAACTGATTTGTAAAAGTGTTTTTCATGATGGATTCTACCTGAAATATTTAAAATAAAGCGAGTACATTGTGTTAAGGAACGCAAATGTGATGCCACGCTAGTATAATCGAAATAATATATCATTTATACATGATTTTGCACGTAGCCCTTAGATCGTCTACACTGGTTCCCCTCACCCGCACTCATCTTTGATTACAGTGCATTTATGCAGGATGGTAGTGGTGATGATGATGGTGCTCATGGTGGTGATGGTGCTCGTGTGTCTGGACGAGTCGGACACCACAGGAAGGCTGAAGATTTGACAATATGTCCCTATCAACCCCTGGCGTGGGTCTAGGTTGTGAGGCAGCGTCTTGTACCCTGGAGCGAAGCCTCTTGCTGTGGGAACGTTGGAGGACACCATGAGCTGGAGGGTGAGATAGGGTCAGGTGGCTGCATGAAGCAGGATGCTTGTAGGACTTCCCATCCTCTCTGGCCCTGTCAGTCCTCACTGATGTGGCCTTACTTCTCAGAGAATGAAGGACAGAGAGGCCTCGAGGAGAGTCAGGGGAGAAGCAATTACCTCTTTCTACCACAATGTGGCGCTGAACAGCAGAGTGAGTATACTCCTGAGCGGATGACTCTGGAAAATAGATAAAATTTACTTTTATAACTTCAAGTGCTTAGTGAGCAGCAGCAGTAAAAAGGGGTAAACATACCTGTATTATCAAACTTGGAGGTATAGTTTTCAATGCCAGCTAGATCCAGATAGTGGTTCCTGCGCTCTATATTTTCATCAACACAGTACAGGTTCCCTGCTGGGTTTGCTGATTTCTGAGGTGTACTCTGCCCCTTCTCTGTTGCTGTTTTCAGTGAAAGAGGTACACAAAAATATTGTCACAATAATTACTTATTGCATTAGTGTATGACCCACTCTTCAAAAACAGGTAACACAATTGGCTCAATGATGTTCCCCTGGGTTTGATGCCACAAATGATATTTGTGGTTTCTAGAGCCAGCGAAACAAATAATTTCACCTGTCTGTAAGATCTTGTCTGGGCAAGCTGTGGGAGTTACAGCTAACTTGATCTTCAGCGGTGTGTGTCCTGGCTGCTTGACTGATGACTCTAACACCTCGTACATAGAGTGTATCAGGCTGGACATATCCTGCAAAACACACAAAGACGCACTAAACAGAGCTGCTCAAATTGATGTATTTAAACATTAAATAAGTAAGCAACCTACCTCCTTTGTGGCCTTGCTGCTGTTGTCAAAATTGTACAGCGTGAAGACCCACTCCTGGCGAGAGGCCTCCTCAGGCACAACGTCAAGTTCTGTGTCCTGCACAAGCACAAATCATCAGAACGACAGAGTCTTTGCTACTGTAACAAACATTTCAGAGTCCAGGCTAATTCTCTGCTATATAAGATGAACAAATGACAGTAGCTCTTATATTATGAAAATAATACTATTTCCATAAATGGTAAAATATTTAATCAATTGTCCTAAAATCACTAAAGTAGTTGAGTGACCCACATTTCTCTAAAAACTAAAAGTCAGAAACATCTAGAATCAGATTCTAGTTTAAAGAAACACTGACTCAGCTTACAGTAACAAGTCCTATAATTATCCTGACACTGTGGAATCACACCCATCTAGTACTTTAAGCCACAATGGAAGCTTACACGTACACCAGCGTGTCCTTTTTTCTTCTTCCCATGTTCGTTGACCTTGACATAGATGCTTTTGTCTGTTCCAGGTGTCTTCTTTAGTGGCAGAACCACTGAACAACACACAAAGATGATGTCATAATCTGCTCACGGCAGTTTGAGTGTGGCTATAATCACTACAGTGTTATTTAGAGATGAAACTTAAAGATAAAACGTAAAGCTATACTTTAATGGGCAGAAATACTTTCCTACACAAACATATACCACATATAAATCATTTAACTATTTCAATTTTTCCATTAAGCCCTTTAAAGTACATAGTGAACAATGTCTGTATGATGCATGTAATTTTACACTCACCACTGCGGTTGCCATTACGGTCTGACCTGTTTTCTCTCAATTCTACATAAAGGTTCTGTGAAATAAGTGACAGAGGACAATTAACAGAGAACTCATAAAAGAAAGGGCGAGGGAAAGAAGGGAGGAAGCAATTAAGTGCATGTCATGTCCCATGAGTGTTTTGTTGAAGCTCCAGATGTGAAGAGAGCTGAACAATCCTTAAACATCTGTGGTTTTGTGCACATCTTCCTAGAAAACTATCACCAAGTTTATTTCAGTTATAGTCAACATAGTCATTTCCTACAGTGATTCTCCTTTTGGACTTTCCTACAAAACGTAAAACATACAAGAGTATAAATGGTACAGTGAATCAGTCAAAGAGGTAAATGAAAGAATGTTTATGTTTTTATCAAGTATGGTCATATTTTAGATTAATGAAGTCATCAGCAACTATACACTTTACTATACTAACTGTAAAACAGCTCCTTAAGATTCATCCACATTTATTAGGATCTACTCATACGCACTGTTTCTGCATTTTGGGTGATAATCCTACTATTAATGTAAGAGTGGGCAGATTTGCACCATATTTTCAACATAACAATCCATCACCAGCGTTACACCGATGCTCGGGCAGATACAGATCAGCGACAAAAGAAAAGACAAGGCAAATGCTCACCCTCACACCCACATTCACAGTCGCATGCACACACACACACACACACACTCTCTCTCTCTCTCTCCACACCCCCTTCACTCTCCCCGCCACGCTCTGCCTGCTGTGAAGCTTTGATGCTGGATTTAATTTCCAGCGAAGAAAGGCATGGGGGGTGGAAGAGTGATGATGCAGGTAGCATAACAGTTTCCACCTGGTGCAACTGGCTTCCTTGTCTGTTGCGTATCCCCACGACACAACATAAATTCCCGCATCCATCCTGTTGCCACAGGGGTTTATGTGCTGGCAGAGCAGACTGAAACACTGTGTAGCAGCCTGACAACAAGATACCTGGACAGAAGGTTTCATGTTAGTGCCAAAGCCATTAAACCACCACCACTTTTTCTATGCATGTGATGGTCTTAACTAACTATAGCAATTATTAATCCAGGATGTATTATTCATTTCTGTTGCCATTGTTAATGCATAACCTCCGACACACAGTAAGACAACAGCTAATCCAGTGGGTTTTGTAAATAAAACCTGGGCCATAAATGTGAATTTTAGTAGCCTTTATAGACTGAAAATGAACTAAACACCTGTAAAAAGAAGGGTAAACAGAAGCACACAGGCTTTTAATTAACAGGTAAAAAACGAGTGGAAAAGGGTTGGTTTGAGTTTGGAAATGAAACTAACCACTCCTAGTCATTAATTGTGTCTGACAATATGAGACTGACACATGAAAAGATTAAAACTTGATCATTATGTTTGCACATATATTACGATATTTACCTTACATTTGTGGACACCTACTACCTTGCACATGCACACACACACAAACACGCACACGCACACTCGATCCAGAGATCATGGCAAAGTAAACAGATTAGTGTTTCTTCAGAAAGGGAAGCTGTTGGAGCCTGAGTCACAGGTATTTGACAGTTAAGTATGTAAACAGTTAACTAATCTGTGTCCCGTTTTAACGCACATGCCATTTTTCTTACTAACAATCATTATTCAGTTACATGCAAAACTCAATACCAAGGAGGTAAACTTCAACACTAAATGCTGGCATACAGTTTACAGCAGCGGTGTCAGTATGGAAAATCTAATCACAGGAAGTGCTCTACCATTAACAAGCAAAGAAACTCCACCACAGCCCTTTAAACAACTTGGCGGAGATGGCGCCTTTTTCCAAACTTCCCATAACATTTGTATAGCGTGGCACAGACATAACACTTCATAGCCACAAAACTGCTGATAGCTCACACCAAACCTCATGACTTCAACAGCTGTGCTAAAAGATGAAATGTGTGGAAACTGGCACGTTGGTTGTTCTAATCTTATTTTACTTGAAATGGCTGAATAAGTGGGTTTACTGTTCCTGTGGCACATAAAACTTCTCTAATTCATTTATTACCACATGATCTGAATATTCCGATTAAATCACTCTATTTATAGTTATCATGAGAGTATGTGACCATCACTAGTGTTTACAGTCTCCAATAAAAATGTAATGCAGAATTTATTTGGACTGTAAGACTATTTTTCCAAGCATAGCTGCTTCGTTACCGTTAACAGTCTACATGTGATGCCATTTACGCAATCAAACAGCCACATCTCTCCACACTAAACCATCGACAGCTACAAACACCTCGCCCCACATCTTTTTCCTCTCCCCCCGCCCTCACAGTCTGTCTGGCTGGGGAAGGAAAGCAGTACCAGATGTGGAGATTTTTTTTCAGTGCAGTCCTGTATAAAGACCTTGCTGTTTGAAGGGGTTGGTAGAGTTGCACTTCACAGACTTGGAAGTCTCTTTATAGAGATGGCGGAGGGAGGGAGGAAGAATAAATATACTACTACCTTATGTCTATGTGTTGGATGTGATGTGAGCAAATAATGTTTGTCATGAGAAGCTGGTTTCACTGGGACGAAGCTGGTATCGCTCCATAAAATAACAGTAAGAAGAGGCTGCTGATGTTTATGTTGCTCGTGTTATCCTGTTTTTATTTGCTTACAATTCTGCAGTGTGGAAACAGACCTCCAAGAGTCTCTAAAGTACAGCTCTGACTAAAATATCTAAGACCTGGCTATGATATTCATGAAACCTATTTGAGGTGTTCACATATTCCCTTCCATTGCTGAACCCTCTACCCTGATATCCACCAACATCAGACCATTTGAAATAAGAAATGTGAGATTTTATTTTGTTTGGTGCCTTTAAAATGCCTCAGCGTCTAGCATTCATATATGAAAATGTAATATGAAACACGAGTTTACCTCCAACTATATAATTGTTAGGCCAACTATAAACTGTTTGTTACTCATTTCTAAACACAAATAAATAACAAATACATATCTACCTCTGTTAGTTTGCTTTTGTGGATGTGGATGCGCTCTAATTCCCCCTGACAGGTCAGCACATTGGAAGTTAAACTACCACCTGCAGAACACAAGCACACACTGAAACAAACACATAAATAAAGCTGCACATGTGCCGCACGTACTGCATTTGATATTCACCGTCTTACCTTCAGGACTCTGTCTGCGTTTCGAGGCTGTGCAAACGAGAGAAACGTGAACGGTAGAAATAAGCGACAGTATTTAACTTAACACGTGGGGAATTCATTCAACGGCCTCACCTATTTTGGACTGGAATTTGCCCATAATCCCGACTGTTGCTCTGATCAGGAAAAGGTAATAACGTCCAGACAATGTGCCCAAAATGAGTGAGGTGAAACATCCATTTGCTCGGTGCGGCACCGGGAGACGCAGCAGAGGCGCAGCTCCAAAGTTTGACAGGGATGTTTGTCCGAGACTAACGAAGCAGAGCGAGAGGCTGCTCGCGTGGGAACTTCCGGCTTCGGTTAGAGGCTGTAAGATGGGAAGTAACCGCTCACCGCTCCTCTATAAAGTACTGTGTTCAGGTCGCAATGATGTCACATACTTTTCCATCTCATTTAGTCACTCCTGGCTAGAACTGAGTCCACCTGCCCTACTCCTAGCATCACAGGGACACTGTTTGAGCTCATAGGAGAGAGGAGGCAGTGCTAGAGACCTTGCGGGACCTGTTTCAATGAAACGATCACAGGGTAAAAAGCTACATGTTGCATTCAGGTTTTCCACTGCAGAGCATTATGACACAGCTCAGCTATAAATAAGAGGAAGCTGGGACACCAAACACATGCACCAGAACATCTTTGTGAAGTGACACTTCCAATCATAATATGCACTATTCACAGTTCACTTCATGAAAGGGGAAATATAAAGGAAACAGAAGGGAAGAACAGTGCCAAACAGACATGTTGATCTGCTGCCAACACGGCAACTGAACAAATCAGTATTTTTTAACAATCATAATGAAAACATGATGGAAAACAAGTTTCTTTTCTCATTTATTACTAAATACAAAAGTCATATTCAAATGTTGCAGTCAACAACTTGTTTGAAATGTTGTTACACATTTTTTCTTATGTATCGCATTACAGCTTGTGCTTAATCTGAAGTAATCATTATGTTTAACGATCATATCCGTTTTCATTATATTACATAAATGTACAAATGTCTGTTTAAAAGCAACAGACCAAGTCCACATCGGAGTCCTGTTAGCTGCTGCCACCTACAGACTCTTTGACTGTGAGGGCTGGTGTGGGTCCTATGTGAGTCCAGATGTAGCCTTTTTCTGGTCGTATCGGGATTGTGGGAAACGGAGAGCTCCATGATTTGAAATATTCAGAGGGTGCGTGACATACAAACTCTAGGTACTCCATCTTTCTAGGCAGATCCTCTTCAGGACCTGGAAGAACGAAAAATCTTAACCTGTCACCTTAAACACCTTCATATTAGCACACTTATAATTTCCACTTGCTCACCAAGAATGTATGTGCTGGGATCAAACTGCTCCTTTGGGCTGGCCTGGGTGGGGATTAACCAGGTCAATGCTGCACTCTTTTCACAGTACTGATCCTGCACAAACCCCCGAATCTGAGCATAGTATGGCTTCCCGTCTTCTTCATCTATTACTTTGATTACGTCTCCGGTCTGGTAGTAAACGCCCTGTGGATAATAACGACTGAGGATGAGTACAGCCTGAGCTCTTCTCAGGTGTGTCACTCAATAAAGGGTTTTGTACTACAGTGTAGTTAGCTTAGTATAACTAAATGAAGAAAATACAGAAAAACACAATACTGAACAGAAACATGGCATTATTATTGCTTACCTTATAAAATACAGATTCTGATGTTATTATTGTTGCAACAGATTCCGGTGCTTTGATCGGCTGAAGAAGAGATCACAGGAAGTACATTAATGTATAGTCCACCACAATAACATGAGAAAAAACTACATTTGCAGATGACCTAGATGTGACACTTACATTTTTTAACTTGAATATGTGTCTTCTACCCTTTCCCTTTGTTGACACTTTTTTCTCAGATGCAGGAGCTTTGTACTTGGTGCTTCTCAACCTCGCAGACCTCCTGTGGATCTCCTGCTTGGACTGAAAACAAAAACAATATGTGCTGTATTCACCCAGCCTCCATTTCTAGCAATTCACCTAATATGGCATCTCTTAAGCAACATCAGGTAACATTTAGGACTGAGATACCTTAAAAATAAAAGCGTTATATCATGATGTCCTGGGACCTGAGGTGTGTGGGATTCACCCCACTAAACGATAGAATGGGGTTATCTTTAAAACCACCAAAAAGTGTAAATGCACCGCGCGGAAACACGGTAAAGAAACATTACACAGACGAACTAACCTGCTTGCCCCCGCCATTGCTGGGCTGGGTGCTGGAGGAGATAGAGGGTCCTGATGCTCCGCCGCCGCTGCTCTTCCCCGTGCAGTTGTTACACAGGATTTCTCCCTGATTTCCTTTCTTCCACATGGACGAAGAGCTCGTCTTGCACACAGCGCAGCAGGGCTTCAAACCCAGCGGCATCGTAGATTGACAGGAAAAAGACGAAGGATTCAACAATGAGTAGAAGCGGCTCACTCGGCTCCTGCTGTTTATCTAAATTAAGACTGGTGCTGGTGTGGCTCCAGCAAATGACACAGGCAGACAGACTTATAGAACCAGCTGTGACATATCACTACTGACAATAATCTACACTGTATGGAGACATGGATTGTTTGTGAAGCCGAATCGCCGCCATTGTAGCGCCAGTGTTTCTTCTTCTGCGGTGGAGTCTGTCATCCTTTCTTCTTCTGCAGCTGATAGTTGAGCCGCTACTTCCGTGTAGCGCCTTCGCTGTGCTGGAGGACATTGCGCCAAACTGACGTTTCTGGAGCGATGTGCTTGTATTTCTAACGGTTTTATTTAGCAAATATACTACACTGTGCTTTTCTCTGTCCAACCGTTTAATGATTAACTACATTAAAAAAGTAAGAATTAAAGAAAGCGTGTGGCAGATGGTTTAAATACGGAAGAGGATTAGGGCCACCATGAAAATATTATTTAATTCCTGACTTTATATTGAGAATTCTGACTTTGATCTCAGAATCCTGACCTTATTCTCGGAATCATGACTTTATTCCTAGAATAGTAGAAGTAGACTGACGCTCCTCCAGTCCAGCAGGTGGCAGTGGTCCACATGAACGTCTCCTGGCGGTTATTATCACGTTGTAGAAGAAGAAACTAGTCACTGTTCAAAACAATACTTAAAGTTCCTTCTGTCTGTGGCGCGTTGTCTTCATGAAGATGTCTCAAAATAATCCCGACAAAGACGAGCAAACGGCGAGTAACAAAAAGACAATCTCGCTCCCGATTTCCAGGGTGAGGCTTATCATGAAGAGCTCTCCTGACGTGTCCAGCATCAACCAGGACGCTCTGTTTCTCACCACCAAGGCGACAGTAAGCCGCACTTCTCTCATTAATCTGCTGCAGCTAGCCGGGGCTAGCAGCGTTAGCTCCTGGGGTCACCGTAAACGTAGTTGCTCCAGTGTGTGTTTACGTTTCACGTTTGCTGCCTCTTGTCCTGTCATTCAAGGAGCTGTTTGTTCAGCACCTGGCCCTGTCTTCATTCAACAACGGCCCCGGGAAGGAGACTAATTCTTTGTCCTACAGCGACCTGGCTACCACCGCAGAGGAGACCGAGACCTTCCACTTTCTCACAGGTGAGACCCCGCCACAGCCTCACACACCTGGAGGGACGCAACACTGCTGTAGCATGAACATCTCTGAATCTAGCTGACTAAATTATAGTTCTTGGATACTGGATAGTATACACTCAGTTCCAGCAGTATTAGAGGAAGGATTGAGATCCTAGTAATAATACCACACTGTGTTTATAGTCCACGAAAAGGAAGAGTTCCACAGTTTGTGAAAATTCACATAGTGACACCTCAAAAGCTTTTACACGCAGAACCAGTGCTAAAATCTTAAACATACTTTTAAACACTTTAAACCATTAGAAGGAAAAGCTGCACCGCAATTACTTCATAGCTACAGGTTTCTGTTATTTATAATAATACAATATATACAGCACAATACGAGTATTGACTCAAAGCTACCACCAGTATGTAAAACAACTGAGGTTGTTATTATTATTGGGTAAAAAACACATTATCAGTATCAAGTATTAAAATTAAATCCATTATTATCAACTGCAACTGTAGTGGCTATCATTTTAACAATACAAAACAATTAGTCTTGTTTATAGATTTACAGTATTTGCTGTAGTATCATTTTGATATGTATATGTATAAATTAAATGATCTTATCCTATGATTTCACTCTTTACTAACAAGCTGTCAGATCCAAATATTTTAGTTAATTTTTAATAGGTAAAAAAGTATGAAGCTCAAACTTAAAGAATCTCAAGTTTGTACAGTTCTTGAATAAATAATATTCTCTGCTTTTAAATGCTTTAAATGTTTTCAGTTTAAAATTGTGATAAACTAGATGTCTGTGGGAAGTTGTAATCTTGGATTCTATTAATTTTATAGTTAAAATGCTTAAATTCCAATGAGTACTGGCATTGTACGGCTACAGTCAGAGGGAAAATGCACAATGATGTAGCAACGACTTAAAGTAATCATCTGTTTTAATTTACAGATATTTTACCGAAGAAGATCTTGGCTCAAGATTACCTCAAATCTTTGGAGCAAATGCAAGAAGAGGAAGCTGACTTTTAATACGATACATTTTACACCTCAGCAGATGTTATCAACTATTCACATCCTGCCTTTCACTGACTGCAAGCGACCCTCAAATTACAAAGTACTTTTATTTTGACAGATTTCAGCTGTATGGCTCATAATGAAGGTCAGTGTAAAGCCAAATTATGTAACTGTAGTTTGTGCATGTTATGGTTTAAGAATGATTTTTGCATGAGGCCCATAAATATAGATTGTCTCTGAAGACTTTCTTGTAGCAGTTTCATTAATTTCTGTTGTTTTGGATGCACAACTATCTGGAGGATAAATAGTTTACGGGCTCCCTCCATGTAACAGACCAAGAAATACCACAGACCATTCCACACAGCTGGATCACAGATGTCTCAGCTACTGAGCTATTGTCGCCTTTGAAATACAATTGGGTGAACACTTTTTTCAGAGATGCTGAATTTTCTTCTCAGTCATATATTATACTGTAGTTTTAAAAAAATGTTTGAGCTGTGAGTAGAAATACTTGAATACCTCTGTTACCCAGTGTAATTGCAAAGAACCTGAACTGGCTGTATCTTTCCAAATGATAATTCACAATGAATGTGAATATTTGTGTGTATATAACAACTAACCAACTTCCAAAGCATCTTTGTTATATATTTACAAATTGGTTGTTTAGATTTGATATGAAAATAAAGTTTTGTGCTGCCTGAAATGTATTTTGTACCACATTGTATTTTTACACCACACATATGAAAAAGCAGTTTGTGTTTAATGTGTTTAACAACTCACCAAGTGTTCTGTGATTTTTACTCAAGGCTTTTAATATGATATGGAGATCTTCACGTGGAACATTTTCAAAATGGATTCAACATCTGTATGACTCCCTGGTGATATGAGGTTTTTTGATCTCTGCAAATTCCAGGTTACCTATTTTACGTCGGTAGCTGTATCTAACAAAATACGGTGCATATTAAGTGTGTTTTGTCCTGTTACTACAGACTTACATAATCCTAAGCATGCAGGTATTTTCTATGTAGTACAGTACATATATATAAATGCTGTTCAGGTAAACGAAGAAGAGGCAGTGGATCCATGCCATCGTCACTGCTGGATGAGCTTGTTGAGTCTAAGCTGCATGTTAGACAGAGTCTTCTCTAAAGTTGAAAACTGACCCTCGAGGTGGTTTGCCATGTGCTCTCTGCCATCGATGGCATCCCTTGTGTTTGCAAGATGCTCCTTCATGCTGAAATGGATTAAAAAAATGGAGTAATGATCTGTTAGACATATTTAAACCTTTTTTCCGTGAGCTTGATAAAGTTGACATTTTCTTGTGTAACACTGTAACTCAAAAAGCACTGCTTTAAACTACGTCTACTGTTAAAGTTGGGCCGTGCTTTGTCTCAGCCAGAAGTTCTGACGGATTGACAGACGTTGGAAAAACACCTCCAGCTGCTTTTATGAATGGTGTTCGAACCTGCAACCTTCTACACTCCAGTCTGACGCTTAACCCATTGAGCTACCAGGCCGACTCTTCCCTATTTGCCATTTAATTGGTGTTATGTTTGGGCCAGGCAAATACTGATCCTTATTTTCCAATTAATAAAATTGTAGGACCACCATCACAGTGGTATTTCCTGGAAATATCTTTCCTTTTCCTCTGCTCCGATCAAAGCTGTGTATTTTGACCGATATTTGCAAAACTGGGTTGAACGTGTGTATATAAATATAAATGCAACAGAAAGCCTATAGGCACAAGTAACTGAACTCGCGCCTCAAGAATAAATGAGTGTGTGTGTGTTCATATTATGCCACTTCTTAAATCTATCTATCTATCTAATAGAGGTAACAATTTCTGACATAAAAATGTAAGTATAGAAATATCAGATTCAACTTGAAAGAAAAATGTTGGTTAAAAAAGTCACTGGTAAATCAAAAATTGATTTCTACTTCTCACCTCACGAGGACCCCCTGCTCCTTCCCCTCTTTCCTGTTCTCCTCCAGAGAGACAAACACCTTCTCCATGGTCTGCATAGTATCTACCACACTCTGGTGGTCTGAGCGGATGCTTTGGACCTCATCTCTGGCTTGATGGTTGTAGGAGGTCCCTCCTTCTTCTACCCCGCTGGAGGTGGACACAGCCTGCAGGGCAGCCCTGTTCTGCAGAACAAGCAGACGAGACTTGGCAAACTCCTCAGGCCCAGCTATGTTTTCCCAGCAGATTGCAGGGGAAGGGGGTAACCAGAAACGCTGGGTGCAGTTAACCGGTGTTCCTGGAGTCTCTGTAACAAAGGGGCTATCACCAGGAAAACTGGTGAGTAGGTGCAGAAGAGACGATCCAGAGCCCCACTCCCAGTCCTCAAGGTCCTCCCCAGACTGTTCTTCAGAGGGCAACATGGGAATGGTTCCTGCTGGTCCTGCACCCTCTGCTGGGAAGTGGAGCCCCAACAAGAGGCAGCAGGACAGACAGAGACAAGTCCTGCTCACTGCCCCTTGGAGCATTTCCAAACTTGCTGAAACATAAAGTTTCGGGGTCGATTAGACTTGAAGGAAAATGAAGATTCTCAGTAGAACACACACAAACTCAAACAACTGTATTGACTTTTCTCCTGTGGCTTTTTCCTGTAACAAAGGAACCTGATTATCCACACGACGGCAGAGAGACTAGTGCATGTTCATAGGAAGGGAAGCCCAATGTTCATATGTAATAATAAAATGATCCAAACACACAGTATGCACAATCCCATGTTTTTTTAACCGTATGAGAAATACAACATAAATCTTGATGGTAGTAAAATCTGAAGCTGGCTAGCGCACATCACTTTTTAAAGGTGGCAGCACAGATGCCTTTTATTTCTTATTTTGTTACCGGAAGTTTTATTTCTCGTCTTGGCCGCTTCACAGTAGTTTTCCAGCGCAGTTAAACGGAAAATATAACGTGGTCCGCAAATTCTCATCACCACAACAACCAGGCCTAATGAGAAACAGCATTATCAATTCTGCAATAGATGTACTTTTAGTGGACGTAAAGGATCTTACCTCGCACAGAGACCGAGTTGAGTCTGAGCGCAGCGGCGCTCGTCTGGTGCCTGAAGTCGTCGGAAAAAATGAGTCGCAGCTTGTGTCAAGCGATATGAATCACTAGTTATTGGCCCGCTAACAGCGTGATTTCCCCTCAGACTGTTGTCCAGCGGCTAAGAAAACACCAAACACGGTTGCCATGCATTATTTCTAACAAGCGTGAACTGTGTAGTTTTATTGAATAGAAAATGTGAGTTCCTCTTTGGTTTCTGTGAGTGTGGTGGCTGGAAGAGACCAGGTGTGATGGTCCTGGAATTTATGAGCCGTTTTACAGTCTCCTGTTCAGAACCAGCCAGGCTTGAATTTGGCCCAGTTCAAGTTTTAAACATCCAAACATCATATGAACAACATCTGCGCACTGAAACATATCCCGTTCTTATAAAAATAAAAACTAAGTAATTAACGTAATCCAAAGTGGTTCTGACTGCGGTTTCGAGGAGCTTGGGTTTAAGTTCCTCCATCTGTGTTTCTTTAGTGATTCTTTTGAATGTCCAGGAAATTCATTTATACAGCCCGAGGCTTCAAACCTGACATAAGCAACAAGGAATGGGAGATGGATTTTGGCACAAACAACCCAGAGTGTTGTAATTCTTTTTTTGGGGAGGAGGGGTGGACACAAGGCCAACCTTCACATTTGTACAGTTCATTTTGGGGTAAATTGTAACAGGCTGTAAAAACCTGGTTTAATCCTGAGGTGGGAGAAACTCAGAAATGTAGTTTCTCATCACCTGTGCACACCGATATTGGTGTGTTTCAGGTTACAAAGGGTAAACTGTGAATGTGTTTTGACTCAACTGTGAAGTAAACGTAGAAGAGTCAGAAGAACAAATTTCTGCACTGGATCTTTCCAGCAGCATTTTGCATTTTAAATTAAGCCGAAGATTTAAGGTGCCAACTTTCATGTTTCTGTACCTCTGGCACTGATCATGCTGCAATATTCCTTAAATGGTTTACTTTATTTAACACATTTACTGCTTATTTGACGAAATCCATACCTTGTTTATTTGTTATATGCAAGATAGTTTCTGGGGTGGGCTTGTGGGGTAAATCTTTACATTTATTACCCGTTTATTAAAGCTAGTGTGCTGCATTAAAGTAAATTATATGAACTGTATTAGATGGACTTCAGGAATCTAGTGACATCTAGTGACAATGACTGATAACTGCTGCTTCATTTTACCAGTAATTCCTTATTATTTACTACAATTATGTATTAATGATTCATTTTTAATGATTTGTTTTTTATTTATTGAAATTCATAGGTTGTTTTTGTTCTCTGATGCACTGGCATAGAAAACATCCTTGTAGAATTATTTCTGTGTTGTTTGTAGTAATAAAACAATTTACTGACAGATGACTAAATATCATCCAGCACCCACCGCGACCCGATTTCGGATAAGCGGAAGACAATGGATGGATGGATGGATGGATGACTAAATATCAATGGTCTTAGTTTGGCATTATTAGTCATTTACAGAGGAAACAGTTGTTTGTTTTGAATTAACCTACAGCGACATCTAGTGTTTTGAATCTTGAATCTAGTGCCAGTGGCTGGAAACTCAATTTGACCAGAGTCCTCAGTTAACACTAAAACGATATCTACTCATCTGGAATATTATTTATATTATGATAATATGGGCTAAAGGTGTGTATATGCATGTAATACAGGCTCAAGAGGATTCCCACTTGGAGTTCAGTTCCTTTACTTTTCACATTAAACTCCACCAGTGTCGGAGCGCAGTCTGCGCGCAGCAGCGCTGCCCGCGCCCCGGGCCGTGTCAGTGAGGGGCGGGAGCGCCGCGGAGCTCCTCCTCCTCCAGGCTGCCGTCACTGGAGCTGCCGGACTGGAGCAACTCAGCACCAGCAACCAGCCGCTGGCTGCTCCTCCGTGCTGAGCTAAGACTCGGTGCAGCCAGGAGCCTTCTCCGCACCTCAGCCCGTCTCTCCTCTCACGCACCGACATGGCCTCCGACGGCATGGACGAGCGATCTCCGCTGCTGTCGGGCCCCAACTCCGAGAATGTGACCCCTACTGCTCCCCCGTACCTGCAGGATTCAAGTCCCCGAGGTAAACACACGACATGTAGAGCCCCGCTGCCTGCATGCTGAATCATTTTTGGTTGCGTCAAGTGTGTGGAAGTGCGTAAATAACGCGCACCAACAGAGTCCGGCACAAAGCAAGGGCATCGAGGGGAGATGAGACGGCGACTGTGAGAACTGGAGCAGTGGGTTAAAGAAGAGGGGCCTACAATAACACCAAGCTGTGTTTTTTACTGCAGAAATGCTCCCATCACGACTCGCTGTGGCCTTCGTGCTTTGGACCTCCACATATAACACAGAGGAGTCGTGGTGTGGCATCGCAAGGCCTCACTGAACGTTGGCTTTCATGTCGTTGATTGATGAGACACAAATGACCCACTGCAGATTAACGCAGGCTGCCAGCCTTTTGTCCCAGCTGCAAATCAACAACACATCCAGATGTGCCCTGTCTGGATGAGGGCACAAAAATAGCACGACGCGATGTAAACGACGTTTGCATCAATGTGGGACTGTGACCAACACATGTCCATGGTGATCTTGTTCAGATACGAATATCCCTGCATGTTTCACATTTAAGGTTAGACTCTCTTTGCTTAGTAAACAGCTGAATGTAGGTTCCAGTACCACAATGCATGCAGGCTGCTGACAGGACTGGGGTCTATGTCTGCGTTATTTGTTATTTAGCCTCAGAAGAGTCTCCTTTAGTGTCTGTGTAACACGTTTCAGGACAACGTGCTAATATCAAGTGAACAAATGTTGAAGTCGATTCTTGACTAATTCTTTTTTGTTGTCATTAAGGCTTTAACGCTGGGCTCTAATGACCTGTGCACTGTGAACAACCTGTTTGTAGGTTGCAGCAATAACTGAGCTACACCCTAACTCAGGGGTGCTCACTCCCGGTCCTCGAGAGCTACTATCCTGATTGTTTTCCAGCTTTCCCTGCCCTACCCTCTATTGATTACCTGGATCAGGTGTGTTCAGCCAATCAGAAGCTGTAAATGCTGGGATGGTTGGAAAACAATCAGGATAGTAGCTAACTGAATTACCTTCTCCTCCTTCCCTCTCTGCAGTCTGGTTAATCATGGCGAATTCCAGTTTCTTTATGGTTTTTGGTATCAGACACTTTGTAAGACGGCCTCATTTGAGCCAATTTTGTCAAAACATGATGATTAGTCCAACAAGCAAAGATTCATGACTCTGAATGAATGAATCTGCTCGAGAGAGTTGTTCACATCAGTTTTAACCAGCAGTAGCAAGATGAGATTCATCGTTTGGTGTTGGTGAGGAGACCTTGTCCCTCATTAGAGGCTGTGCTGGGGTTTGTCACCAGCAGCATGAGATATTTGCGCTTGAAAGGCAGAAAAGAATTCGACTGCAACAAACTTCATTCATTTTGCTAAGTGAATTCCTCAGTTTTACTTTCTACCCGAAAATCAGAATCAAAATAACCAGTTCGTCAGCAGTGATGCTGTTTTTCCTAATCCTGAGAACCCAGTTTTGGCGTTGTCATGGAGTTTGTTGACAAATAACCAAAATATTAAGACTGAAAGCAGCTGGTGTCTTCGTACTGTATCAGTAGCTCCTTTATGCACCATCACCACAAACCACAACTCCCTCAACCATTCAGTACACGATGGCACCAGCTGGGACAGGATGTTGGCTGGATATTGTGGTGGAGCTGAAGGTTGTAGCAGAGGCTCGTCTTCTCTTTCTTGTGGCTCGGACGAAAGCTAGTGAAAACCTAGAGCTGCTATATTCAGTTTCAGCTATGCATTAGGACAACTGCAGCTCACACAGCAGATACAGAGTACAAGCAAGTAGAGACAGGCGTCTCTGAAAGCTGGCGATGGAAGTGCTGACGGTGTTTGAATTCAGTGTTGGATGCTGTTGGAGCAAATCTATGTCTTAAGAAGCATGGATGTCGTTTCTAACCAGTTTTGTCAGAATGGCGTGTCCAGCCTGTCCTTGACGCGTCAACTAGTCAAATGCATCTGAATCTCAGACTTAATTTTCCTGAGTCATTTAGTTATTTATCTTGTTAAGATTAAGACATGAAGGAAATGAGTCTGTTGTGCTCCGGTTGTCCTGGTTCACAAAGCATCAAAAGACATTTGCGTACACGTGTATAGAAAATCCTTTATGTACAATTATTGCTGTTATATGTTGAACAGTCTATTAATTTAGTCAACTACAAGAAGACTAGTGGTTGGTTCTCTTGTCAAAGAACAGCTGATGTTCTTTGACAAAAGAACATCAGCTGTTCTTTTGTCAATTATAAATAAAATACTTTTCTTTAGTTTGGCTGCAACTAAAATGCAAATACTTAACGAATTTCCTGTATTTTATACAGCTCCCTCTAGAAGTATTAGAGTATCTAGAAATAATAAGGCCTTTCAAATATTAGAGGAAGGTTTAGTATATTTCATCTTATATCACACGTTCCGTATCAGGTCACTCAGATCTGAAGAGAGCACGAGGTTGTTCTTGTTATACAGGTGTGTCCTGTCAGAATAATTACTCAAACAATACTTGGCTTCAAATGGCTAATCTTTGTTTTTTCTCTGAATTTTACCAATAATTTATCAAAAATGTATTTAACATTGAAATATATTTGTTTTACAATTAACTGTAAAAATATATAACATGTTTCAGGTACTGTTCGTTGCAGAACACAGTTTCTCACACCTTTTCCAGAAGGTGAGATCATTTTATCAGGAAATGATGCTGTTAGGAGTCAAAATGGAGTTTATCAATATAAATGAATGAGGACAGAATATCACCATGCAAAGTATAGCTTGAATAGTTCAGTGGTAATGGTAGTGACTGTGACATCATCAAGACTAAGTATTAAGTACATTAAAGCCCTTAAATCGAGAATGCAGACTAATTACACCAGGTTAATGTGGGATTAAACAGTACAGAGTTCATTCGAGTGGCTGCTTTGGTTAGTTCAGTTCAAAGTAGTTCTTTCAGACATAAAGAGAAAATCTGTAAGTCTCTAAAAGCCAAGATTTGATTATGTTGATTACACTTGGTTATGGGATATAAAACACTAAATCACTAATTCTCAACCAGAATAGTGAGGCATTAGTTTGGCTAATTAGCTCTCAATACGTCTACTCAGCGAACAACTGAACAAGTAAAAACTATGTTCAATTTAAATTGTACAATTGTTTATCTGCTTATTTTTTTATGTTTCACGTGTTTCTTTAAAGTCCAAAAAAACAGATGAATAGTGCAGCAGATGAATCTCTGTGCTCAAAGGCTTTTGAGAAAAGACAGGCAAAGGCCAGACAGAATGTGTGCTATATGTTAAATTTTGCCCGCAGCTTGGCAGTGAGGGGATTTTTCACTGTGGCGCCTAAGAAGACCCCATTGTTTCTCTCTTCAACATACAGAGTGGCCCCTGACAAAGAGAGAGTCACACGTTGAGCAGTCAGAGCTGGGAACAGGCTGTCATGGGTTTCTTCTTTTTAAAAAATGGACTCTTTACAGTTCAAAAATACTACTTTATGATGGAGGATGACTGAACATAAGGTCATTTAAGATACTTTGTGTTTGCAGACTGGGACTGATTATATTAGAAACAAGTAGTGTAGTGACAGTTATTACTCTTACTGTTGAGAATTGGAGCACATGTTGACCAACAACTCCTCTGGATAACTGCAGGTATAACATTAGGAGTAACACACTTACTTTAGTTACTGTGTACATTGTCATACAATCATTTTTGCTGGGGCCTAGCCCAGCTGTGTTCAGGCGAGAGGCGGGGTACGCCCTGGACGGATCGCCGGTCCATTGCAGGGCCAAAAATATTTAATTTGGCCATCAAATTTTTCACACCTGAGCAACAGTCCAAAAATCATAAAGACATTTAGCTACTGGAACCATGAAAAATGTTTTCTTTGGTGATTTGGCTTGATTTTGACATTGAATTACATTTTTGTAGTTAACCTTGAAAACACTGTGCCCAAATATGTCTACAAACAAAACATAACATTTTATAGATGCATGAAATTAACAGCGGACTGCGTGTTGTGTGCTTCGCCCTCAAAGCCGAACTACCTCCTCCTTACACAGCCATCGCCAGCCCTGATGCCGGTGGCGTGCCTGTCATCAACTGCCGTGTATGCCAGTCCCTTATCAACCTGGATGGAAAGCTGCATCAACACGTGGTCAAGTGCACAGTCTGCAATGAAGCTACAGTAAGTGGAGGCCATAGCTGAGGCCGGTGACAGGTTGACAAATGACCACTGACGCAGCCATATCGCTAAAATGAAGTTGTAATTGTCATGTTGAGTGAAAACACTCAGTTTGATTTAGACTACATCATCTCCTCGCCCTCTCCTTTCTCCGTTCTGCAGCCTCATAGTCCTCTGCTCCATTTGACTTTGATTTGTGGTCATTGTGGGAAGAGACGGACAAAGGAAATTTATATTTACACTTAGTGATATTTGTAGTGCTAATTCTTTCAATAATAATTCAGGCAGACAGAAAATCCAAACCTGAATGTATGTACTTGCAGCGTCTTGTGATCTGTTTACATTTCTCAGTACAGGCTACTTTACTTGTACTACTTCTCCTCTAATTATCAGAGCACATGATATGGGCTGATGTATTTCCTAGCTAACAGGCATAGTTATTTATTGTCTCACTGACAGACCTACTGTGTCACTTTTATTGTTTTCAGCTGATCTCTGACTTTTATGTTCTGCATTAAACTAGTTTTCAGTGATTTTATTTGTTTATATTTAAGCCTATCAAGAACCCCCCAACAGGGAAGAAGTATGTGAGGTGTCCCTGTAACTGCCTGCTCATCTGTAAAGACACATCCAGGAGAATAGGATGTCCTCGACCAAACTGGTAGGCAGCAGATAGACACGATGGCCAAATGGCCTGTGATTCCTACAACATTTTGTCAAAAGTCAAAACTGTTATTTGGCAAATCCAGCTAAAAGTAATAAAACGGATCCTCTCCTCACTGTGCTATAATTACACAATAATCTTTCTCTTGTTTCCTCCAACAGCAGACGCATCATCAACCTGAGCCCGGTGATGGTGATTCCAGAGGAGCAACCGGCCCAGCCAGCACTGCCCATCCAACCCGAGGGGATGAGGGTGGTCTGTGGTCACTGTGGAAACACCTTCCTTGTACGTAAAACTACCAAGACCACCAGCTGTTTGTGCAGGATCTTTGTGTTTGTGCTATGCTGTTGTTGGCATGTGCATATTGGCAACACACTCTCCACGTATTCAGTGATGGAAAATGAAGTGAAGTTTTGCCTGGTTGTACAGTCTAAGCTTATTTTATAGTATATTCACAGAGCAGCGAAGAAAATGTGTGAATGACCCTCAGTCAGTCTTTTATCTGTTGGAGTTAAGACCTCCGTCACGCTAGTGATTCTGTCTGATGGAAGACGATGGCTGCATGCATTTGCTGCATGTTTACTTTCGCTGCCTGGTTTGTCAAATGGTCATGTTTTTTTTTTTTGTTTTGTTTAAATGGTCCTCAACTGAAGAACAGTATGACTGATTATGTATCTATGCCACAAGAGCTTACCCCTCTAACCAGCAGGATCACAAGCCTTTAAACCAAACTGTTGTCCTGCCACAGTGTTGAGGATAACATGAGAATGTTTGACACATGATACATTTACTTTCACCTAGTTTAATGCTGTGTCTCAGAC
The DNA here is from genome assembly GCA_032359275.1 of Microctenopoma steveboyesi. Classification (NCBI taxonomy): domain Eukaryota; kingdom Metazoa; phylum Chordata; class Actinopteri; order Anabantiformes; family Anabantidae; genus Microctenopoma; species Microctenopoma steveboyesi. The sequence continues at coordinate 8,168,964 of JAUMHF010000003.1, read as the reverse complement.
TCTATTTAACATATAAACAAAACGAGGGTGATATGCACAACTAGAGGCTCTGAGTAGCTCACAGGTCTAAAGGTCAGTGGTATGGTCCTCTTAACATATGCACATTGTTGCTTGTGGCATCTGTAGGGCAGTGAGGACGCCAGGGCATCCCAGCCAATGTCTGGCCTCCCCAGCGATGGCTCTCCCCCAGCACAACAACAGGTTGAGAAAGCTGGTCATACTGGTGGACATATTAACAACAGCCTAACCCTGCTCCTCATTTATACTGTGTACTGGTGACAATATGACTTTGTGCACATTTGGCTTTGAAGAGAGCTTAAGTTCAGTAATGTTTTTTAGTGCCTAAAATGTATTAGTCCAGACGGAATCAAATCATGCTCATGTATTCTTTAAAGCCAAATGTTTAAAGTCACATACTGAGCTTTCATCAATAGAACCAGTAGATTACAATTGTTTTATAACACTGCTTTTTAACATCAGCCACTGGTGAAACGATTCTAACTAACAAATTATTATAATTCAGACTTTCATTTACCAACATAACTTGAAAATAATTTTTCTAATATAGGAGTAATATATACAGGTCCTTCTCAAAAAATTAGCATATTGTGATAAAGTTCATTATTTTCTGTAATTTACTGATAAACAT
>JAUMHF010000003.1:8154919-8168215 GCA_032359275.1 Microctenopoma steveboyesi | reverse complement strand
GTATGCCACAATCATCAATATTAAAACAATGAAAGGCCCTGAACTACTTCAGTTGTGTGTAATGAATCTAAAATATAAGACAGTCTAATGTTTTATCAATAAATTACAGAAAATAATGAACTTTATCACAATATGCTAATTTTTTGAGAAGGACCTGTATTTAGACATTGCAAACCACCATAACATATCATCTAAAATCATCCCAAAGTAGATTTGTAGCTCGTTGTTATATTTCTGTGTTTGCCTCTGCACATGTGCATGTACCCTGATAGTGAAACTCACCAACACTTCTTTTTTCTGTCTCCTCACAGTGGATGGAGCTTCGGTTTAACACACTAGCCAAGTGTCCCCACTGCAAAAGAATGTGAGTCTGTCAAGATGTTATTTAACAAGCATGCAGGTTTCAGGAGTCTGCATGTCAATATAAAACATGAAGCATGTTTTATTTAATGGTTGGTTGTCATGGTAATAGTGGGTAAATTGGCTAAAACTTAAAGTTAAAAAAACTAAAGTAGTCCTTCAAGACCTGAAATGAAATGTGACACAATAAACAAGAAAGGCAAAACTTCAAATGTAAGTTTGAAGAAGAAGAAGAAGATTCTTGATAACAGGCTGGAGCTGAAGTCCTGAAAAACACACATTACATAACTTAGGGTTTAGAAACCCTAAGTTATGTCAGAATAAAAACACGAATATGCAACAAAACAGTAAAAAGAAAGAATAGGTTTGTGGTTTTCTATGACACAAGATAGGTCATAGATGTGAAAGTGCGTACTTGAGGCTGGAGACGTTTTTAAATGCTCATTTTATGGATAGATTCCTTGTAGTCAGACGCTGACCTAGACTTTCTAGTTCTTGGGGAAAAAGAGGGGAGAGGAGGTAACGGAGACTAATCTAGACGTGTGACAGGAATTAAAGCTTGGCCTCAATACATGTACTGTAATGTTAATGTGGTAAGAGGTTCACAGGGTTGAAGGGTGGTGGGAGGCGCGTGTGTGTGAAAGTGATGTTATGGAAAGTATCTGAGCTGGACGCTGTCATTTTTATACCTCTGTTTTTGTTCTGAGCAGTGTACTTGTTCTTTTACCTATTCTGACATTTGACTCTATATTTAACAACTAATCTGTTATAATTTCATATTAAGCCAATACATCTATTGAATTTGGACGCGAGTTAAGTTCGTCACTTAAAAAGGAAAGCGTAGCTCTGTGAAGGAGACCGTTGAACCTGCCTATTTCTTAGCTGTCATTAGTTTACCAGAACTATTTTTCATGGATCTTTGTCTCTATGTCCTCCAAGCTTTCTCATTCTGATTCTTTTCTCTAAAAATTCTCTTTCTTCCTATATTTAGCTTGCGCTCCTCCTTTTAACAAAAGTCCAGACAGTGATGGCTGAGATTTGTTGGTGTCCTGTTTTGCTGTTTTACTCTAATTCCCATAAGAAAATGACACCTCTTGTGAGGGAACGGGATCATATGCAGCAAACTCTGTCTTCTCTCTGCTTTTCTCAGACAGACCGAGAGCAGATCATGTTTGATTAGTGCTGTTTTGCTGGTAGTGTTTATTTGTTTTAGATGGCAGGAGCTGGAGCAGCTGGAGCACGTTAGAACATTTAGGAATTTGACGCCAGGCCCCATATAAAGTCATCATAAGGGAGATTGTCAGACATTGTAAATGTTAACAGTGCGTGGAACAAAGAGGAACCCTAGAAAATAAGAGGAGGGAGATCAGGTGATCGGCCTCCCCTAAGCCATCTGAATACCAGTAATTCCTTGAAGAACTCTTGAGTCCCGTCACATGAGAAGCATGTGAGAACAGACCGAGGGAGGAGGAGGTGCTGACCTACACGCTGCATGTGTGGAGTCAGGATGAAGCTAAAATAGTTGTTGCGTATCTGAACAGCCTTGGCAGCTTTCATATGTAACTTAAAAAGGGGAATTTAGAAATGTTTTGGCTTACAAGATAGTCGTGTGCTGTGGAGTGCGATCACTTGGACAAAGAGACTCTCGGGCACATTATAATGACTTCCGTTGTACACGGTTGATTCACTGTAAAAGGAAAAACGTTTGATTGTAAGTCATTCTGACCATCTTATCCATATAAACGTACACATACAACAGAATACTAGGAGGTTTGATGTAAGACACATATTATTTAAGCTCTTTTTATTACTTCTGCTTCTCCAGCAGTCTCTCACTGAACCATTTCCTTTCCTCCTGATGTCTATTTACAGATCCTCTGTTGGCAGTGCGCTCCCAAGGAGGCGCTGTTGTGCTTATATAACTATAGGAATGATCTGCATTTTTATTGGAGTGGGTTTAACGGTAAGTATGGACTTTCTGTTCGTATGTTTTCGTGTATTTATTAAAAAAAGGGTCTTCAAAAATTAATATTAATTAAGATTTTTTCCCAATGTGGTAAAATCATGTAAAAATCATAGTGACTAATGATTTTGAACCTTAAGCTTAACTGTGTTAAGGTTTGTTAGCGTTTGATGCTGATGCTGATTCTGTGACATTATTATTTGTCGTATTGCTCTTTTGTTTGAAGTTTGTTTTTAATTAGTAGTTTTTTTTTTGCAATACAATAAAGCTTTAAATTGTTGTTTATTCTTGATGTTAACTTTTCTCTCTATTATTTGTTAACAGGTCGGTACTCGGGACTTTGCCAATCGTTACAACGCCACCTACGTGTCCTGGGCTTTCGCCTACCTGCTGGGCCTCATCTGCCTGATACGAGCCTGCTACTGGGGTGCCATCAAAGTCAGCTACCCAGAAAACAGCTTCGCCTAGCCTGAACACAACACAACACAGCCCTGCATGGCTGGGAAGAAGAAAGCCCACATTTAGTTTTTTCATCTTGTTCCCATAGATCTTAAAGCGGTCACGTTCAGTAGAGTGGATTGTCTGCAGCGCATCTGAGCAGGAGTGAGTTGAACAGGTGTATGTTGGAGGTGCATCCTGTTATGTGTTTCATGAATGTTTTCCGCTCACTGAACAAATCTGTAGTATATCGATCAATCCTGCCTTCGTTTAGCAGAATCCTCCAAATTATAGAATGAAGATCTTAAAAAGATTTTTCCTGATGAATGCCAAGACGAGTCGGCTTTTTAGTTGATTTAAGGATGAATGCTGTTCTGAACCTTTTTCTGTTTTTCAGCAGCCTAACATGATGGTACTCACTTTTTTTTTTTTTTGGTACTGACCAGACCAAAATGAACAGTTTGCCCATTGCACTATGATTATATGCAATTGTATGTGTTGTTTTTGCTGCTAGTTAAACTCCAGTTACAGAAAGCTGCATATCCACACTGTATTGTTACCATTTACATTGCTTGTTACACTGACATAGTATTGCTTTATGATTTGAACTCTCTAATGCTCAATTTTAAAAGAACTTGTCTTTAAATACCCCTGTGTGCCAACGTTTCTGCCCAGTGTTAATCAAGAAGAGCATCAGGTCAATAGGAGCTTGTTTTTAATCAAAGTCTTTTGTGCCATGCAGCTTTTAACCCACTACAGCAATAAATCATTTGTTTTGGTTATTTTGAACCTCCCCGTGTTCTTTCTGCTGCTTTTCGTTGCCTTCTCACTCGTGGAAAACAATCCCGACACACAGTGACTTTGCATGTTGTTTACCCTGAGTCACTGTGGTGGTGTTTCCTCAGTCACAGAGGTAGCTGAAGTGTATGATGTCGCTGTCTTTGCTCCTTCTGCCTGCAAGTTAGAATGTAAACCCTCCACTTCTCTTCGCTTATATCGCCACTCTCTAACCTCCAGTGAACTCTGTGCTAACTAACCTATCTGTATGCTAACGCAGCACCCTTGACCTTGACCAGTGAGCACACAAACTTCTAACCTTGTTTTGAATGTGATGATGACGATGATGATGATAAAAGCAGAAAATAATATTAAAAATACTCTTTGTACATAGTTCAAATTCAGTATGTGGACAACTGTAGTGTGATATGGAAGGAAAAGATGGCTGGTGGGTCTTTTTAAAAATCATAATTTATCAATAAAATGCAAAAACTGTTTTTTGCCTGTTCAATTGTTTTGACTTATTTCGTTTAGAGACACATACGGGAACGCAAACGAGGGTCAAACAAACAGGACGAGTACTGTATTTCTCTTACTGGTTACTGTGACAATTTAGATTCTTTAGACTAAATATGCATCATTTTTCATTTAAGTTTAAATTAGCTACATCTTAGTCAGCTGCAACATTAGAGATGTTTTTCTAATATACAAATTTCACCAACTGAGCACTGAGTCATATACTGAAAAGGATTAAGGTGAAGATTTTGTTAAATAAGTGTGAAATGAATCTTCCTCTCCTGAGTGATGGCCTGTCCCTAATGTGTCCATGAAGGCTGAAGTGACGGTGAAGGACAGTTTGCTCCTTAGACTCTAGAGACTAAATTTGACTGCTGCTAAAGGCTGTGATTCTGAGCTTTTTAAATAGACTGAATTCAATTATGTTGGCTGTTAACATGTGTGTCTTCAGTTTTAAATAATAAAAATAATTTATTAAGGACACAAATAGGTCCATAGTAAAAATAGACAAAACACAAAGAGCAACAGCAATACATCAATAAATATACAAGATTAAGATAAAAATCCTTTATACTTGCATAGAGGCTAAAATGCCAGTGGTTCCACATGTCACAAACAAATATGACAGAGCAGGGTTTGTCAGTGACAAGATTTAAATCACAGTTTAACATTAAGTCTATATAATGTGTCGGTGCCTCCAGTTTATCAGCATTTGAGTCTAAACATAATTACTTTTGGTCACTGTCAATCAAATCTGATTAAACCACATCCGCAAACTCTCGATGAAGCAATCTGAGGTTTTTGATGTAATTATTGTAATGTAATTATTGGTTAATATGTTATTATATAAGACGTTTATTTGACACCTAATTACTGTTAATTTATCCTACTACTGGAGTCATTCCTAGTACTGTATTTTATTACTGCAAGCTGATTATAAGCTTCGATCCTTATAGCTGCAGTTCAGCTGTCTGCTCATTAGGTGGTGGCAAAGACAATCATTAGAAAAATGGGTTTCTGGTGATTGCAAACACGGACTACAAGTGTACGTGTCACACTTTAAAATCACTGCATCACACATCCCTTCATCAGCTGTTACAAATGAACACTTACAACTATATATTTACATTAAACCACCACGTTGAAGTCTCGTTTACAGACATGTCGATGCAGAAAGCCCAGATATAGACAAGCTGAACTGTCACACCGATTTTCATGGAGATATGTTACGTTTTAGATATACTGAGAAACAAGATATGCTAGGAACAAATTAAAAAATAGGTCAAAAACCATATATGTAATTTCCAAATAAAGAATGAGAAAGAGTCACACACAGGATACACAACAGTATAATTCCTTTATTTATGACCAACAGATTTCTATCTCAATTTGACACATTGAATACAGAAACAACAGAACAATGGTTTAATGAGCTCCCCAGAGCTGCTACAGTTGATACAGTTGTACCCCCCCCCCCACCCCACCCCACACACACACACACACACACATACACGCTTGAACTCTCATTGTCTACCCCGGGCTGCAGATGATGTAATGTCAAAAACAGTGATGATGTTATATCATCAGATGGGTCTCTGTCTGATGACGTCATTGCTTTTTAAGAGTTTAAACAGACACACACGTGGGCTATTTCAGCTACCACCTGACTATGGAGGAACATGGACGTCATAAAATCAATACTAATTACCATGATCACACAAGTTGTGTTGAGTCTGTGTGTGTGCGTGCGTGCGTGTATGTGTGTGTCACTTCCTGATGTGTTGACTGGTGACTGTTTGCTCTCTGCAGCCGCCAATGAAGTGTCTACTTTCAGTTGTTGTTGAGGACCCACCATGATGCTGTGAAGGCAAAAAACCATTCAGTGACTCTCAGAAATGACCCCAATCACTTAAGCTCTCCTCTGTGTGCTGTGTGTACATTGTGTATTTGTGTGCTCATGTAAGCTTCGATCAATGTATTCAGCACTGCCTTCTGCTTTGAGTCCGTGTTGCTGGGTTTGTGAAGTGTGTAATTATATTTCTAACACAGAATTAACACCAATTCATAATAATAATACAGGAAAAATAACACAATTGCAACTGATTAGGACACAGAAAAAATTGTGGGAAAAGTGAACAAATGCAGCTTTATTATACTTGTAAAGTAGTAATAGCTTCATGTTGAGTTTTTTACTTTTTTGTTTTTTTTACTTATTTTTGCAATTTGAAAGAAATGATTATATATGAGTAAGTCCCTGTTTTGGAATAACAGATAGATACAAAAAATAAAAATACAAATGTTAGTAAGACAAAATAAAATAACAAACCATAGATAACAAAAATAAAATGATAAGTATAGTATATATAGTATATTGATTGCTTTTACCAGGAACCAGCATGGTGATAGTGGTCTCGGGAGTCTCCAGAAAGTCAACGTTGCCCCTCTGGAAGGTTTTACTGTAGTTGGTCTGCAGGTGACTGAGCAGCAAAAGTTGATTAATAGAAGATTGAGTGATCAGTATTCATTCACACACCTTCTGTCTGAGTAGTAATTTTGCTAAAAATAAACTTTGGCAACTTCTTTCTGCCAGTGGCCATAAAACTGTACAATTTTCCCTCCCTCTGTAACGGGAAGGGGCACCAATCATTATCTATGATATATTTATGTTATTATTCTTCCAACAGCATTATTGACCTATTTAATCCATTTGTTTTTTTCGAGTTATTTGCCTTCTCGTATTTGTGTATTGAGTATTTTGCGTTGGTCGTTCTGGGATGAAGTGATCATTGATTCCTCTTATTGCTCCCCAGTTCAAATGAAAGCTTAACAGAGTTTAGTAAACACAACATGAACTAAACTGTCTATTAGTGAATTTTATTCTGAGCAAAGACAGATATTTGCGGTTAATCTGAACGGTTCATGGTGCATTAGCCACGATGCATATGGTGCAGCTGAACACTTACTTCTTCCACACGTTGTTGTTCTCCCAGAATTCATAGAGAACGAAGCGTGATTCATTTGCCAGCCGCTGAACTGCGATGCTGCTGGATGCACAGCAAGAGAGAGAACAAGTGATGCAGTTCCTAATTAGTGTGATACGTTGTGCCCTCAATACAGCTTGTCTAAGTTTAGGCAAACTGGATCTGTCAAATAATCTTTTCTGTGATTTCACCCCTTCATTTTAATTTTTACGTTTGTTTTAGCAACATTTTAGTCTAATTTTAACATTAACATACAAAATTACTTTGTTATGACAAACCATATTAATTAATACAAATTAATTATATACAAATTATTGTTATGTTAAGATGCGAGTGCAGTGTATTTATCATCATCTTGGTATTTTAAGGGATATTCCTTTTAATCAAATTGTTGAAAAGTAAAAATAAAAAATAGCTATATTAATTCTTACATGCTGATCAAAATCATATGAATTTCATCAAACATTTAAACAGGCAAGTAAAATGTATTACAAATGACAAATTTCACAAATTTCAAACAGCGTGGGGCTGATAAAGAGCATTAGAGGATGAACAGACATCAAACAGATATGCACGTTTTTACAGCTCTGTTCAATTTCTCACTCATCTGTATAAAGCTCTTTCCAAAAACGTAAACAAATAGAAAGCATAGACATATAAAACGGAAGATCCCTCATATAAAATGAAATGAACTGACTGTAAACATCCAGTCTGGATGCAGGCACACTCCATGTACTGTCTGAGAGCCAAACGAAACTCCTCCAGCTCCTCCTCCAGCACGGAGAGCTGCCTCTGCACTATCAGGATGTGCTGTGAAGACAACACACACACACACACACACACACACACACACCAGCGTCAGGATTTGCTTGTGATGTGTAGAGGATGTGACGGAGCTCAGGGTTGATCTGAAATTTTCTGGCAGGATTTCACACACGCTGAGTGTGTTAACAGAAATCTGAATGCCAGAGTGTAACGTGGACACGAGCATTGTTTCTACGTACAATTTATAATTCACTGTCTTGGCAAACTTACCCAATTTATATGCTATCCTAATACTGTGTTACCTGAAGGTGAAAAAGCATTTACATCTCATTGTACAAAGGCGTGAATAGCCGGAAACTGAGGACTGTGACACAATCATTAAAAAGGAAAGCCTGTTAATTGTTTCCTGTGGATAATAAGAATTTGTTGAGGCTGATGGGAACAGGAAGTGAATAGTCTGCTCGCTAGCCTGTGGTACACAGGCTGTTAACGATGTATGTGTGTCTGTGTGTGGCTGATAAAACACCTCAGGCCTCCTTCTCAGTGGCTAATTTGGACAAAACAAAGCCACTCACACGCTCATGCAAGGCGACACACACAGAAATGCAGTCACACAGCCTGTGGGTCATTACAGTTTTTCTCTCAACAGCACATCAATTTCCACTGACACACAGCGTTAAGCCAATTACATATTGATAAATTCACACACAAGATGCACTGAGCAACTGGTGACACATAACAAGAACACACAGTATTCAGATAGTGTTTGGTTTCATTTGATTTTACAAACTTGTGTTGGAGCCGGCTGAATACATATATATTTAACAGCAACTGAATGTTTGAATGTTTAATGGGTGTGTTCAATACCAACATGAAATATGATAATTTTGTGTGTTATTATTAGATTTATCACATTGTGTTTAATCAATTTAAAGCAGGTAATTCACATAATTTGTCCTGACACCGTAACTATGAAAGTCACATCTTTAGCTACTTATCAGTATTTTATGTGGAGGTTTTACATACGAATTATGTTTTGCATGTACATTTGTAATACCTGCTCTCTCTCCTCTTTATATCACTGTCTCTCCAACATACTCACACGCCCTAACGTCTCCCCCTCTACTCCCTTATTGACCTTAAGCATCATCTTAAATACTGAATAATGAGCCTTAAACAGGAAGTTTAACATCAACAGGAGGGTAAAAATACTTCAGACATGTTTCAGCCTGGCAGTTGCTATGGTGACCGTGACTTCTTACTATGAGTGTGGCCTCCCTTTCAGTAATAAGCCACTGTGTGAGAACTGAGTGGCACATGGTCACCATGAAAAAACAAAACAGAAAAAACCCAAACAAGCAGACAGACCGATTTGCTCTCCAGCACCTCCTCTTCGACAGGTTCCAGACGAATCTCCTGCAAAACACATGGAGACACTCAGAAATATAAAGTCCCGATGAAGATTAATATTCCTCATAACACTGAAAAGTACATGCAGCTAAATATACACCCTGCATCTAAATATATTAACATGCAAAAATAGTTTTCTATAGTTTATTCTTTTACCACGTACAGATTTGTTATAACGACTTATCCACAAACATACATCTACTACAAAGGTTCCCAGCCTTTTCTTACCATTTTAAAACAAGAGACTGTGAATAATATTTTAGTTCAATTTAGAAAAAGAAAGAACAATAAAAAACAAAACAAGAATTAAATTATAAAAATTATAAACCAATTTCGGACAAGAATATAAAAAGTCTAAAAAAGTAAAAAGAAATTTGTTCATACTGTATTTCAGACTCAAAAACAATGGCGAGATTCAGTGTGTGTGTGTGTGTGTGCACAGCTGATATTTCCCGTACACTGCAAACACAGCATGTGCATTTTTCTGTACTTTATGTTGGAGAATCTACAATGCTGTAAATTGTGGTTAATTTTAGAGATATGTCAATTCCAGAGGGCCAGCATGGTGTCAGGAGACCGATTGATCAAATACCAGAAGCTGGGGAAATAAAGAAGAAGAGATGCGGAGAGATCAAAATGAAGGAGAGAAACCTTTTGTTCTAGACGGTCGATGAGCTTCTGCAGCCTGTTGACCTGGACCAGCCACTGGCTGTCTTCATCATAAACACCTAAAGGAGCGATAGACACACAGAGCGAAGGACGGATTTCAGCAACTGTAAACGCCAATGGTGAAGGGATATAAAGTGCTGCGTACACTGTCTACATTTTAAAGACATTTTCCACTATTGATCGCCTGAAGTAAATACTCAAAATAGTGGTGGTGCCCCAGAAGGCATTTCAATGTTTCCTTTCATCTTAGGCAACTCACAACCACAACAATCAATAGAAAAGCTTTGAGGACTGTAATCGAAGTTTAAAGAGACGCTGTGGTTGTTTGACAGGCAACAATGCCGTTAAATGGCACACAATAGATAAATACATACAACAACCAGGCTGGGGAAATATAAATACCCTTTTCATGTGAACAAAAGACTTTGCAAGAAACAGAAACAAATATCCTCAGGTTATTTTTTTCCTTTGCTGCTGCTCTTTTGTGAAAAAATGTATGAGAATCAGAGCAGCAGTTCCACAAATTATTTCTGTATATAGATACATTCTATTTTACTTTTTTGTTTAATTTTAATACATTTAATAAAATCCAGACTATTTGTGTCACACTATTTTTTTTATTAAAAATTATTGTCTTATGTTCAAACAAAGTTTATATCAATCAAAATGAATTAATATTCAATGCTATTTGCAGGGTCCAGAGTTAAAATTAGCACAGAAATTGTGTGTGTCTGAGCCAGACAGTTCATCATCATCGAACTACAAACTGTGTGTGTGTGTGTAGGAGGGAGATTCTCTAACTGCATTAGGCATGTGTGTCATAAAATAAAATATCTTACTTGCAGCATTAGTATATCCCCTTTCACAGTACATGGAGATGTGGGGTGACACCTTTGCAATAAATATAATTGTATTATGTCAAAACAAGGACACCCCATAATATCTAAGAACTGCATCCCAACCCCCTCTCACCTACACAACCTTCTCTCCTGTTTTGAGCTTACTGGCCTGACTCTGACACTGTGACTCTGGCCAATCAGCCTTTTTTGGTTCTGGCAAGAATAAGACGACATAACTCAAGATGGAAGTGCTATGATACGGAACACACTGAACACAGTAACAGAGTCCAGTGAAGTCAAGTGAACTAAATTTAGACAGCTGCATGTAACCCCACCTGAATTGACCAGACTGAGAAGCGGGTTGTTGGGAGAGAGGCTGTTGTTCCTCTGAAGCCTCCGATTGGAGCGACGACCCGACCACTGGATGGACAAAACCTCTGGCTTCAGTGGACCCTGTCTGGGGTCAGAGCAGGAATTAAAATAAACAGAAAGACAGTAGAGATGTAATTTATTTAACTAGACGAAACAGAACCTGACGAGTGGAACATGTAATTTTTGCACTTAGGGACTGGAATACCTAATAGAAATGTTTCAGGGCATGGCACATTCCTACAAATTTCTTCTTCTCGCAATTTGGTCTCATAAATAGATGTCATGACAATGTTCATGCAGCCGCAGGCTGACATCACCTAAGATTTATCTGGCTGCTGTCAAGTTGTGAGGTCCCATATTTTTAGGAGACCTCAGGGTGTCTGTGGGGAAGCGTTTGTGTGTGGGCAGGTGAATTGGCATGCACATATTTATGTGTACAGCGTGTGTGTTATTATAATGATTATTTTTCGTAGAGCTGCTCAGCAACACTCAGCAGCTTGTCAGCTAAGACTGGAAACTAAAACAGTTTTTTGTTAGTGGTTAGATAGTGAAATCTGCCTACCATCACCTCAGACACAAAATATTAAAAATGTTTTCATCTAATTTGTTAAATTCATGCACAAATCAAAGTGTAAAATCAACAAACGGTGAACTATTTATTTAAATAAATAAATTGGTGATATTTTGCACATAAGTTTTAATTATGCAGTAACCTTTTATAAATTACTATTAATTACCAAAATTTACATGTGAAGATATGCGACTGGGATTTTTCCAAAGCCAGTCGCTTCACATATCACCATTAACCAGAGACTTTAAATGCCTCTTTTCCACATCTCAGAGAAATCCCGTAGGCCTATAATTAATTCACTAGCTGCAGGCCAACTTGTCTACATCCTTGATGATTGGAGGATGAACCAGAGGCAGGTCCCTCTGGCTGAGTCATATTCCCAGATACGTAGCAACTTTATTTGCAGAAACTGTCTGAGAGCAGTAAGGAGCAAAGATCAGCAGCCTTGCTGTGAAGACGTTACCTAGGAGGAGGAGGAGATCAAGGGCAAACAGCAAACTCTGCTGTGATTATGATGAGAAGATATTTGTCCACCTATTCTGTTTCTCAAACTGAATTTCAAAACCATCCCAGAATCTGCACAAGTAATCAACACTGTACAACCTTTACAGGATAAATTAATTTTACATACACATACACCTCACATTAAAAACTCTAGTAAAAAGTTGGAACATAATCAGTAAACAAACCAATTTATTCATGTTTCCTGTTTTTTTGCTGAAACTGTGAATGCATGATTACCCGTACAGCCAGATCTTGAACGCGTACAGTACATTTAGTCTGTCACTACTACTGCACTGTGCAGGAGGCTACTAATGCAGCAGCCTTTCATTTAAAACAGTGTTATTAGTTATGATTTTTCTGTCTTTTATCTATGAAGTAACACACTTGTCAATCGCAGCTGTGCTGACAACACAGCTCTTAGTCACTGGTGAGTGAAGCAGAGCTGCTAAAAGCTCTTGACTTGACATTGTCGGTTCAGTATATTCACAGAACGAACGATGCGACAGAACCTTTATTCAAAGACTGATACAGCTCAGTTTGAAGCATATGGAGCCTTAAAAAAAAGAACCAGTCATTATGCAGCGCTGTCAGTAATTATATTTGTAATACTGTACTGACTGAATTGGGGTCAGTGAAAACAAGCTGCAAACACAGATGCTCACATATCCTTCACCTTACGTAGTTGACATGATGAATCTGTTAGTTGTCCAAGCACAGATTCACTAACAAACTATCTACCTCAATATAATGGAATCAGTTCTGATTACAACTGATTCCATGTCAAGTCTTAACAATCCCTGTTTAATCCGATCTCTGTGGACCTGCACAGAGATCAAATGGAGGATTATAGACATGTGCTGAGTTACAGGGAAGAGCAGGAGGTCTGTAAAATACAGGGTGAGAACCTCTGTTGTTGCAGGCACCTTGCATAAAAGCACAGTTTTGTCTGAAGTGTGGGACATAAATTAGTCTGTGTGACTTGGATAAAATTATTACACTGGCTGTGAGAGCTGTAATTATGGGTGCCATTGTACAATACACTTTGACTGCGTTTAAAAGAGTGTGTGTGTGTGTGTGTGTGTGTGTGTGTGTGTGTGTGTGTGTGTGTGTGTGTGTGTGTGTGTGTGTGTG
>JAUMHF010000003.1:8143746-8153953 GCA_032359275.1 Microctenopoma steveboyesi | reverse complement strand
TGTGTGTGTGTGTGTGTGTGTGTGTGTGTGTGTGTGTGTGTGTGTGTGTGTGTGTGTGTGTGTGTGTGTGTGAGGAACCAGAGAGATTTGCTCTTACTTCTCCTGGCGAGTCTGCTCCGCTGTGGTTTCCATGGCACACTCAAGTGAGCTTTGAAGTGAATGAAGCTGATTGGTCGTCTCCTTCAGTAGGAAGCGGGTCACAAACTGCTCCAGGTGGGTGGACTCCTGATAATCCTGTCCATTAAAACGGGGAGTGGGAGGATGAAGTATAAAGGAAAGGAGGGCAGAACAGGGAGAGCTGTGACAAGTTTCACATCTGAGCTGAGCGTCAGTCAATCAACAGTCAGTCATTTGGCCTCCTCTGGTAACTGAAAGTTTTCTACAGGAGCTCTTACATTCACAAACTAGGAGCGCAGGAGAGAGGGAGCAAGATGATAAATGTTAAATGTTCGTAAAGACTCTCAGTCCAGATCCAACTCAGGTCGTGGTTACCCCAAAAAATATATTCAGTGGCACCAGGACTTGTATCATACTGATTCACATCACATGTAGTAGTTGTAATTTGAAATACTTTACCTATTCATTTCATGTTAGGAATCAATAACGTCTATAATAATGATGCTATGTTGCATTACTAATCTAATGCTAAGAAAAATATCTAGTAAAAGTGAGTTTTGTTTAAAAACAAACGAAAAAAACATTGATCCATTCATGTCACTAATGAACTGCACAGACATGTAATTTTGCTGATTATTAGACAATTGGTACATAAGAAAAAGGTATTAATTCAATTTCTATTGATGTCAAGTTTTCAGTTCCGGAGTACTAATGAAAAAAAACAAAGAAGGTTACCAATTCCAGCAGAAACAGGGCAACAATTATGAAACTCCTGAGGGAAATATCCGACTCATTTCTGGGAACTGTCTTCAGCTGCCAATACTCTATACTAACCCTGTTCCCAAATCAATATCCATATGTTTCAGTGCAGTCAGCTGACATGAAAGAATACTAATAAGGGCAGTGAGTGAACCTAAATAATACGTCTGGTCTGTAGAACAAAACCAATCAGCTCAAAGATGCTGCCTTTGTGATATAGAACAAAGAAGTAATAACTTGATCTATTGTTTTTACAGAAATATCAAAATGGAAATTGAAATAAAAATAATTAAAAATATATATGAACTATGTAACAGAGTCCCCTGCACCTGTAACCATCACAAAGAAATAACATCCTAGTTTTTCAGACTGGGGTAATCTTTGCCATTTTGTGAGTGGTGCATTTGTTTGTTTAGAAAGCTGACGGGGAAAAATGACACTAGGCGACATTTTTGAGAGGTGTCATTTGCTATGCTTGGACCCTGGCAGGAGGGCTGAGTGTAATCAGAAGGGAGTGAATGATGATCGGCACAGCAGAGTTTGCACACCACACCTGCTCCGGTATTCTGAGCTCCCTGACTGTTAGTACACTCCACTAACAATGAGAGGTCTGAAACGCTAATGCAAGTTAGATTAGAGAATGACTAATTCATGAAGAGGAGTGTGTGTGTGTGTGTGTGTGTGTGTGTGTGTGCATAACTAAGAGAATAAGATGGAGATAAAGAAATATATATATATATATATATATATATGTTTCTGTCTGGTAAAGTGCAATGAATACAGTTTAAAAAGCTGCATGTGTTTATAGGAGTATAGTAGTATATAATGTTTTAAACACTGAGCAAGTCGAACTCTCAGCGGTATCTCTAGAGTATAGAGCAGATCATTAGTCTTAGGCTTCGCTATCGGTTTGATCATAAACAAATGTGACCAATCCGATTACAATTCTGTTTAACAATACAATTCTATAGATTCTCCTATCGATTCTTATTTTTTTAAAAAGGAGCAGCGATGTCCATGCGTCTTCTCAGTGGTGGTATGGACGTAAAAGTCAGAAAGAGAGAAACTGAAACTAGACAACTAGACACAACTAGAAAATCACACTGCTATGAATAAGTTACGCATATCTTCTCTACTTCATGATTAGCTTACAGCTTTGTTTTATATCTTATCTTTGAACAAAAAAGACATTTAGGAGTAGCATGGCCTGTGTCATATTACTTTTCCAAGCCTCTGTGAAAGGAGAAGCTGCAGGCTGCAGCAAGAACTGACAGCATCTGAGCCAGACTGTCTCTCTCGTCATGGTCGTCTAAATGTATGGAAGAGGATTAAGGCCACCATGAAAATTTTTTATTTGAGTTCCGACTTTAATCTCAGAATTCTGAGAAAGAAAATCAGAATTCCGAGATTAAAGTCAGAATTCCAAGATTAAAGTCACAATTCCGAGATTAAAGCCAGAATTCTGAGATTAAAGTCAGAATTCTGAGATTAAAGTCAGAATTAAAGTCAGTATTAACGGGAGAGGACGTGCATACGTTAGCGCTGCTGCTGGGTTGAGATCCTCTAGTCCCGAGCGGATCAAAAACACGACATTCATTTAATTGTATTGCGTGTTTTGTGAGCAAATGCTTTTGCATATGCGTAGTGTTGCCTCCCTTTTATGGAATGCTACGCAACATGCGTGGTGACGTCATCAGATGCGACTGGAATCAATAGTGGAATCGTTTGCAAAAATGTCAAACAGTTCCAAGGAATTGAAACACTGGGAACAGGTTCTCAACAGGTCCATCCCCACAAAGGACTGAGCAGCTCCTGCAAGCTGATAATTAACAACTTACTTTTCACGAGAACAAAATACAGGTTTCTGGTAGGTGACAAAAAGCCTCAATCTCTGTTGGTCACAGATCAGTTGGACATTGATCCCCTGACATTCTCACTGTCAGCAAACACACACGCTCGCACTTACACACACTGAGAGTGAATCACGACAAAACTGGTAAAGGTCAGTCTCCTCTCTACCATCTGAGCACAAATTACCTTCTGTGATCTGTACCTTTGTGTATGTGTGTGTCCACCTCACCATGCACAGCTATTCAAGACAGCTTAAGTTCTCCCGGTCTGATTTTTCATTTTTGCCTTTTTCTTGACCTTTTATTTTCAGTTGTACAAAAGGTCAGTTATGTGCTTTGTTGGAGGCAGTGGCATGTCATTTTATTTCGCTTTCTATTTTGGCCTCTGACCACACATAAATGCCAGTGTGATGCTGTTTAAACCTTTTAGTTAGGACTAAAACTACATACTGTACTTTCCAGATTACCTTGCAATCCTATGTCACCTTTTTTACCAAGTGGCTTCACCTGAGTATTTTTTTAATTCTGATTGCAACTACTATATATCATGTGAATATAATCTATCATGTTTATTTTATTACAGTTACAAGTAAGAACAAGTTAATTGGATAAATGTAATGTGCAAGTCATTACTTATATGATATTACTCTGAGCATAGTCTAAATCTAACAAAAGCTACCGTCTAGCTTCTGGAGCAGATTCCTGAGTAAACTTCACCAGCCAAACACAGTGATTAATTAATTTCATTTACATAAATTAAAATGTTTTATATTTTGAAAAACTGTAATAATTCTGTAGTGTGTGAGACACATCCACTAGCTGCAGGCGAGAAACACCTGTGATCTGCTGAGCAGTCAGAGCTGAAAATGGTCGTGCATGAGAGGTCTGAGTGTCCCCGCACATGTACAGATGCGTTCCTGACTCTGATGTAGATGCACAATCATGTTCCAGCTCCCTAGCACACATCCATGGATGTTTTATCTACGCACACACACACACACACACACACACACACACACACACACACACACACACACACACAAACACATCAGGAATAAACCTACACATACATGCTTCCCCTCACTCACATCTACACACCACCCACTCAAATTCACGTAATTCATTTACAGTTCAAGAGAGAGAACTGAGTTTTAATCTGCAGCTATCTATTCTCTCCGTAGCTCAATCATTACGTACCTTTCTCTTTTTCTAATGCCATAACTAATTTTATAGATATCCTTTATGGTGGCAGATGTGAAAAGTAGGCTTCACAAGGCTTGAACACTTTAATGAGCAGTGTAAAATCCTGTCACTCTTTCACTGTGTAGTTATCTGGATTTAAAAGTCTTGGTAAATAACATGTCTGTTCATTCTGCACAGAGTTTGTCCTCTTTGAACTCAAACTTAAAGTTCTTGTATAGTTCATGAGATCTGATACAAGTCCACGACAAGGTGACTAATCCTTTTTTTCAAATGACAAAACCTTGAACTACACTTCTGTCTTGCCTTTCCGCTTTTTTCCTCTTGCATGCTGTCTCTTGTCCGGCTCTCAACTATTCTCTTGGAGAACACAAAATGATTTGAGGTGCAATTTGATTTTCGCACCTCATCACAGCTTGGCGCAGGCTGTACTGTAAAGGAACTGTGAAAGACTCTGCATGGTTCATTTCCTCTGTAGAAAAGAATGTTGTATTTCAGGCATGTAATTTATTGCTGCGCTCTGTAGGTCTACCTTTTTTCAAAATCTATTCTGAGAAAAATATGTTTTGCTTGCAGTGTATAGACTATTAAAACTTCACGTCTTACATGTACCTAATGAAATATATTCTCTATACTCTTAAAATCTTACCCAACTAATAGATTTCTTCTTTTTCATTTAAATGTCCAAATATTGACTAAACTAAAACCTTAATCTGGCATTTTTTGATCACCACAGTTCACAGGTGTTGACACTGGATGTCATCATGAGTCACCACTTTCTGTGCTAAATAAAGTAATAATAACTGCCACTGACAAATGAAGGTTTGACTCCCACATGATTTTTCTGAGGCAGCAACAATGGTACGTGTCTGCTTCAGTGCAGATATGAGGGGCGAGCGGGGACTCACAGCATGTGTCATATTTGCCAGATGAGATACTACGAAGGAAGAGAGAGTGGTACAAAGGAAAATAATCCTTTCTCGTTCTCACATTCGTTTTTCTGTTTCTTTTTATCATTTTCCGCTTTAGTCCTCTTTCTTCTTTTGTCATCTCTGATCATTTGCCTTCATCTCTCTCCGTATGTCTCTGGCGTTCTCTTTTTCCTCACCACTTTCATTCTTCTCCTTCACCTTACTGATAATACAAGGCACTGTAGTGAAATCAGGAGGGTATGAAGCCATCATCAAGATTAAACGAGATGTTTGTTTGATAATATAGACACAGGCCATTTAATTACTAATCATCGTTGGCCAAGTCTAAAAAGGGTTTTATGTTTTGTTCTGGGGGTTAATTAGTAGTATGAATTAGACCTGGCTTGTCCTTTATGGTTCTGTAATGGAAATCTGACTAATGGGAGATCTGAGGAAGCCAGCTGTGCAGCACAGGAACACACGAGGTTTGCTGCAGGAAGCTTGGACCACACTGTGACTAAATCAAACATCTCTTATTGTTGTCATTATGTGCATGGGGCTCGATGTCAGAGAGAATGTGCCGTGTGGAGACGTGTGGGAGTGTGTCACAGGGATGAGAAGGAACATGACTACACTGTTTTAATATGAAAAGACAATGTGCTTTGAACAGCATCATTCGAATTTTAGCAGAATTTAGAGCAAATTTGTTTTCCTGTCGCCAAGTTGACACAGTTCACCACGAAGACGATACCTCAGTCCTGTATCGTGACAATGCAATGAAGATGTAAACAAACACAAAGTCATAATATATCAAATAATGGCAATGTAGACGGTCAAAGGTTAGATATTCAGCTGTACTCAACAACATTTTGTCAGTTTTATTTAGAATTGGTTGCCATGCTACTAAATTGTCATCTTGTAGCTTTGAATGTCAGTGAATATCAGTCCGTGTGCAGATGATGGATTTGGGACTTTTCCTGTTGTGCCACCATCAGTGAAAAAACATATTGTAAATGGTTTGCAATATAATCTGTTTCTCATTGCTGACTCAACCTTTTAACAGTAAAATTGAGAATTTTGCTGTTAGACTAATGCTATTAGGTTTTGCCTGTGTCATAATAATAAAATAAGAATAAAACATAACAGAAAATGTTTAAATAAGATGAGTGTGAAATTGAATAAGAAACCAGTGACCCCTGTTCTGTTTAGGAAAATGGATTTATCATCTTACCTTCTTTGTTTTGTCCATCGCCTTCAGTATGGATAAGTTCAGGTCCTCTAAGGCTCCAAGAACGTTCTCATATTCACCGAGGTGCTGGGAGAAATACTCTTAACAGCACATACGAACAAATTAAAAGGAGCAATTTGTAAGTTAGAAAACTTAGAAAAAGCTTTAGATGTTTAGCAGCAATGTCCTGACACCTCGGCCACTGCCTGTAGGGTTGACATACTACAACAAACATGGTTCTTGCCTTTTAATGAGAAAATGTAAAATACTGCTTGAATCTGTGGTAGAACAGTAAATTCTAAATTCAAAGCTGCTTTTATACAGACTCGACTTACCACAGAGTTCATCAGTGTCCAAGTTGCTGAAAGACAAAAGGTGGGAGAGATTTTAATACAAATTATACTTAAAACAGGAGGTGTCCGAGGTCAAAGGGCAACTTAAACCTAACTTGACTACTTCTCCTTTTCAAGTGTAAGGAGAACGTAGAGTATGTGAATGCCATTAAACGCCCTTTGGCTTTTCCTACTTCAAGGAGAAAAACTCCTCCACACTACACATATGTATTTTAAATGATGTTGTCGTATGGATGCTCATACTACAGAGGTTGTACTCTGGGTTGAAAAATAGATCTCACCTGGAAGAGAAGTATGTAAATATTTTAAAGAATTTGTTCTCCATTAAGCCCAACACACATTGGTTATTAATAGGTGTTGGTTGCTGCTCTGAAGCATTTCTCCTTAAATGCAGCTATACTGTCGGATATAGAAGACCTTTTTCAGTGCAATATGCACTCCAGTCCCACTAAACTAAATCACCCGTGGTCATTTCTGGCCGAGCTCTAGCAGAGGGAGATATCATAGTGGTCTCGTCTCATTGTCATTTGTTGCCCATCCATGACGTACAGTAGATAACGGCATGTATCTACACTTATCTAAAATTCCCCAAAGCTGAAGGAGAGTTGTGGAGTCCATTTCTCATACTAACTGACACCAGCTAACATCAAACAGCATAATAATGTTTTGGGTAAAATGCTTCACAGTCAGTGTGGAAGCCATTAAGTGATCAAGACCTATTCTTATGTAAAAACTTCTAATTACATACCTTAATAGAAGTGTGACGTACAGCACAGTTCAATACATGTACAGTACCTAATAAATTATAGAATAAAATGTGGAAAAAAGGTGATGGTGGTTTTTGACTGTATAAAAACACTTCCTGAACAGATCAAGATTTTCTAAATCATGGTGTGATGTGAAATGGGATTGAGTAAAATATGTCATGAATAACTGAATAATTTAGTTGCCTTTCTCTCCGTAGCCGTGCGTTGGAGACCAGTGTGCTAGACAGAGAATTCCTCAACAGAAGCCCTTCAGGAATTCATGCTATCTGTGATAAATGTCCGTGTGTTTTAGAAAGGTCTGAGTGTGTATGTGGTTGTCTAAAAGAGACAAGGGCACCAAGAAAGAGACAAAAAGAAAGACGGAGCAGAAAGGGAAGTAGTGAAGAGAATATACATAAGAGTGGACATGTCATTTTTATTTAGCTAGCTTCGAAAGACACAGAGGAGACATCCGTTTTATAGTGAAGAAGGCTGAAGTAACACTGGTTTTAACTCTGTTTCACATTTAGATTTAGTTCACAAGAGTAAAAGTGCTGCAGCAATCAATTCCTCCCAAACACTTAGAGCCACAGAGGAGACAAGAGCAGAGAAGTCAAACCAGGTTAGGAACTGAACTGTGTAACAAACTAAAAGCTTGCTTGTGTTACTTGAAACTAAAATGTGTCCCATATTGTCTGTGGGCTTGTGGCTGCATATGCTGTGTTTGTGTGTGTGTGTGTGTGTGTGTGTGTGTGTGCCTTCTAGAAATCAACTTCTCTTTGTGACGACAAAGTGATGTGAATATTTGTGCAGTATGGTCTAAAATTTCAGTGCTCAGCATCGACCTTTTGCAAGCTTGGTGACTCATTCTTTAATTAGTACAGGATTTACTGTCAGACTTTCAAATTAATTCCTCACAACTTTGCCATCTGCCTGCCTTTCTTTCACATAAGGAGGCACCTGTTCAGTTGGTTTAGCACAAAGTCCACTGAAGTATGATAATGATTAGTTGTGTGTTTGTGTGTTTTTAAGTCAGCCACAGTAAGAGTCAGTCTAGGGCAAATTATATACAGTACACTAGTTATTAATTACACTAGAGGTGAAATACCTCTCACACCATGTTTGTTGACAAAGCTCTGGTGACAAACACTAGTAAATAATACATATTATGATTGATGGATAAAAGTATCGGCTCTTCAAAAGACTGGCAGCTGCCTCTCATCCATTTACACCTGACCCCGTGGTTAGGATAATGGATGCATGGACAGTCTGAACTGTAAAATGAGAGGTAAATACTTTGGTTGATTTATATAACCTCAGGGTATAACACACTCAAAAACATCTCAAAACAAAATAACCTTATTTTTCCATAACAGTGTTTTAAGGTTGTGTTTTGACCCTTTTCTGTCACAGGACAAAACATTTTTATTAACAATGCATAACTAACATGGTATCTCACAAAATGTAATCCAATAGCAACTGGACTTGTTTGGTTGTTATTGGATTATACTTTTTTGAGATAATCATGACTGAGAACATGTTGTCCTAAACAATCTGGAAACCAAAACCTGTAGCTCTTAGTCTACTTGTCTTTAGCTGTTTAAAAGTACAACATGCGAACAAGTAAGTTTCAGAGTTCTTCTGGTTAAGACTGTTGCTGCAGACTTTCTGTGTGCTCTGTTGCACATGTAACGACACCTGACAGTAAAGCTGAAAGTGCAATGAACACACACTGAGTTCTTGTCACTGCAGCAACTACTGTAATAACTTTTTAGGTTCATCACAAAACACTGAAGCTTCAAAACTAATAACACCACTCAAGTGCCCCTAGTAATACACAGTGGTATGTAAATGCACTTGTTTTGGCTAACTTTAGCCAGCTAACACAGCTCTATGCTTTAATGGCTCCTTTTACTCATAACAAAGTCCTAATCATTTATCTCCTATGGTTGTGTGTGCATGTGTGTGAGTAAGAGAAATGTAAATGTGTTTTTGTTTGTTTGTTTTATTACTTATTACCCACAATGCATTGCTAATTTCATTGTACAAGGTGCAACAACAGTAAGGATGAAATGAATTGAGCTTGAATGTAAGATTTTTTTCTTCTTAGATGTGATGAGGTTACGTTGCGGTCTCAGTAACCGAAACAGTCTCATCATCATCCGCCGTTGTCTTAAATCTGTCCTCCACGGAATAAAGTGATAAAAAGATGAAGTAATTAACTGACTTACTCTGTGTTATGAGTATCAATTGTGTGGAAGAGCTCCTTTAGTTCCTCACTTGTCAAAACTCCATCGGAGAAGTAAGCTTTGAATTCGTCAAAAGACAACTTCCCATCATCTGTGGACGAAGCATAAATGCAACTTTTGAGCACAGTGTAAGGAGAACTCCATGCTGCGTGTTGTTTCGGTGTGATGACATTTTAGTTGGTCGGTCAATAGGTTCAATAGAGAGTTTCAGTCATGATTAAAAGAAAACACCTGGCAAGATGCAACATACTATAAAGTGCAGGAATCAGCAAAACAATGCAAAATGTGTGCATGGATCAAATTTCTTTCTGATAAAGGAGTTGCACAGTAGAATGGAAAATAACCAGAATTTTAAAATGAGCATCCCCAAAGTCCGCTGGTGCTTTTCTTTTTCTGTGACATGAGGTGTCTGATCTTTAAATTGTCACTGCTGAGCTGCTCTGGAGGTGATGCTCAGCATGACTGTCATTTGAAAAATGCCAACGACCCAAACGTAAACACACATGCACGCTGTGACTCACTGTTGATGAGCTCAAAAACGGTCCTGGAACAGACATATAAGTGCTGCTGTTTTCACAACACTGAAACAAACATGCTGCATGACAAATTATTCCAAGCGTGGGATGGATGATTAATGAAAAATTAAGCGTGTCATGTTAAGAAGCCTTCTCCAAAAATAAGAAAAAATTAGGTCAGACTTTTTTAAAACTCTACTGATTTGTATCTGTGAAGGTTCTCAGTCATCCAGGTCATGGTTATCTCAAAAAGGTTTATCCAATAGCAACTGGACTTAG
>JAUMHF010000003.1:8120221-8142933 GCA_032359275.1 Microctenopoma steveboyesi | reverse complement strand
CCCTCTGGATAGAAGGGCGAAACGTCGTCAAGAAACCTACTAAGTCCAGTTGCTATTGGATAAACCTTTTTGAGATCTACTGATTTGCTTTGCAAGTCTAACATATTTAGAATGTAATTTATTGACTGGAAACAAAAGCGAAAAAAGCAGAACAGTGGAATAGTGCTGGTGAAATTCCCCCTTAACCTGCAGCTGCTGTATAAAGCTCTCTGTCATTAAATGAGAAGGACCATTTTAGAAGTGTTTTGGGATGTTTTTCTTTATTATTGCTCTGATAGTAAAGCTCACCAGACATGGTCAGTTTCCTGTTTCCATGGAAACTAAAAGAGTATCAGCAGAGAGTCATGATCTGAATTTCATTGAGAAAGTGCATCTGTTTTCACACATGAGAATGGAGGTATGAAGTGATGCCAAAGACAGACAACAATGTGTTTATGTGCGAGTGAAGGAGCTCGGTGGTGCAATATTTACCATTTTTATCGGCTCTCCGTAGAATCTGTGGCGGGGGGGAAAAGACATGTCAGAAAGGTTTCACATCATCAAAGTTAAAATAACTGTGTGTGTGCAAACGATTGATCACCCTCGAAAGCAGTGTGTCATTAAATTATTGATAGAGCTGTCCCAGAGTCCAGAGGAGATGAAAGGCAGAGTGGCAATGACCACATCAGCTTCAGAAGACTTGAACCACCAATCTCAAAATAGCATTGACCACTTTCTCCTCCTGTCATGTTTGCACTTGTGAAGATGAAGCTGAACAGGCTTTGAGTCTATTTACACATCATCTGAAGTCTAAATCTGACTGCACAGTCCTATGCAAATGGAAACCTAAGTCGGGCAGAAATCCTTCAATCTGAGGAGTGCTTCAGATCTGTGCTATATGTGCTGTAAGGGTAAAAATAAAGATTTATACATTACACCTGTGTTCACACTTACATACAATAATTATTTCTGCTGTTTCCAGTCATCAACATGTGTTACTTGTTTGGTAATTGAGTCACTGTGTCTATCTCTTTCTCACTTCTTCCTCTCATCCATCTTTCATTCATTCATCCATGAAGTTCAATTAAATGTGATGACACTTTATCAATCATAAGAAGGCTACTGTGCATAAAATACAAGTGAGGAAGAAATAAAAAAATAAGAGGAATAGTCTGTTATTCTGTTTCTCATGTTAAACGGGGTCCATGATCTGAATTCTTAGTGCATTTATTTCATCTTTAAACAAAAATGTCAAACGTGTGCTGTGATCAGCGCTCCAAAGGTCTCAAAATTAGCATTTAAAATTGTGAGCTGATTGGATTTCATCATTCAGATAGCAGCTCACACTGATATCAGCATCACTCCTCTGAAACCTGTGCCAACCTACAGCTGCGTCTCATCACTGACACGTATCCCATCATAGTTACACTCTGATAGAGTGTAATTATGCACTGATAGAAATGTATTAAAGTGCCAATACTATGCTTAATTTAGGTTTTATCATTCATTCTGGGGCTCCATTGATACAAATTTATTAATAATGGCTGGTGATGCTAATTAAGTGCTGCTGCCCTGGTTGGAGGGCTCCTATCGAGGTCGACATTCTTGCATAAGAGAGGGATGCTGTGTGTGTATGAGCAATTATTGTCCTTATACAGTCTGATGTTACAGTGTATAGCTTTTATTTTACTTTAAAACAAAGTGAAACTGGGTGTTAACATCACACCACAAAATCCACCCTTTAATTTAATGAGAAATATATATATATTTTCAATTACATCTGTTAATACATGACTGTACCAAAAAGGCACAACAGTTAGATTAAAGACAAATGGCACAAGGCTGGAGCTCTTCCAGGAAACACAACAGAGGCAACACTGTTATAACACTGTTGCTTGTCATCAAGCAGTAGTTTCATTCCCTGTCAGTCGCTGTCAGAACATAGAGCACCTGTTCAGCATCAGTGAGACATTTCATGGGGTGGATACAGCATCCTGTCTCACTGAAGGCTGCTGCTAGATTTAGGGTGAACATATTACAAGTAAATGAGACAGTGTAGAAATGGGGGGAATGTAACTATTGAGGCTGATGACACCACAGTGAAACATCAGTCAAACACCTGTGGAATATTTAACATTTAAAACGCCCACACTTTTATACAACCCTCTACTCCTAATTCACCATTCATTACGTCTGTATTTGGTTTTGAACATTAACATAGAAATGAATGGTTAGCCTTTGAAATCTCTTGACAGAGAAGTTAAATTAAAGGTCAGCCTTGTCAAGTTAATTAATTCCATCGAACAACGGACCTTTTGTACTCTGCCTGCATTATAGTGGTCATATTAATCCAGGTGATCCAAAACTTCCAACACGTAATTATTAAAACAACTTTGCAAAATAACAATGTACCCCGTTTTAAACGCAATGCAATTGTTTACTAGGTAATTAAATAAAATAATATAAAAACCCTACATTCAGCTTAGGTTTCTGCACTTCATTAAAAAATGAGAATAACACATAAGGATAAAAGTAAAGAATAAACATGAATTATGTTTTGTACTCTTAGTGTGTATAAAAAAATTACTTACATCAATAAAAATCGACATTCCTTTTTTTAGCTCAATTTGAGCGCAGGGCTC
Source organism: Microctenopoma steveboyesi (assembly GCA_032359275.1). Taxonomy (NCBI): domain Eukaryota; kingdom Metazoa; phylum Chordata; class Actinopteri; order Anabantiformes; family Anabantidae; genus Microctenopoma; species Microctenopoma steveboyesi. Next base: position 8,140,312 of record JAUMHF010000003.1, on the reverse strand, counting down.
CTCGGACACAGACTGAACCTCCTCTGAACAATCCATCGCGCAAATTGTGTCTCCAGATGCTGAGGAATGCTTGAAGCTGCTGTGTGGTCGCGGTCTGGGCAGAAAGAGCGACTCCGCGCTGCTGTCAAGTCAGCAACAATCCACCACCACAAATCCGCCGCAAAGTTTAACGTGACGTAAAGTCACGATTTAGTCCTTAAGTTATAATAATGATAACAATAATGTATACATACAGACAACGCTTATTGTCTGTAGATCAGTTTGAAGCTGTTCTTGCATTAGGGCACTTACATCGTCAGTTTATATGAGGTAAATTTATTTAGGTTTTATTTTGACAAAAAAACACCTTTCTTCCTGTCTAGGTCTGGGTGAGTCAGTCGGACTTTTTAGCTGCTGTTGCGCCTCTTTGGCTCAAACGCAGGAGAAATGTACTTTAGGTGCATATGGTAATAAACTTACACTACTGAATCGCTAAGACATTTGACCTTGAAAATACCATTGTAATAAACTACGTTTCATATACAGTCAGGTAAGATGCACCGATAGACTATAGTACAGTACGTGACATAATCGATAAATATGTAATTTACTATTCATTGCTTATCAGTTTGCGTATAATAACGATAGTTTTTGTTTGAATGACTCAGTCTTTGTGAATGCAGCCCCAAGAAATTAATTCAATTATGATAACATGTCAGTGTCAGACTGACATAAACTAATTTGTCAGACTATAGCCTGTTGTGTTTCTTAAGCGTTTCCATCTACTTGCAGGATACATTGTGGGGCAAGTTTTCATCAGCGCTCAATTAAATATCACATAACCTAAAGTGTATTATGAAACGTTAAGCGTTAGGGGAATCAGTTGTAAAACTGTGGAACAGTTCCATCTAGTGGAGTGTTACAACAATACACAAATAAAACTTTACTAACAAATCAAGAGAACTTCGATATGAATAAAACATTAAATGCAATCCGTAGTCTGAAGTTTAATGAGAAAGCCTTTGAGTAGGGCTCATGGCAGTGGGAACTACCACCTAAAGGCAGTTTGTACCCACAGCTGGGTGAGCCAGGCGGTGAACAGTGGTAGATGCATGAATGCACATATTGTCTGCTTCACTCCCTTCATTATGAATTTATGGGAAGCTTGCCAAGCAGGAAGAATCCCTTCAGGCTACTATATTTTATGCTCTCAGAAACACAGGATATATGTTGGAAAAGAATAATGTAAACTCTGCTTTATGCATTTACTTTTGAATGGTATTATACAATTTCTGATTAAGAATTTATAATTTGAAACGAATCATAAGAATTAGTTGGGATAAGACTTCCAGACACAACTAATTTACATTGCTTGAATCTCACATGTCCTTAGTTGCCACTTTATTATATTTTTGACAATTATTTTTTTTCAATATACTTGTTACATCAGTAATGTTTTACTAATGGGCAGTGTTGAAATTAACTGACAACTGAATGTGTCTGCAAGTAGAAATTATTGAAACAAAACATATAAACAAATATATATACATCATTGTAATTAAACTCATTCTTGTTAAGGCAAAACATCACAATAATACCTATAATACCCAAGTAAAATTTTTAATACTGCAAAAGAAGCACTATTTTAATGTAATGTTACTACTTACTCAATTTTAAATAATTAAATAATATTTGATTTTTTTAAACATTGATGTTATTTTTTCTCCTTATTGAAAAATTCTAAATTATGTATTGCATCATTTATATTACATATAAACAAGTTCAGAGTTGAAAAGCCATCCTAACGGTAAAGTATATACCTGCACCCCACACTTCTTTTAGTTGTATATTAGTTTAGAATTAGCTTTTAAAATATTTAAGATATTAAAAATATTATGTATGTACTTGCACATCTTCAAGTTTTAAAGTGAGCTGACATACAGTACGTACAACCTAACCAGAAAACACAGTATATAAGTATACATTATCATAGTATAAGCTACACATATCTTTGACTGGAGGCGAGCTTATGTAAACGATATTTTTTAACACTAATGCAAACTTCAATATAATTTATGATCCTATACGGAGAAACTGACTCGCCCTCTTGACTTCTGTGCAACTGGATACAAGCTGGCATATATTATTACGTTTTTTTAATTATTTAAGTAAAACTGTATACTTTGAACGTGAAACAATTAATACATTATTCATTGTTTCACCAGTCATGCTGCTTATGTGGCAGCGCTGCGCCTAATTGCTGAATTCGTCCCAACATGATCCAAAACAAACGTAGTTTCTGGTGAAATCTCGCGGGACTCTCGCGATAACACCTGAAAGCCCTCTGATTGGATGAAACGGAGAAACAGGGTGTCACGTGTTCTGGGGTCACTTGGCATTCTGGGACACAAACAGTGGTTGGTATCAATAGCTTTACCAGCTACAAGAGAAGCAGCATCGCTCACTGTGAACGGAAGGAGATGAGAGGAACACGGGACAGTTGAAAGAGCGAAATGTTTTCTAATATCCCAGCGATGCGGCTTCTCTGTTGTTCTCTTGTCCGTCAAAAGAGGAGCCGAAGACCAGCTACGACGTTTTACTCCCTGTAACGGTGGACTTTGTCCATACAGAGAGCTAGTTAGCTATCGACGGAGAGTAAGTTAGCCTTGCTGTGATTTATGCTAGTGTATTAACATTAGCTTGATGGGGATGCTGGTGGAGTCATAGCAATTTGTGCTTTTGCAATACTTTTTCGATTCTAGTCATCTTGATCCAGAGAAGTGACCCACTGTTTTGTCACTGTCCTCTCAGCTCGTACCTTTTTCTGTCTTCATAGTTTACTCCATCTATTGACTCCAAACTGTTTTGAGCCAGGGAGTGAAAACTCTAAATATGGCAAATGTTTTAGTTTCAGACACCAAACCTGGCATTTTTAAGTCATTGGACTGGCACGTTACCCAGCTAGTCTACCCAAGATAAATATTGTCAGATCGGAGACTTCGTGTAATGGCCACGGACAGTGACGGATTCGATCTTTATTCCTCTTCACACAGTTGCTGTCAAAGCTACAGAGCAATGGACTACCACTACTGAAGTCATCTTTTGAAAACTATACAAAAAGTCTCGCCTTTTTTGGAGCTCAGCAAATTGACATAGCTAAACATGGATTTGCACTGGATGTAAAAATAAACCTGCAACTTCTAACATCCCAGCTATCTCCAGGCAGACTTTTCTGAGCCCTGCTGCTGGTCCTTAGTGCTTGTTTCAGGGCTAACATGTCAACGTCAGGGGTTACAACTTTGCAGGTTTTCACCAAGCTTGTCACGCATGCAATGGGAAAGGCACAGATTCATCTTAACCGCTGGCTGCAAAGGGCTGCAACAGATGAGTGTGACAAAATTGACATCCTGATATGCAACGCCTTTGATGAGCGAGGGGCTAGCACGGGGAAGACTGATGGAGACCTTCAGGGTGTCAGTGACACAGGGACAACGAGCTTCACCAGCAGTGGAGACTTCAGACACCCGTGCTGCATCACCACCTTCTGCTTCAAGAGTGCCCTGCTGGCATGCATCCTGACTACTTTGTGTTTCTCCTCAGTTGCCCTGGTGCGCCAATACCTCAAGGACCTTCTGCTCTGGGTGGAGAGCTTGGATAGCCTGGTTGGAGCATTGCTGTTTATAGTTGGTTTGATTATTGTGTCATTTCCATGCGGATGGGGGTATATTGTTCTAAATGTGGCAGCTGGCTACCTCTATGGCTTTGTGCTGGGTATGGGACTAGTTATGGTGGGAGTTTTAATAGGGACCTTTGTGGCACACTTAGTGTGCAAAAGATTATTGACTGACTGGGTGCTGAACAAGGTTGGGAACAGTGAACAACTTAGCGCTGTCATACGAGTAGTCGAAGGAGGAAGTGGACTCAAAGTTGTGGCCTTAGCAAGACTAACACCCATACCTTTTGGACTCCAAAATGCAGTTTTCTCGGTGAGTATGCTGCCAGCCTTTCTTTTTACCTTTTGAGTTACATTAGCAGGCATGTAATGACTCTTGTAAAGTCACTGTGGTTTAACCTGTAATCTAAAAAATCTTACTGCAAGGTCAACCTGCCACATCATTCTTCAGGTGTAATGAACTCTGGGCATAGTAGAGATAGAGAAGGCACTTCCATGAAATGGTTTCTGTTGTCACCTTAGGACATCAATTATTCTATCAATCAGTTCCAACACTTTTGGTTCATAGTTTGAGTTTTTAGATTTAGAGCATTTCTATTTTCTGAATTGCAATTTAATGAACTGGCGATGTTAACACATTGAAGATTTTTTTTCTGTTAGATGAATTTGAATCTCATTGGTCAAGGTAACATACACCATTGGATAATAAAGCTAATTAGTAGCAGGATATTGCTTTCAGCTGCACTTGTACACTTCACATGAGGCCCTCGACCTTCATACATGGCATGAATAATTTATATTCAGTGATTACCCTTCTCAGTCAAATCACTGATACCTTCAGATAGTAAAAGCCGTAAGGGGTGTGTTACTGTAGAAAATCACCTGGAAGGTCATAGATCTTAAAAAGTGTTATGCCAGTTGTAACTGAAAGATTAATGAAGATAACTGACCTAATGGTGAACCTGATGCTGTGAAGGCACTCAGGTTTACAGTATCTCACCAAAGTATCATCATCACTACTGTCTCCAATTGCATCAGTATATTCAATGTCTCTCTCATGGGATCTCAGACTCATCACATTTTCAGATTTATACCCTTCACATAATTGTCTTATATTAGCCTGTCTCCAAAAAATAATCACAGGGCGATAATAATAAATATTAAAGTCTTAAAAAACAAGCCGATTGGATTGAGTCCAGGCACGTATGTTTTCATTAGTTTCATTAGTACAATATAATACATAGTAAGTGCAAGCACAAAACATTTTCTGCACTACTATATGACTGGTAATATACATGGTAATCATACAATGTATTACTTTAAAACTACAACACACAAGGAAACAACCAGATTAAAACGCATCACATTTCACTGATAGTGCTGAAGTGAACGAGGTCATTTCCTTTACACATCACTGTGAACTTTACACCATGTCTGTGGTGTAAAAAATATTCAGAATAGAATTAAAATAGGGTTGAAGGCAGCAACCAACAATAGCACAAACACCCAGAAGATGATGTTAAGTGGTGAGCTAGAAAGGCATTTATGGCTGAAAGCATGAAGTAGATACACAGGCCTGTGGCAGGAAGCAGAAAAAGACCATGACGTTGAGTTTGCTTCACAAGCACAGTAATTGCAGTCTGTAAATCCAGTGTGTTTAGGCACTGATTTACTTAGACATTTCTTCTTCTTTGCCTCTGATGGCTCTTACAGTTCAAATCTTGAGTTTGAGTTGTATTGATGGTATAAATTATGATAATAGTAGCATTGATGCACAGCTTAAGGTCACCGTTAGAAATTTTATGATTTTGTTAATTTAAAGTTTACATTACCTTATGACAACACCTGAAAATAGTCATTCGGCAGCAGTGAGATGAGATCATTCCAGGTATCAGTTGACAAGAAACAGGACAGACGGTTAACGTTTGTTGTCTTTGACAGGCTGGTATTTGAGAAGCATCTCAAATTCACATGTCTTACTGTGACATGAGAGCTTACTAAAGGATTTTGGCATGAACCAGTAGAAATGTGTGCATATACGCAAGATTGCATTTATGCTTCAAGGTAGGTGTAAAACAATTTGTGATCCCAAAAGTAACAAATGTGATGACTATTTTAAGAAAAAAGACAAGGTTTAAAGAAGTTATTTTAAAAAAAGCTTTTGTTTGTCATTGGTTCAAACTTCAGGCTCCGTGCTTGAGACATAGCTTCTTGTCCAAAGGTTGAAATGTACCATGGAATCATTCCACTATCATGGGTGAAGCTTTAACAGCAGTCACACCACTCAACCTACTGCGGAGATGAAAATGAAGTGTCATAGAAACTTAGAGAGATACTGTGTTTCCCAGCGTTTGCCACCGTCACTGCCATTATGAATGCCCCTTAATCAGGTAGTAAGGGGCATATACAGCTGCCTAAAAGACTGCCATGTAAAATACGTCTTTTCCTACTCTTGGATATTATGTATAGCAGACAAACACTTTGTGAAAAAGGACACCAGCTTTCAAGTAGCTCAACCACTATGTACGTATGTATGTGTTGTTGTATGACAGTTTATATATTTTTAGGGTCTTGACTCTTTGCTGTGGCTTTTGATATGGTTCTCTGTCATATATTTCAGGCTTAACAATTTACAGTCATATCAAATAGTTTTTTTATAATGGACCTGTACTTTGGTCAGATATGTATGATCTGTAAGTCCAAAGTCTCACATATCAAAGTCCTGATTTCAACACCTTATGTTAAATAGTTACACTCTGACTGATGCAGGATTTTTGAGGCTGAAAATAATACTCATTGTTCTTGATAAAGTTCCCTTAAATGTGTTTGTCAAGCAATTGGCACCAGAAACATGCTGGGTGAAGGAAATTTTACAGTTTACGATACTTTTATCCTAATCGACTTACAAGGAACAAGCTAGTGTCTTGCTCAAGGACATACCTGGTATGGGGGATGGGTTAGGAGTCTGGGATTGGATTCGATGCTGCCACCTTCTGCATCCCAGTCTGATGTTTATCCCATTGAGCTGCTAGGCCAATGGCTGGCTCAGTCAAAAGAGATTCCACCTGGAGAAGTGAATGTGAGAGTGTAACCTTCACCTGGGAGTTTAGCTGACCCCGCTAGAAGCAGGCTAATAAGCTAAATCCTTCTCCCTGCCTTATTCCTGTTCTGCTATATTTTCACTTCCTGCCCCAGAGGGGTTTCAGACCAAGATCAGGCTCCACCAAAACATCATGTAATCCATCTTACATGGACCCTTGTTATTAAGCTAAGCTGATATTGCATCTTTATGATCTTATTCTCAACGATAAAAGGTGAAACTAACCATGGATGGTCACTTCTACGCCTGGTCACTGTGGAATTATGTGTTTTCTTCTCTGACCTTGGTAAGCACTTTCTGTGGGTGAGACTACATTTCACTGTGCCCCCCGTTTCTTTTTGCTGAAGCCGATGGTGCTACATTATAGCGGGTAACATAAAACCACACAGAAACTGCAGCAGTTAGCAAAATAATGGGACAGCTCATGAATCCTTTGAAGATAAATTTGACATATTAGGGGCCCATGTGTATTTTATAATAACTTTAGCACTCGCTGGACTGGCTCTGTCCTTGTCTGTCCATATTATGGGCTGAAGAAGTCATTGTGAAACTCATCGTGTGATTTTTCGGACCCAAACTAATGGCAAACATGTTTGTGCAACATTTAAGTAATGATAATAATGCCATACTTTAACGTCCCCTGTGGGGAAATATGCACTGTGCCTCAGCCTTCATTGCAAACAGTAAAACCTGTGTATGTCAAGATAAGGTACCAGGGGAATAGCATCACAATAGGCTGAAATTTCCTATGCAGTAAAGATACCCTACTTGCTGTTTTGTTTACAAGCAGAATGTAAGTAAATCAGGTCAAGTGTTGGATGGGATGTTTTTTTCTTGAATTTGCAGATTTTGATGATAAGTTGTTCTTTAGTACAGTTGTAATGTTTGTTTATCAAGCCACGGTGCGTTTATAATATTATAGCTGCTTTTCTTTCAAAAACATTGTCATTTCCATGTCAAATCCAAACTTGTGTCTATATATATATATATATATATATATATATATATATATGTGTATATATGTATGTATGTATGTGTACTCACTGCACATTTATGTGTTTGTAGAGGACATGTGCTTCATAACTCAGGGATGATGTCTGAGAGAGACTCGCATGCCATTTCCCAGAGATTAGCTCAAGGCATTTTGACTGTGTTACAAGATGGTGCGGTAACACAAGTGCTAATCTTTCAGGAGAATGACCTGTTACGCAGTTTCATTGTGCAAAAATGGCAGAGGGGAAAACAGCTTGACAACAATGTATGTTTTTTGATAACATCACTGTCTCTGATGTGTAACTCTCACTCCTATCAGTGTGGTGTGTGATAAAGGTAGTGGGTATAGGGTTCATCACTGCAAGGAGACACTTTGGCTGGACCTAACAATAATACGTTTTACCCTGATAACATTTTTACACAAGCAGCATCTTGCAGCAACACGCAACAGCCCCCAACACACTGTGCTATCTGCTCAGACAGTGTTGTCACAGAGCACACAGTGCCAAGGTCACATCCTTACACATTCAGCACAGGCGCACATCAACTTATTACATCAGTTAACGAAGGGATCAAGGGTGGCAGCAGAGCAGACACTGGTTTATATTTAGTTGCCTGCACTAAGATATGAAATAAGACACTCACACGCTGGATGTGTGATTGCATGTTGCACTTCAGTGTAAGTACATCACATAGTACTTATGCCAGACAGGAACTCTTGTGGTATTTCGGTCTGCGTTTCTTCTAAATCCTCAATCAAAATGCTTCAAATAAGGTGTTAGTTTTATCAGACATTTATCCTTTTCTTAAAGTTTAAATAGGTACATATATCCACATAATCTTTAGCGTGGGATAAAGCTGTGGGAATGGATCCAGAATTAATTTTTTGCCAAACTACTGCTTTGGCTGTTTCTGAGGTCAGGAATCTCAGTCATCAATTAACTTGGTATGATTTCTTTCAGTAAACTTTCATGTGGAAAGCACACAAAAAGTGATATAGATATACAAGTCATATAGAGATGTAACTCTCTAATTCTAAATATGAATGATGACTAGTCATGTTTGAAACATAATTCTTCTTCTTTCACTGTTCTATCACAATTCAAGATCACAGATGTGTCCTTGCCAAACTACCTGGTGGCCTCCTCTGTGGGTCTGTTGCCCACCCAGCTTCTCAACTCCTACCTGGGCACCACCCTCCGCACCATGGAGGACGTCATCGCTGAGCAGAGCATCAGCGGCTACTTTGTGTTCAGTTTGCAGGTGAGCTAATGGTGACGTGCAAAGCGTGAGCATACCGATCTATTTAGAGTTAGTGCTTTTTTACCCATATTTCTTTTTGTTGTGGTCTTGAAATGTTATGGCAGAGCAGACTGGAAAGTTTGAGCAATGAGGTCTATCACACCAGGGACCAAACAGGGATGTTTTTGTAACATGACTTACAATGAATTCCACTGTCAGTGGAAAATATATGGAGCTTAGGTAACATTTCGCTGTATGTAGTTCACCAGGGTATTGTGATGACAACAGGACAAACATGCTTTCCACTCACACAATCAGATGAGCGCTGCCTCACAGGCTCAGAAGACTGTGTAGCTTTGAGAAGTTGCATTATTGTATACTTCCAATAATCTCTTTCACTTCTATGGTAGCACAACAGCATTCATTGAGCAGTGATGCGTAAAGCTGCTGTTCTTGTTGATAAAAGAAAAGCTGTGGACCACACCTTCAAATTCCATAGACAGGTTTTGTTTTTATTTTTTCTCACTTATATTCATATATTTAATCCAGAGTTAAGTTAAACAACTGTCTAGTTTTAATGTTAAATCTTAAATAGACATGCAAACTATTACTAACACCTTCACAACACCAGTTCAGCTTTATTTAATCCTCAAAACTGTTCAGACATCAGGGGCGTGTGAAACTTTCGCATGTTCACAGTTCAGTGTTTAAGTGCATATTCAAGATCAAGGTTGTTTGTCTGTACCTTTGTCCAGATTTTAAAAACTCATATCAGAACACAAACCACACATGCCAGAGTTGTGCAACTTCTCCAAGAAAAAAACTTGAAACATAAGCAAAAAAAGGTCTGGTGGAGTCTAAACAAAGCATAGGTTAAAATAACACATTTCCATAGTGGCCCTGTCCCTGGATCATGGAGATAACAATGACAGCTGTGCTCTGCTACTCTAGCATAAATAAAGTTTTTAAAAGTTTTTTTCCTTTTAGATTGAAAAGATTTCATGAGGCTGGTACCCAAACATTTAAACAATTTTTATAGGTTTTAAGGTTTTAAGGCTATATCTTGACCCCTATTATATTTTAAACAATTAAAATATTTTCAACATCAATTGATTATTTTATTATGTTAAAAAATTAAACTGGTACTTTTCTTATACAATAAAATCAGACTGGTTTATATGTTTATGTAAATCAGTAGCTCCCTGGAGTTTTAGAAATTCCAGTAGACATAGACATAGTTAGGTTTTCTGTTTCTCTGTTTTCAGTCTTTATGCTAAGATAACATGCTTCCAGTAGCTTAATATTCAATGTATAGACATCAAAATGCTACTATACTCAATGAAAGCAATTATTATTGTTTCCCAAAATGTGCAATTATATTTAGGAAATAAAATAATCACAAGCTAGCAAACTAGGTTCCTTGCTATAAAGAAGAATCAGTTGTGTGGTTTATTTTAACAGCGTGTTCTGTACAAAAGCTGCTGATTGCCTTTAACTCTGTGGGAAAATTTGAGTCAGACAGCAGAAACCATAATGTGATCATAACATTGTGACTCATTCATCTGTCCTCTATAGATTATCATCAGCATTGGCCTGATGTTCTACGTTGTGCACCGGGCTCAGGTTGAGTTCAATGCAGCCATCGCCGCCTGCCAGATGGAGCTGAAGTCGTCGCATATGAATGGCTCCGCTAACAACCACAGCAACTTTTCCTACTGCAGCAAGAGGACAACAGCTGGCAGTGGAAACTGCATCAATGTGGTTTGATCTGAATTGTAAAACTGCTGCAGAGCCTAAGGGACATGTTACATGTTACACATTACATGTGTGTGGCAGCCGTGTGTGAAAAAAACCCTGATCACACGCGTCGTTTTTAGTCTGTGCGGTGTTTTAGACGTGTGGGACCATGCACCTTTGAAAGAATGGTGCTGATGAATAGTTTTGCAGTACATCATCTCTTATTTTTTACAATTTCTATTCTCATTTTTTTCGAAGTACTTAACATTTACTCTGTTACTGGTGATGTCAATGAAATTGTGATGTTGAGAGACGTGGCTGACCGAGTAATTGAGCTGTTTAACGATAGCTTGGCATTAACTGCCTGCTAACACTATGAATGTTCAATCTGGAGCTTTCTAGAGAACCAAGGAATTGTTTTTCATTTCAGTGTAAAAACAATGCCAACCTATGCACCTTTATGTCATTTTACACTTATTTTTGTTTCATTTCAGTAGATTTTAGGAGTTGCTTGTCAACATCCAGTGATTTACAATTTACAATACAGACAATAAGGGCATTATTAATACTTTTAGATTCAGCTTTTTACTTCAATGTGTTGGACTAAGGACAGAGAAGCTCTCAGTGAACACCACAGGCTTCTCTGACTGTGTGATTTCTGCTGGCTTATGACCACATCAGATGAATTGGCCTTGTCTACTCGGAGATCATTTCAGTGCTTGAGCAGTTTTCATGAGAGCAGCTGGAGAGGAGAGCAGGTTTTGCAGCAGGAAACTCAGGAATGTTTCTGCCAGGAAAGTTGAAGTGCAGCATCATCAGCTCCTTGATAGCACAGAAAGATTCCCACAATGATCTGATACTAAGATGTTGAGCTGTCCTGTAAATGTTCACTTCACTATCTGGTTTTCACATAGTGTGTAGTGCTTTTTCCTGGCTGTGAGATTATCCATTTGGCTTTTATGTGCTTCTTACTAAGGATGGTAGAATGTCATATTTCCGTACTCAAACCAAACTAATCAGAAATGCTCACCTGCATATAATATAACACAGCCTAAATCTCATTTTAAGGTTTTGCTAACAATATAGAACAAACTACGGTGGAGATTTACGGCCACATTAAGAAAAAAAGTGAGAGTTTTACATAACTACAATATGAGGTAATGTTAATAAAGTTGAGATATAAAAATAAAAAAGTTGCTTTGTGCAGGAAAACTCAGAAGGAGAACAGATGCAGCGCACTCCTGAGGATACTTAATGTATCTTGTGAGACAACATATCCTCCATTATGCACAGTTGAAACCATCTGTTCATTACTTGCTTTTTCAGTTTGCAAAAAAAATGACCAACCTTTCCAAGTTGTGGAAATCTGCTGGAAGTTTGATTTATTTTTTTAAAGTTTGACATTTGATATTGAAATCAAGTTAATATATATTATACTTATAATTTAGTTTATTTAAATACTTAATGTTGTTAATAATAATATTACTTTACTTGTTTTGTGTTTTAGTTCTTAAATAATACAACAACAAAGCTCTCATGCTGTAGGTTCATTTGCACAGGACACTACAACAGACAAACATTATTTTCTTACAGATAATTAACTAGTAAGGAGTTTGTTTGATCAGAAAGTGAAACTGATGTGTCTCAGAAGCTGACAATCAAACACAACATGGACACTAAGTGATGAATGTGATAATACTTTTTTTTGTACATGAATTATTGTTATGCTGCTCCTCAGACAAAGTCTGATTGGGGAAAAATAAGGGCTCCTATTTGAAATCCATCTATATGTCCCTGTACATGTTCACAAAAGCCTGTTTATCACTGTCACAGCTTTTTCTTTTGAACTTAACTTTTTACCTTAGATTTTTTGAAATCCTTCTCCAAACACATTCCATGCTGTCAGTCCTCTTTGAAGCTGTAGTTATTTCCACGATGATGGTTGAAAGGGCCACTTAATGTCTGAATTTAGCAATAATATTAGGAAGTCAAAAGGAAAAAAGGAGGATAAAAAATTATGTTTGTAAATGTTTTTTTTTTCTCAAGTGAACAAAACTGCATTTGAAATGTTCGATCCATGTTTCACTGTAAAGACGACATTCCCTGCCTTTTGCCTCCTGCCTCTGACAGACATTTGTGCATTGCCTAAGTTGTAGAAGAGACACACTAATGTCTGATCACAACAGGTTGTTTAGCTTTTGTCTCTACACCTATTGAGTGCTTATTAACGTTTAGCAAACAACCGCTCACTTCTGTCATGTGAAAATCCAGTAAAGCAGTTCTAAACATTATTCTAATTTCTTACTTCAATTGAAAGTTTACATAGAGAGAGATTAGTGTATTTTACGGCTACCGGATTTATGAATTCTACTCACTGTTCTTACTTTCTTGTGTTTTAGGCACAGATTTTTCCACAGAAATTGTTAAAATACTCCAGGTTTTCACATGACAGCAGGTGCCCCCTTCGCTCTGAAAGTGTGGTTTGGGAAGCTGTTCTGTTCAGAATTGGGGAAAAAGTGGACATAATGCCATGTTTAATGCAAAAATTCTGTACATGAAACTTGATGGGACACTCTCAACTGGGATTTCAAAACTTGAGTTTGTAAAGGATTTGGTTCTTCCTCGGTGGGCTCTATTTAACTTAGTTATAGTTATGCAATGACTGAATCCTGAGGGAAGTATATTTCATAGACACCCACGCAAGACCTGAATCTGGGATGTAACCGCACACATAAACTGTTATTGTGTGACATCATCCTAAACGTTGAAGTCAAGGGTCACGTTTGGTGCTATGAAATGCAATACTTCCCCATCTGTATTAAGTGCATTACACATATACTGTATTTTGTAATACAGAGAATTTTACAGTGTATAAATATGATATTTATCGCTGTACAATGCTTGTTCAGTGTTATTTATGAGAGAAAATAAAACCTGTCAGACTTTGTTACAAAGTGGTCAAAATTTATATATATAAATAGGAACCAAATTAACATGAATGAAAAAACGGACTTAAAGGGTCACACACTAAATCCAGTTTACTTGTAGCATGGCGAACTAGTTACCCTGAAAAAACGGGGACATCTACATGTCAGCTGTTTAGTTTTCAACTGCCCTTTTTTTTTCCATGGGAGTGCAACGCTGAGCCACTGAAGTGCTCCTTTAACAAACGTCTAGTCCATTCCTCGTTTTTTTTAATAATTTACAACTCGCAGAATCTTATGTAATCCACAGTGAATCTCTGTCCTCATTTGCCTTTATCAAACTTTCTGTCAAGCTTGCATTTAGAAAAACAGCCTAAAGTAACTGGCAAGTTAAAAAGCTTCCATTGCTAATTAAAAACGTTTGTTGAGTTGACAAACGTTTTATAAAAAGCCTTCTCCCACACATAACTGTCCTCACCCAGAATCCTTTCATGAGTTACTAAATATTACCTGGCTTTATCCCAAGCTCTTCCACAGTGGTAGAAGACGTGTTCTCACTCAGAAGGTTTCCCCTTATCTTGCAAACCTCTAAATAACTGAGTCCTCAAATATGCAGCAGAAGCAGCAGGACTGTGTGGTCAGAAAAAATACTGGCTTCTGGGGCTGGCAATTAGGACGTGAAGTAGTAATGGATGTGGCGATGGTAATAAAGAGCAGAGCGCCACTTATTCTTGCCCTTGCCTGTGACGAGTTATCTGTACGGCGGAGATGAGGGATTGTGTGGACAGACACCGTTCAGATAGATTCTGTTGTATGTGAGCAGCACTGTGTCCATCGCACAAAAATAAATAATTAAAAACTGAGAAAGAGCCCAGTCATCGGTCAGTTATTAACAGGCCCCTCCTGCATTTTGTGACTGCAGCAGCAAAAATTCCTGTGTTGCTCTTTATACAACCCAGCTGATCTCTTCCAGGCTCAGGCCACATCTGCGTCTGGTCCATCATCATCCAACCTGGCTTCAAAGGACAAACCTCATCCTCGAGCCTCGCCGCCAGCACAGATTCATCTACACAAAACCAAGAGCATTCATTTTGACGGCCCTCAAATGAAAGCCCTAGTTCTCACTGAGGGCTACGCTTTTGGAGCAAAAACTCCGAAAATACATCTGTGAGGCTGTTGGTGCTTGAGAACACATCAGAGCATCAAATTATGAAAGAAAAATACAGGGTGAGTGAGATGATTTTGGAATATGTTCATGCAGCCATCCAGAGGTAAACTTATGTTGCGGATGTGTTTGGCTTTGTGGAGGAGGAAAATGTTGATAGCTCTTTGGCAGAAGGAATCCTGCTCAAGGCAGACGGATAGATCACATGACCACTTTCTTGGCACAGACAGCTGTTGCCTTCATCTGCACCATCTATGACCTGCTGCTGCTCTTGTCCTCGCGGTGATGTGAAGTAAAAAGAACAATTTAATTCTTATTTCTGCAAAAAATATTGATCAATGTCATAGGGACACGCAATGCATGCTCATGTAGTACATAACTAATCCAGCATTCGGTTATAATGGTAACTCCATGGTAACTCAAAATGACAAGCTGATCATTTTGATTCAAGATTCAAAACAGTTTATTACTCCCAGGGGGAAATTGTTTTGCCTAGTTACAGCCACTCTTATTTCAGAAAAGATTAAAAGACTCACAAATATCCAATGTCCATGATTGAGAGGAGTTTAGAGAGCGTTTTCCTCTCAGCTACAACATGTAGAGGGTCCAGCTCCACACCAAGAACAGAACCAGCTCTCCTGATTAATTGGTCCAGTGTCTGCTACCTTCAAGCTGCTGCCCCAGCAAACCACAGCAAAGCAGAGCACACTGGACTCCACAGACTCATAGAACATTCGCAGCATGGTGCTGCAGACATTAAAGGACCTCAGTCTCCTCTAAACGACTCTGAGCCTATTTGTAAACAGCGGTTGTGTGTGTAGACCAGTCCAGCTTGTTGTTTAGGTTCTGAAGGTTCTCAGTCATCCAGGTCATGGTTGTCTCAAAAAGGTTTTATCTAAAGCAACGGGACTTGTTTGGTTCCTTGACAACGTTTCACCTTCCATTCCAGAGGGCTTTTTTCAAGTCTCAATTCAGACTTGAGACTTGAAAAAAGCCCTCTGGAATTTCGCTATGCCAGGCATCGCCTTTTATTTATTATCAGTGGCAGGCACCAACGGTTTAAGGCATAAATAAAAGCAGGACATACCATGAATTTCTGTTGTTCACCAAAATGATGAAGCCAATGTGAATCTATTACATTAAATAAAGAATTCTGAGATTAAAGTCAGAACCCAAATAAACTTTTAAGGGTGGCCCTAATCCTCTTCTGTACACATGCTACTGCAGCTGCATGAAAAAAAGTGCTGCTGATTTAATGCAACAATTCATTCATTCATTTTAGTAATGGATGATCCATTAAGATCTAACCAATCACATGATGTCATACTGATTTTGTAATAGTGTGCAACAGAAACTTGTAAAATGTGGTGAGTAAAACGGCCTGGGTATAAGGCAATGTCACATCTTGTTCTGTTTACAGGCTTTATTTCATCATTGTTCTGGATCCCACAGACCACACTGCTGTACGTGTAAAATACACCATACCAATAACATTCATATTCCTAAAATTATCCACCCTTAACACCTGTGTAAAAATAAATGAATGTTGGGACCTTTTACAAACTGGGCTTACATTAAGTTGACAAAATACAGAAATGTCATTGAAGGAGTGTTATTACGTCACATAAGGAGTAGTATCTGTTTATCTTGTGTGGTCTATATGTGGTGTATTAACAAAGATTTACTCAAAGAATATTTGCCAAACATTTTACTCACAGATAATTTACGTTTGGGTGTTTGGGGTGCTGTATATTATGTATTGTACAGTATCATTCACACACATAGAGCACATGAAGATTCTTTATAGATAAAATCCATTAAAATTAACTACGTTTTACAGCTGATGTCTGGACAACAAGCAACAGTAATGCTCAATTTTCTGTAGTGAATTTATGAATAGTAAAATCATTAACCCGTATGGTGTGTACGTTTGAGCTGTTAAATGTGTGTCTTCATATACTAAACAATACATCATGGTTAAATGAAAACTATCAGTATTTTATAGAAGCTGGATCAAATTTTTTTGCTGGTACACTCAACAGTGATGAGTTGTCATGTCACCTTACTCAATTAGCAAAATAAGCAGACAAACTATAATTATAATAAAGAAAATTAACGTGTATTCTTGATGTTTACATGTTTTAGTGTTATAAGAGCTGGAGTTGTCTTTGCTGGTCTAGAACCAGTGAGCAGTGGGGCAAACAAGGACTGAAGACCTTTTGTGATAACACATGCTCCTAGGGAAGAGTCACATCTGTGTCCTCTCCTAAGGTCAGCTCTGTGCTGTCTGTTTACTGAGCAAACATGAAAACACACTCCGATTTGAGGGCTACACAACAGACAGAGCTGAGAGAGACGTCTTGACAGTTTTGTTGGCAGTGACTGAAGAAGAGGTTACACCTGGTTTGGGGCAGACCTGAACTGAACCCTTAGAAAAGGTCGAAACATAAAATGTATTTTCTATGTGCCTTAAATACAGCATAACTTTTCACATCAAACATTTAATATTAAATTGCCAAATAACAGTTTATTATTATCCTGAAATAGGCTGCACTGTGTTTAGAGGTTCCAGTACTTTACCACTGTTTACTGACCCACCTAAATGATATAGACCCATCTTAGCGAGTTCACCTGTGGTTTTCTTACAGTCTAAATGTCTGCTCTTAGATTTGCAGTGAAATTCTTGTTGACCTGGCCATGTGCCTGTTTCAACAATTGCAATCCAACTCTGTACTGCTCTCTGGAGGTAAAACGTTGACACTACATATGCACACAGCGCTGCCCATTGGAGGTTTCTTGTCCTATAGAGAAGGAGGGGTGGGTTAACCATGCCATCAATGGCTGTTGCCCTGCTTGTTTTCCAACTATCCCAAATGACTGACACTAAACACATGTGAACCAGGTGATCAGCAATCAGCAATGTTCCAGTCCTCAAGCTAACCTTGAGGACTGGAACTGCCCATTCCTGCTATAGAGTAGAATGCACTAGAGGTCACTACTGGATACCATATTTAGTCCTACAATGTGCAAACATTACTATTTGGACAGGACAATCTCATACATTTTTATGGTCAAGTAATTTTCAATGAATCTCAAAGAAGACTTTTACTGACCCTTGAGCATCCATTTGTCCAGAATGGCTACTAATAAACCCTGAGATGAGATTGTGCTGTTAACTGTTTCAATGGTTGAGGCTCATTTTTTTAAGCAAAAAAATACAATTCTCAAAACTGCAAACTTTATTAATTGAACATTTATTTGTACTGTATAGATGCAGAGAAATAATAAGAGCAAAGGCAGCAGACAAGATAAAACAAATGAATTATCTGGTTATAAGTCTTTCTGTGGTAGAAACCCAGTGCTGGTACGGTCCGTGCTGCACTGCAAAACACACTACAAGCTGGACCAGTTCATCTAAAAAGAAAAGCTTTACCTTGAACATTTCAGCTTGTTGTATTGCAGTTCTATTCAGGAGAGAAGCTACAGTAGATTCCCCAGTGATCACTAGTGTAGCGACCACAGTCAAGTTTCTCAAGCCCCACCAAAGCCATGTGGTCCGGGACCAGATGTGGGACTCCTTTCCTGGTTGCTGGGCGGAGGTAGATCCGGTCAAAGCGGCATCGACTGACATAAGGAACAGTCTTGTTGTTGTTAGTTTTGGTGTCCCATGTGTAGCAGCAGTGCTCCTGTTTCCCCAGTCGTTCCCAGACATCACAGACACTGGGGGGTAGACCCACCTTGGCCACCTGATGTGAATCGGGTCAAGTATTAGTGAAACACTGTGTCTGTCAACTGATTGTGATCTGACTGAATGTGAAAGACTAATGACCAACCTCAGTGTCCCTCAGGTTCGTGTCCCCTCCAAACAGGACAGTGACATTGTCAGGTGCCTCTCTCATCCGCTGCATCACCACTCGCAGCTGGTTCATCCGCTCTTCAGCATGGCCCTTACAGCTCTCGAGGTGGGACGTCATCAGACAAAACATCTGGCCTCTGAAATCCACCTAATGTTCAAGGAATAATATCTCACCTTCACGTCAGGTTGAGGGAAGAGATTTGAACCACTGTCATTGCACGAACCTGAGCTACAAGCAGATTTCTCATCATTTTAGTGGTGGGGTAGGTCACGGTCTCGCTCTTCACCAGTTTTATCCGTGACTTCTTCAGCATTATTCCAGTGAAGTAACCATCGTCACCACCTGGTCAGCACACGTAAAGAAAGGGTTTGGTTTGAACTACAGAGGTTCCACAGCCCATATTATGTGACATATGTCTCTTTTACGGTATCCTGTCACAGTTATTTAAAACAGGGCCATTGCTCTGTGTAAAACTCAGAAGTATGTATGTTAAGACCTGACAGCTGCGTGAAGGTGTTAAACAACGTCCAGTGGAACATACTATACCTTCAATGAAAACATAGCTGACAGCCCGTTTCTTCAAGTACTGCACATAGGGTGGAATGAGCTCTTGCAGGAACACCACATCTGGAGTATATCTATGTGAAAAAACAAACACTCCTTATATACAGTCTTCTCTCCCACTGTATCTCTGAGCTACATGTTTTCTTCTGTTCTCTAATATCAACAGAGTTTAACTGTAAACACTAGACAGGCCGACCCACATGCAAAATATTGCAGTGACAACTAATAAAGTCATTGCATGCTTACAAGACTAAGTAGGAGCACAGGCCTCTAGCCCGGTCTGCAATGTTGTCGGTGTCAAGTCCGTCCACATTCCAGGAGATCAGTGATAGTTTATCGTTGTCTTCCTCTGGTGGTTTATGTGCGGAAGCAGGGCTGTCTTTAGTAAGATCTATGCTGGGGATTTCGAAATGATGGTTGACAATAGAGGGAGCCATTGGTGAAAACGTAGTGTACATTGCGACAGACATCAGACTTACCAGGCTGCTGGAGGTTGCTCCTCAACCCTCTGCCTCTTGGTTTTGGGGATGGGATCTGACTCCGGAGAATCTTCTACTTCAAATACTCTTTCCATGTCTGCCTCAAAGAATGAGTTCAAAGCTCGCTGCAAGTCACAGAGAATCACTTTTACAGAGATGATTAGGTGAAGTCATTAGGAAGGTGTTTTGGCCTAATTAGTAAACCATGACGCAGCATTGATTTACTGTACAGCCTCAATGGCCACTAGTGATGTTACGCTCGAAGCAGATGATTCGACTCAGTATCGACCTTTTGAAGCACAAGTATCGCGGCTGTTGTGTCGATGCCTCGCTTCGCCACACGAAAAATCACGTGACCACTCAAACGAAGCTTCATTA
>JAUMHF010000003.1:8093428-8119155 GCA_032359275.1 Microctenopoma steveboyesi | reverse complement strand
TTTGCAAAGGCTATGACTGGGTCACAAAGTCTGACAGGGGCTGTCACCTTTACACTCAGAAACTGGTTACGTTATAAACAGCGCCCCCCCCCTGGGGTCGCAGAATCTGATGGGTCGCGGAAAACGGTGTAACACCTGTGCGAAGTAAACACAAGTTTGACATTGGCTGTATTCATTGGCGTTAAATATGGTTTCCCTGACTTTAAATTCGTTAAGGCAACTTATGAGAGCAATGGTAGATAACCCTGGCTTTGATAGAGTTCTAGGCAAGGTAAATATATATATAAATTCAGTAACATTTCTCTTTAAATATTTATTTTTGTGACTGTACGCATACTCCGTATACGCATACAGCCTGCGCCTTTAGCTAACTTAGCTGGATGTTGTCCGCTTTTTTGTACCGTCTGTCACGAATGTGTGTTTTCCTCAGGTGGACATTTTGTCTGTCAGCCCAGGTAAGGTGGTGTGTGAGTTGCAAGTGGAAGAGGAACACACCAACCGAGGAGGGACGCTGCACGGCGGTCTGACAGCCACCCTGGTCGATGTAATTTCCACCGTGGCTATCATGAACACCGAGAGGGGAGCACCGGGAGTCAGTGTGGATATGAACATAACGTGAGTCCCCTTATTGAAACCTCAGCCCAAACAGACGTGAATAATCCGCGAGTGTTCCGCTATAATATGACATTTAAAGGACAGAACTGCATTTTAACATGACTACAGTATTAACCTCACTGTTAATATAGTATCTTCATCAGCCTTACATGGTGTGATCGGTTGTAACTACAGCCATGATGGAAAACCACCTTTAATTTTCTATAATTCATGAATACATTACCCCTGAAAATATAATCCCCAGCTCGTCTTAAAAGCTTGATGAATTTATCTCCATTTGACCCTCTCTCCGATTCTCCCCCAAATTGGAAGTGCAGATTAACTTCATAAATTCCAAATGACTAAAAATGACTTTCATCATTTTACAGATACATGAATGCTGCCAAGATAGGAGAGGACATACTCATTACTGCTCAGGTTCTGAAGCAAGGACGGACGCTGGCATTTGCCACTGTAGACCTCACCAGCAAGGCCACAGGGAAGCTCATCGCACAAGGAAGACACACTAAACACCTTGGCAGCAGTTAAACTATCTCCAATCTGTGCCTGTTTCTAAATCACATCATGCAAGAACATGTTAAGTTAAAAAAGCTTGGCAAACATAAACTTACCTCTGCCAGCACAGTTTGCTACGAAGCTATTTTAAGGGTTTAGGCACCAGTGGTGGCAACCAGAGCTCCATAATGTTGCTCATTGAACTGTGTATGGTCACAGACACTGCATTAATGATTCATGTACATTCAATAAAACAAATGGACAAGTGTTGTTTTCAGAATTTGCACTGTATTGGGATATGCTTAGCAGTATTGATTTGAGAATCATCAACAGAAAAAACCTAGAAGTTACACGCCTTATACCCTTTCAACACACTGAATCAAGAATGAACTAAATTATATGTGCTTCATATTCTTTGACAAGAAAGCCTGCAAAACCCAATTTTAATGAGCATGGCAGCAAATTATCTTAATTACGTCAAATTAAACAAAAATCTGTTAGCTTTCAGCAACTTTTGTTAGGTCTGTTAAACATTAAATCTGTAACCATTTGAATTTTAACCCACAGCCCAAATAAACAAAACATTAAAAAAATGTCATTAGCTTAAATGGATAGTGCATGAACAGCTTGAATGGAAACAATGACCTTCAACATCTCTCAACTTGTGTACAATGCCTTTTGAGTTACTCGAGAGTTTAGCAAAGGCCTGCCTAGCATGTCAGAGGAAAGCAAATGACACCAACACATCTTTTAAAAATACAGCAATAAACTAAGGCTGTTTATAAGAAGCAATACCTACACCATATGATTTGACAAATATTGTTCATCTTGTAATCTTTGCTTACACAGGTGTTGTAACACCTATTCACCTGTCCTTGGTCAAAAGATTGCGTAAAGTTGTTCTAGAAACCCCCTTGAAATTACAATCAAACTTTAACAATCCTTTCTTTTGACAACAAGGATATAAAACACGTCCATCTGAGAACCACTGTGAAGACCTGGGTATTGTTGTTCCTGTTTTGATGCAACATAAAGAGTTCCTTCAATGACCGGTGCTGTTGACAGTGTAGCTCCAAGAGAACAACCAACCACTCAAAATCAATGTTCGTGCAGGTTAAAATAAACAAAAATGGATGAGTGAGTAGGAGGGAATGAAGAGGGAGAAAGGAAAAAAAAACAGGAACCAATCCAAAAATGAGAGAAGAGGGGAAACACTGGGAGCATGAGGAAAAAACAAGGATGGGAACTGAATCAGCTTCAGGTCAGGGAGAGGAGAACAAAAAAAGAGAGATCCAAGCACAAGTTCAAATCTTTTAACAAGGAACCAGGTAGAGATGAGTACATCAATTTGCTTCTGAAGGCTTAGGCAGGATAGTGGGGAAGGGCTTTTCCCTATGTGGTTGGGTGATAAAGGAAGCCCTAATCAGGCATGTATGGGCGGAGGTGATCCTCGATGTCTCCCGCACCCCAGCAGGTCAGCTGGTCCTGGGGCAAGTACAGGCAGAGGCTGCACAACTTGAAAACTGTGGCCTTGGTTTTAGGAGTCTGCAAGTGAGGTGGACAAAGAACAGTTGTGTTTGTGTCAATAACCTCTGTGTGGTTTCACATTTTTAAACCAGAAAAACACCTTTCACTCCCATAGCTCACCTGTAAGTGCTGTCTATCCATGAAGAGAAATACAGACTGAGTTGGGTTGTTCATGACCATTCCAGCCTTGTCTTTACGACCCAGAGCGTGCAAGCACTGCTTCTCGTAGTCTCCGTGATGAAATTCAAACTTGGCCTGTAAATCAGAGGACAAATCTGTGAGCCAAGCCATAGCGTTACCTCCAGGGATGCATCACATACAGTACGTTTCCAGTAAATTGCATGAATGTAATTGTTCTCATTTTAGAATCTTTAAAATAACAGTCAACAGCTGAACGGTTAAACCAAATATAAATAAAAATAATCAAAATAACATTTTTACTGGTTATTACTGTTGCAGTTAATTTGTTACTTTTATTCTAGTCTTCAATGCCTGAAGGTTTAAAAATAATATGATAAAATCTGGTTTTAGTCTTTGTGTGTTTTTACAACTATAAAGATAAAACATAATCAAAATGATGACAAGCTTCAAAACTTTATAGCCAGAGTTATCTGACAAAGTCAAAGTTTTCTAACCTGAACAGGCCTAAAGGGTTCATCATCGGCCCCCTTCCATCTGGAGAACAGCAGACAGACAATCTTCTCAATATCGTTGCGTGGCCAAAGAATGAAGTCCATCTCCTGTGTGCAGCCTATCACATCCTACAACACAATAATAGTAAAATATTTTAACATGAGAAGGCGTTTCCCCACAAACTGTCAATCCTAGAGATGGTTCACCGACTTACCCTTCGCATTGACTGGTATCGGGGGGCGTGTAGTTGCACAATGTCTTTTTGCAGGAGTTCTATTGAACTCTCAAGAGAGTAGCTTGAATCCCGCACACCTCGTAGGATGTTTTCTTCATAGTTGTTGGTCATCACTGGCACCACTTCAGCTACCTCAAAAAGTGCTGACTTCTTCGTCTGTAATGACAAAACACAAAGACAAGCACACAGTTAAATAGTTTTGCTTCTGCCATATAGTCGAGACACATATATCTGTTTACCAACCTTTTCTTTGAAAACGAAGGCTATATAAATCTTGAAGTCAAACTGATCAGCCAAAGACTCCCTTTTCTTCCGAAGTTGAGCTCGAAGTCGATTTCTTGTTTGATTTCTTCGTGAAGTCGGGTCCCCCATGGTTAGATTTTGATGGTCTACTTCTCTTAAGCAGAATAACTTTGTCTATACTCTCTACTTTTGTATTATACGTTTAACAAAGGACGGAGCTAGTTACCCGATGCAGAATCAACGCATCAAACAAATCTAGGCTAGATCTGTGAATTACCCACTAACTGTCTAACTGAAAAGGTCAACAAATCAGAAGTAAAACTAAGTCATTTTTAATTATATTGTAAAAGGGCAGCGTTGAGGAGGAAAATGACCAACAAACCGAGACTACATCTCCTTATCACCTGTGCAGAAATCCACGTTTTAAGACATGACTTAAAATAAATTGGCTTTTGTTCAATCTGCCATCGACAATGGATTACAATGGAGAGTTAAACGAAAGAGCAACTCAAATTACATTTCTTCCACAAGTGTTACTGTAAGCAACGGAAGCGGCTGCTACTATAGAGACCCATGGCGGCAGTATATTTTTGCTAGTGAATTTGAGAACTATAGACTAGCGAGCAGACAAATATTCTATTAGTTGGGTCATTTCAAAGTCCCTCATCCATGGCTGTCGTTTTGTGTGCGTTTCTCAGTAGAGACTGCGTTATGTGCGTGTTACTGACAGGTGGGGGATACAGACGAACATGGCAGGTAAATACAGATGCCAGGAGATGTTGGCACCGGGTAACATCGAAGTCTACTGCAAAAGTAAGTCGACATTTCCTTAACTTTTACAGCCACACATTTGGCCCACGGCCTGCGGTGCTGCCACTGCTGTTATTCATGATGTGGGTATATTTTTAGCACACTAGCTAAAGTGTGCTAGCAAGCTAATCTAGGCTTTCACTTCCGACACTAACTAGTAGTGAACAAACGATATAGCTACATCTTATCTTCTGACTGATTGGCTTAATTGAGGCCTGTATGCGGTTGGCTCGCTAGCGTACAGTCATCTTTCCACGAGTTTACATGTTCTCGCTTGGCTCAGTGTGACTACCAGTGCTGTGAGAGTCAACAGACCTACAGGGTTGACTGACTAACTGGATTTGCTTACGCTCAGCATTTTAGCTAGGTACTGCTAATTTGCTTCAGTCGTGTTCTGGGAACAGCACCATCGATGAAAACCAGCCAGGGAATCGGTAGCCAAACCAACGACAACGAAATAAACGTTAGCTAAACAAAATTTCCCACGTCTGAAGTTTCGAGTTGTTTGCTGCGCTTGTTTTCTTTCTCTTCTTTTCTTCAGTCGTCACAACCTCCGACTCGCCCTGCAGCATGCCATGTCAAGATAAATCGACAATCCAGCTGAAGTCCTCCGTTCTTTCTGTCGTCATGTGCTGTGTTCTGTCTGCCGGTGGGCCCATATTTAACGGCGTGTCGTCCAACGTTTTTCCGTTTGGTTTCTTTGTGTATTTTTCTTGGGCAGCTAATAATGGCACACACGGGCTCGTCGATCCACAGCCTCGCCAAAATGGCTGCACAGTCAACTACAAAACCGTGACGTCACACGTGATGTATGTTGACATGTGACCGCACGTGGAAAAAAACAACAGGAGAGGAAAAAAAAATCTTCCTCGTGAACTGTGCCTTTACCACGTGACTGGGTGGGCGTATTTAAGCCACTGGCGCGAGAGCTACGGAGAAAAGGAAGTTTGAACAACGAGGTTCTTCATACAACACACGGTAAGCGCGCTTCTAATGTAATATCCCTCACATTTGCTTCTTATTATGCACAGATGCCAATATGTCCATCGGTTTTTTAGCTAGATGTCTCTGGTGGCCTTTTGCACAGAGGTCTTTCCGCGTACTAGCTAGCAAACAGTTAACATTAGCTACTTACTGTGAAACGTGTCTTAACCGGCTGATTCTATCGAGGCTGTGTTTCTTAAAACGTATGTTTAGCGAGCCGTCGCCATTTTAATGCTAGTTAAACGAGCCTTTTCTGTTTATCCAAATGTCAACGGCGTCATGTATTCTCTGTGCGTACTAACGCTAAGTAAATTAATTTACAGGTCTCTCGAAAGAAAATGAGTGCTAAGCTGAAACGCCGCCACCAGACCTCTAACGAGAATGTTAAGGTCAGTGATAATGCTATTTACGTTCAAAGTCAACGTTTAGTGTTTGTGTTTTGCGTGGATGGTATAATCAAACAGGGTTTTTCTTTTAAAATGTAAATTACAGCTGGTCGAGGTTAGTACCTGTTGTCAGACTGCAACAATGTAATAACTTTATCTTAAAAAGACAAACGTATTCCTTTTCTGCTTTTCTATATTCTCATTTAAGGACTGATTCAGGGTGGCTAGTAAATTACCCTCGAGTTGTGTGCTCTTAAACACCAATGGGCAGAAATGTGTATATAATGTCCTTGTGTTGTGTATCTGCTCAGGATACCTGAATAGATGTGAGTTGTCAATGTTACTAGTAACCAGTGTGCTTTTATTATCATTACTAGTAGTCCCTCAGTCAGTTAAACGCCTAGTTTAAAGGTTATGTCGGTGTCGGATTACTGCAACAATGTCAGCTGTGTGAATAAGTTTGAATATGCTGTGATTAATACAATTAAGACTGGTCTGAGTTGTAATTGTTTATTTGGCCTCTGTAAAATTGTGAAGTAGTTTAAAACACCATCTCGACAGGCAAAAGATAAGTGTTTACAGACAGACACAAGCAGTGTAAAATTTGGCCAAACCTAAACTGAGATTGTTGGTTGCTCTGTAATAACCCTTGAAGAGCTTCTTTCCCACGCTGTTAAAAGAATCTAAGCCCTTCCCCATTTCCCGCACCTGTGGGCCTGTTGCACATGGCAGCAGTGTTATTAAGGCACTTCACTTATGCCCTTTCCCATGGTGACAGTGTAACTAAAATAAAGCTTGAGAGGTGAGACTAAGCTCTAGTGAATAGGGGCTCTGAAAATGAGAACAGTGGTCATGGTAATTTCCCATGTGACTAGGTATTGAGTTTCTAAGTACTCCCCTGGGAAAGTGTTAGGATGGTGCCTTCTGTTTTACCATTATCTGATTTGTGATCTATTTATATATAAGGTAACACTAACGTACGTCTTTAATTCATTCCAGAGCTTTTTTTTGCCATCTCAAAAGGGAATGGACCCCTCTAGGCAAACCCTGCAGGTCCTCCAGCTCTCAGCTGCCAATAAAGATTTGGGCAGGTCAGCTCAGGTATGGACTGGTATATTGGTGGAATTAGATTTTAAGATATTGGGTTAGTCCATGTGTTAATTAATTGTGGTGTAGACACGGTTTCAGTAAAGGAATGAGTGATCTGTAACCTGACTAATGACAGACGTGTCTTTAGGCAGGAAAGGTCATCCCCAAACGGAAACGGTGGATAGCAGAACAAACCAGAGGTCCAAAGAGGGTCAAAGTAGAAGTAAAATCCACACAAACGGAAGAAATGCCGTGTTTGATCGATGGCATGTCTAGTGAAGCATATGAACTTATGGTCAAAGGTAGGCAGGATTTGTACAAATTAAACATTTTGGGTTGGCATTAAATTTGTCTATCCTAAGCTTGAACTTTCTGCTGTTGTAGAAACTCCTCCTTCCACCTACTGGAAAGAGGTAGCCGAGGAGAGGCGCAAGGCCTTGTACAATGTTCTACAGGAGAATGAGAAGGTGAGTTAATCACTGAGCGGTGGCTAATGTTTAGCTGTCAGTTGAGCTGTTTCCCACGCTCTCTCTGACTGAGGCAATCTTGGTTGGAATTGGTCCAGCTGGCACTGAAATTTAGTCTAATTTTTTTTTTCTTCCCCAGTTACACAAAGACATAGAGGCCAAAGATGAACGGATAACAAAGCTTAAGAGTGAAAATGAAGAGCTGCAGGAGCTTGCACAGCATGTACAGTACATGGCTGATATGATTGAGGTAGGCATTGGGCACAAACTGTGTATGCAACCACCATTTTAGTTCCAATATTAAACTGGAAGGATACTTGGTTTAATTCAAACTTTTCTTGGGTAAATTTTGCAAGTGTATTGACATCATGGCTACAAGTAAAGTGCACTTTCGTGTCGTGATTCAAACTGTTTGTTTTAGCGCCTCACAGGGAAGGGCCCAGACAATCTGGAGGAACTGAGGGACATTGCTCTTGATGTCAGTGAGGATGAGCAGGAAGAGGACTGTCAAGTTGCAAGTTTAAATGAAGACTCTCTTGCTGACCAGAGTGATGAAGATGAACGGACTTCAGACCATGAACAATCAGGGGCCTCTGAAGAGCAAGATTAAATGACTGTCACATGTTGTGACTTGGACTGTACATACAGGTCAGCAGATTTTAGTCTGTGCTTTGGCAGCAACAAATGTCATTTTCTGAAGAAAGTGGCTTGTCAAAGTAACTTGTTAAAAATCACTTAAAACTAAACCTTTCTTTTTTCTTTTGTTTTAATAAAGACAAAGTGTTCTCAGTATGAAGCTTTTTAATGGAAGATGTTTTGACAAAGTGCAGGTTGACAGCAGTTCCCATGGTGGAAAAGAGGATGTAGCTCCCACCTGAGCCCTGATTTGACACTACCTCTACCTTTGTCCCTATTACAAGTCAAAGTGACTGCTTTCTGCAGCACTACCTTTGGACTGCTTAAGATATGGCAGTCAGGTGTTTAGTTTACACTTTAAGATGTGCAATATTGTGTGCATAAAGCTTCTATAAAATAAACACTTAAAAAAAAAACAACAAAGTGCTTGAGTCTTGTAGCTCAGCAAACTGTATGCTCTGTGCCTGATCCTCACAAAGTGGAAACTGAACATAATTTGCACTAGGTTTAAAAAAACGGGTAAACTGGTTTAACTGAGCATTAACACGGACTGGGATTGATGTTTCTGCATAGACCGTCAAAAGAATTAACTGCTTGGAGAAGGTGTGTTTTTTTTTTTTTTGTTTTTTTTTACTGATTTGAAATGAGATGAAGGTTGGTAGGATCTGCGCAAGTTTCATTCTGTATTGAGTGGCTTATGGCAGAGATGAGGGGGCAAAAAAGCGACTTCTGCTTCAACCAGAACTGTGGGAGGGGAGTCCAGCTGACAGGTGGAGGGATTAGACTTATGGCTAAGCTCTGAAAGTGGGAGCTCGAAGGACTGAGTGGCTGAAGTTCAGATGGGATACTGAAGGAGTCTGCTTTGAGATGTATGTTCTTGGAAATTTCTTTTCCATTAAAGGACAAAAGACTATTTGAAAAGTAACTTTGGTTTGGTTATAGTAAACCTGATTTTGGAAGGAAAAATCTATTACTATAAGCGCAGATGTTTCAGTCCTGACAGTCTAGATATGACAGATCGAATAATCAAGTCTGTTTTTAATGACTTAAACGCATTTCATGTGTAGGTTAAACCATAGACGCACCATCTTCTGTGTACTTTTTTTTTTTAACAGTTACTGGAAACTGAGGTGAAAATAACCTATTTATTTTGGCGCGGTTAATCTCAAACAAGCCTAATGAAGGACAACAACCAAATTGTCTTTTGTAGTGCAGGTTGAAGGACTTGTTCAGCGCCAGGCAAATCAATGAGAAACAGTGGGTTTTTTTTTTTTAGTTCATTTAGTTTATGTTTTCAAGACAGAGGATGAAAGGGTGCCAGTATTGGTCTGAAAATTACTATTTATTGCTTTACTTGTTTTTTGTTTGAGGCCTTGCAACAGAGGCTCTTACCACAGGCAGCGCCCTGGGCTATAAACACACAGGCACCTCCTCCAGTTTACGACACCCAGAATAACCTCCACTACACAGAGCCACTGCAAAGAGTCCTGTTTATGAGAAGCAAACATGAACACAGTAAATATACCAGCATGAGTTATTTTAGAACAAGCAGCAGGACTGTTTCTGTACACCTGACACGGCACACACTATATCTAAAGCTCTTTAGTGTGTGTTTTGGTTGTGACAGATTGCAATTCTAAGCTTTAACATTTCTGTGTTTCTGTGTTAGGGAAATAGAGAAATTAAACTCATTTGGTTACCCTGTCTGAGCAGGTGCAGCAAATCTGTTTCCATGTCCTGAACCTCAAGTTGTAGCTGTAAAACTGAAAATACCTTAAGAATTATGTATAACTTAATAAAATAATACAGGCAGAGTAGTCAAAACATTTTTGAACCAGCTTTATTGGCCAGATTGGTTCCAGCTTTGCTGAGGTCTTTTTAGGTTCTGCAACAAGAATATTTTTGTCACCGATTGTGTTGATGATCATAGTTTTCCAAAAACAAACTTGTTCATTGTTCTGTCGATTCCACTCAGCCTGGCCGTTAATAAACTCTTTTCAGTTCGCCTGAGCTTTGTACACATTTCTGATGTTGGTGATCAAATCATTCTTTTCCAGGATGACCTGGCTCACTGTCTCGTCCATCTCCTCCTGGAGAGATTCCATCTAGGTAAAAACCTCCTGTCGAACACGCCTCTGTTGCTCCCACTCTGCACTCTTGGCCAACAAAGCTTTGGAAGAGGTGGGTTGGTGGGATTTAATCTTATTCTCTGAGGTCAGTGTGATCCTGTCATTCTCTTTTTTTCCAGATCGCAGTGACCTGGTTGTACTCTCCCTTCTAATACTGCATAACCCTTTTGGTCTCCATTCCTTGCTCACGGAGAGCTTTTTGAAGAGAGCGGAGCTGTTCAACATTTGCCTTGATATTTCTCCTCATGTCTGCTTGATTCTAACTGGCTCTTGCTGACTCTAGAGCTGTCATCGTTGTTCGGCCTCCAGCACAGCTCCTTGGTGGCCATCTGTCACCTTCAGGGCAGAATTCTCTGAATCCTGTTCCTTGTTTTGTTCTTTATTTTGAATTCTAGCTTTTTTTAAGCTTCAGCTCCAGTTGGCTGGGGGTACACTGGCTGCCCTGTCTTGGGTCGCATTGTGCAGCTAACATAGACAACACTGACAAAAATATCGGCCACAAAAAATAATCTACAATTTCATAATTAGAATTATGCAAAAATAAACTTTATTGCAATTTTGATAAGCAGAAGAAATAATGCTGATCACAGGGAGAAGAGTTTAATGCAACTGAATGGATCAGTACTGAAGCTATTGACCACAGAGATGGATAAAGTTCAGTTTCAGCAAAAGTGTACCAAGTTATTATTAAAACCAGCCTAAGTATTTAAATTAAATGTGCACATTTATCCAACTTGTAATTCGTGATTAGGAAGTGAACAGTCAACAAATCAGCTTAACACTGGTCAACTTCATGTTGGTACAAAGAAAAGAAATCCTGAAACACTGAATGAGCGGGTGAATTAGATACATTACCAAAATACTGTAATGCTATTTATATCACTGATGAAATGAAAGCAATTGTTACTTAAATATGGACTAGGTATGCAAAAACTTCTCAGGTTTTAGTAACAACTTCACACATGTACACGTTATAATACAAAAGAAAAATACATTTCATAAAAATATTACCACCTGCTTTTAACCTGTATGGCTTTTTCACAACCAAATCTAGATGGGTTCATATATTATGGGTTTGTCTAATTTTTGAGTTGTGCTTAAGAATCTGAGTATTCTGGCCAAAACGCAAATGTTTTATTAAAATACATTCTGCACAATGATTCACTTTTAATAAAAGACCATTTTAAAATTAACTTTGCTTTGGTTATAGTAAATCTTCTAAATAAGAAAGTAACATTTCTATTACATGTCCCAATAAGTTTGGAACAAAAAAGAAATCTATAATACTATAAGCAAATCTTCTCCAAAATAATAATTAATTCTAATATATTTAAAATAAATTTCAATTAAAATTATGTATGAGATAAATTGCATGGTAATGACAAGGATGCCTTTTAAAACACTATACTTCAAATACTAGACCTGATCAAAAATAGGACATAAATATACAATTCATTTATATAACAATGCCATTTGCAGTATTATAGGATAACTCCAAAAACATCAGAATTAGTAAATAATAAATAAGATATGTGAATTGCGTGTTTCGTCATTGTGCTCTAGCACCAGACTCAGTAGTACAGTTACAATGAGATTAGATGTTTAGTAACAGGTCAGTTTGCCCTCAGTAAGATACCAGGAAATAAACCAGACCAAAGATGTACCAAACAACATCCTAATGTAGCCTCATAGTAGCTTAATTTCTAATCCTGCTATTAGCTCACATACTGTTTGAATGTGCAGTCAAAACTTAGACTATACCTATATTCTGCCTGAAGGATCCTCCTCTCTGTACAGTTATTGAGAAAGTGCATTCTCGCAATCTGAGGCTAAATTTATTGCCCTCGACTGGTTTTGCACGTGGTAGGAAAAATACATGTACAAAGGAGTGTATTGGTAGAACCTTTCTGCTCGACCATAACAAGGCTCAAATGGTCAAAGCTGACTTTATGAAATGTCTTCTCACATCAGCTGGGTGCAAAAGAGACTCCTATGTACAAAAAATTGCACTTGTTCAAATACAAGTATGAGAAACTGCTGAGAGAAGGAATCTTGGGCGCTCAGTTTTCTTCCTTTGCCTCCGCTGACAGGTAAGTGAAGTCTAAATCTGTTCAAGTCTGTTAAGCTCTGGCCCTTTAACTTCTTTCTGACGAGCCATTCACAACCTATTATTGGTCCTCCCTGCCACAAAACTCATACCGAGAAACCCTGAAACTCAACGCTGAACGTACTAAAAACTGAATTTAATAATACACCTACGTATATTACACCTGCTGTGTAAAATATGCCTTATTTACATGCCGTACAACAGTGCAAATCTTCTGAAAAACCCCAAACTGAAACTTGTAATAAACAGTCATTATACAAAGATCGTGGTTGGTATATTAGCTTGACACAACTGACTATAACAATTAAGATGATAATCGGTGGATAAGTGATAGCGGTGTTGTCTGCAGTGGCTGTGTTTGTTGATAGAGGTGTGTGTGTGTGTGTTTGTCTCAAGGGTGAGGATGCATTGCTTGATATCCAGTTTCAACAGTCTTCGGCTTTCAGCAGCTTTATGTCCAGTTAAATTCGTGTTCACCAGTTAAAACTCAACATGACCGGTCTGCCTGGCTCAGAAAGCAGGAGGGGGGAGTGACGGGGTGTGAGAAATTGAAAGAGAAAAAAGGAACAACAACTGTTAATCGTGCCTGTGTTTGTGCAGGAGGGTTACAGGTTGTGTGTTTATGTGGTTAAAACAGTTAGTTTGATGTAAGTTCTTTCTTCCCATCAGGGAAAACATGGATCTAATGTGGCAGTGTGCAGATCTTAAAGTCTGTTCCAATAATCAGATCAATAAACCGATTAGTCATTAACAGCCCTGTAAGGAGAAGGGCAGTGCTGTCCTCAGAGGTCAGGCTGTATGGGATGTAATCTGTAATGCTCTCAGTGGCACATTGGTTCAGAAGGCAGTGGTGACATCGTTCCCTCGCCGCGTGCCTAGACGGATCATTTCGCCCGGCACTGTGTCCAACTGCTCATATGCCAGTCGGCCCTCTTCACCTGCAGCAAACACAAGTGTCATCTATACACAGCAGTCAGTGAACCCTCCTATCTCTATATTACAATGATGTTTAGGACAGAACACTTCAGATTTATGTTACAATAAAGTGAGACGTGGAACAAACCAATTAAAGTAAATGAAGATGAAGTTTAGACGAAGGTAGATTTCACATACAGTGGAGGAAACAGTTATTTGACCCCCTCGCTGACTTTGTCAGTTTGTCCATTGACGAAGATATGAAAAGTTTCAGAACAGTATAATTTTAATGAAAAAAAAATGGAGAAAATAACATTAAATGAAATGCAAATCGGTTTCTATCTTTTATTTACAGTTATTTTTTAACTTTCCTTTTGATCTGTCAGTGTTAAATTAAACCTAACATTAAAATGATGCTGTTCTGAGACTTTTAATTTCTTTGTCTAGTATTTCCTCCACTGTACGGTATCGCTATAACAAACATCAAGATGAACAAATGTTAATTTCCATAACTTTGTTACTGACCAAATGTTAGCAGAGTTTCTATGGCGACATGGCGAAGCTCCTCATCAGCTGAATCGCACAGTGCTACCACTGCCCTGATACTCTCTGCGGCCTGTAGAAAGAAATAAAGGCAACAAGATAATCGTTTAATCATTTAATCATGTTAGTAAGTCATGAAACAACCTGATAAAAAAACCAATAGAACCAGATATTGTAATAAGCCACTGACCTGTAGACAGCTGAGAGCTGAACAGGCTGCCCTCTGAGTCTGAACTCCAGCCTCCGACAGTGCCTGGGTGTAGCACTCTACTGCCTGCAGACACACGTTAACATTCAAATATGGCTCTCACCGTCTGCCAAGAGTAAATTACATGACATAAATTGTCTTTAGTGCTACTCGCCCTGTTTTTAAAGTGGCTGCGTGACGCTCCAGATGAGAGGTAGTCTGCTGCTGCCTTGTTGACCTGAGGGTCATTGATGGTGAGTAGGGAGGCCAGGGCCCTCAGTGTGCCGTTTCTGGGCCACAGGAAAGACACATCCACCTCTTCCAGTTTTGCTAGACACATAGAATAATCTCCACTGCACAGAGTCTCTGCAAATAGTCCTGTGTATGAAGAGCAAGGATTGAGTATACCAGCATAAGCCAATGTGGAACAACAAGCAGCAGAACTGTTACTGTACAACTGACCTGACTCGAACTGCATCTAGGGCTCTTTTTATTGATTTTAAAATGATATAAACGTTGATATGTGTGTACTGTAGCTATGACAGAGGTCAATCACTCTATGTTCTACCATTTCAACAGCTTGCCTACAGCAGCTGGTAAGTTTTCAGTACATGAGGACATCCTAAACCCTATTTGGTTTAAACCATCTTCATAAATATGATTTATCTGTGAATATTTCTGGCTATCTGGGTTGTGCAGGGAAAACAAATCTGAGTGGGTACCTTCTCTGGCCAGATGAAGCAAATGCGTCTCCATGTCCTGAACCTCATGTTGTAAGATGTAGCTGTGGAACTGAAAAACAGTAAGGACGTCCTGGGACAGTGCTGAGCAAGGGGGATTTTGTGACACCACAAGGTCACTCCTGTCCACCATCTCACCCACTACAACACTGATCACTGGCAGAAAAAGAAGAAGAAATCAGTAAATATTCAGAAAGAATAGTGCCAATTGCAGCTATTTTTGGATGCGCAACATAACACAACAAATAAAAAACTCAACAAAAAACAGAAATCAGACTGTGTCAATAAAAAAACAATTTTATGCATAATGTCTGGACAGTTATCAGAAAGAAAGCAGCAATGAGCCAACCTGTCTCAGTGCTGTGTGGGTGTCTCTCCTGCAGCACTGCCCTGTAGCGCTGGTTCATGTGTTTGAAGACTCTGTCCAAAGTGGTGTGGAAAAGCCCTGCAGATCCGCTACACTCTGACCACAGAGTCATCAGCTCAGGGCGCTCTGCCAGGCCTGGGAGAACTGATAGAGAGAACACAACAAAAGGTCAGATGCTAAAAATGGCTCAAACCTGTCTTTTGCATATCAATCTATTTGCATGCATGTAGGTGGTTCTAAAATGAAACATGTTATTAGTAAAGGAAACTGTATTTCCCTTGTCGATACCTACCATCAGCAGCCGATGTAATTGAGCCCAGTCTATCCACACTGATCTCTGCTAGCTCCTCTAACAGCCGAGTCTGTCCGGAGAGTTTCAGGAGCAGACTGCGGCGCTTCCACGCACTCACCCCATTGGTTAACACCTGCCAACACACCCGTACAAGAATAAAAAAGCATGCTGGACCAAATTTGTTTGTTTTTGTAAGCATTCGTAAGGAACATTTTCAAATGTGACAAGAGGATCTACCTGCACAAGGTGGTTACAGTACTGCAGGTGGATGACAATGGCCACGTCCAAGTTCTCGTTTCCAGTTGTAAGAGGCAGTGGGCTTCCTGCCACACTGTTGCCGACCCCAGTGTCTTCTGTCAGGGCTTCACTCAGGTGGCCTCTGGCTTCTGGATGCTGGCCCCTGAGAGATACATACCCAGAGTCACCACTGGGTGGCAGCAGCGTCACGTGGCATAACTGCGCTGCACTGTAATACTTGAATATACTACTGTGCTATAATCAGAAAAATCATGTGAAACTGATGAAAGATTTAGCTGAATCCCAGTCATCACTTGATAAATGATATTTAGGCATGTAGACACTATTTAGATTTAGGAAAACGAGCAGCATTTCTGCTCCGTCTCTTCATAGTCCTGTTTTAGGATTGTACACCATACACTGCTTTCATCACTGAATATCAAAGCATTGTCTGACTTGAGCTCAGGCACTCTGCATGTTAAAATTACATTTTGACCCCCCCGCCCCCTCACCCGATCCCTTCTCCGTCTGCATCAAAAAGCGGCGATCTCTGTGGGGGAATGCTGAGGACAGCATTATCATCTCCAGTATCCTCATCATCAAAGTCCGATGTGTTGAGGAAGTCAAAGCTCTCCAAGGCACTCTCCACTGTCAAACTCAGACTAGATGATCGGCTCCTGTGGCCCGGGAGACGACACTGTGTGGGAAAAAGAAAATTCATTCACTCTTTTCCTCTTACAAATATCAAATACTTGTTATATCATATGAGAAAGCTTAAGGGTTCGGTCACCTTAAGTAGGTCCTCCAGGCGCATTACTTCCTGCTCGAGGTCCTGCAGCTCTCGACAGCGGTGAGTCAGTGACTCCAGTTTCATCAACACGCTGTGGATCGCCTCCTCCAGGCTGCTCTCCAGGAAAGCTCTGCTTCCCTCCCCTGCCCAGCTGAGACTTCCTCCACCCTCTGTCGAGCTCCCACTGGGCTGCACGATCTCTGAAGATGTCAGCCTCTTCACTAGCTGCCTGGTCAGGCTGCCTGCCTCCTCTGTGTCAAGTTCAACAGGTTTCAGTTCATCAGCATGATCCAGAAAAACATCCTCTGGAGCCACTGTAGATAAGTGGCTGTCAGAACACAAGGACTGGGCCGGTGAACCGCAGTTGGAGCTTGAATTTCTCTGGGACTCTGTGCGCTCCCACTCCGAGTCCTCTGCCACCTCAGGTTCATCACTGGCAAGGCTGGCGCTGGTGGCCCTACTTCCTCTACTGCCCATCTCCCCATCCTCTTCATACTCCTCCTCCTCCTCCTCCTCTTCCTCCACCAAATGCTCCTCTGCGATGGAGTCCTCTCTGGTTGGGAAGATTTGTGTAGGTGATGGTTCCGTTTCTGGAGGAGTGACTGTGATCTCGGGGTTGGACTGGCCAGGGGAGTGGGAGCTCGGGGCTGGACTGGGGCTTGGCGTGGAACCGGAGGTGTCAGAGAAGGTGAAGGAGAGACGTTTGCACTCGGCCACACCACAGCCGCCATTCTCAAAGACATCATCTGGTAAAGTGGACTGAAATAAAAGAGAAGAGAATAAATATGAATTTAATTATATCGCACAAGGTGAAGATTGAGATGGAAAAAGAGAAACAGAGATTTGTTCAACTAAGACATGTAAATCTAAACATAAGAACAGAGACAGCTTAAACAAAACCATGCACATGCAAACAGCCACACATGGCGTTCAGCAGCTCACAGAAGAGGGAGGCCGAGCTCCAATTGTATCCACAGCCACGGGGGGCGTCCGTAGCCACAACTGACTGTGACAGCTCGCCCGTAGCT
The DNA here is from genome assembly GCA_032359275.1 of Microctenopoma steveboyesi. Taxonomy (NCBI): domain Eukaryota; kingdom Metazoa; phylum Chordata; class Actinopteri; order Anabantiformes; family Anabantidae; genus Microctenopoma; species Microctenopoma steveboyesi. The sequence goes on along the minus strand of JAUMHF010000003.1, from coordinate 8,101,700 downwards.
TCCAGAGCGCCCTCGTAGCTATGAGTGGCTGAGACGGCGCCCACCGCCCGGAGCACAAGCAGACTACAGCTGAATTCCTTTATGTTAAGCGTTTATAGCGACAGATCAATGCTTTACTGATGAATACTGTTTTGGCATTTCAAGGGTATATGTGGTAAAAAACATGTTTTCATATTTGATTTCTAAATAATATCTTTGGTGTACTAATACTAACGTATTAGTCTTTATGTTACGCTGAGAGATTTATTATATAATACCTGGACACAGTTTCTTTTGGAGTCTATGTGAGCACAAGCAGGATTGGTACAGAGTCAGATAATAATAGTAATAACTAATGTAATGAACTAAATCATTTATAGCTATGCTAATGTGACAGTAGCTACAGTGGCTACAATATAAAAACTTTTTTTTTAACCACATATACCTTTAAAATGTCAAAACAATATCAGTAAAGCGTTGATCTGTCGCTAAACGTTTCACGTAAAGGAATTCATCTGTAGTCTGCTTACGCTCCGGGCGGGGGGCCCCTATCTCAGCCACTCATAGCTCTGGTAGCTACGGGCGAGCTGTCACAGTCAGTTGTGGCTACAGGCGCCCCCCCCCCCCCGGGGTGGGGGTACCGGGGCCCCCCCCCCCCCCCCCCCGTGGCTGTGGATACAATTGGAGCTCGGGCCTACTGTCACAGAAAGGGTCCGGTGTGTCCACACCAGCACTGGAGTAAATCCCCATCGTGTTAATGGGGCAGAGAGCACACAAGAGTCAGATTAGCAGGACTGACGGGCCTCGACACACTCACATAGACCTCCAGACTGGATTTGGGCCTTGGCCGGAGTGAGGCCAGGTCACCAAATGAGCGACTGCGCCTTAGCTTCTCTAGCAGGGAGTCTCGGAGCATGTGTAGGAAGGAGAGGCGCTGGCGTTCCACAGGATATTGCTGCCACTTCTTTACACAATGCACACAGACGAATAGGACAGGGTGTTGGGTTTTTTGCGTGAGTCGGAGACAGGAGGGACAGATAAACGTGTGAAGTGGGACAGATTGTGGATTAGGGGATTTAATGTTGAAATGCAAAAGAAAGGAGGATAGCAGGGAAACGGGTGAGGGTTAGTTAGGGGTAGGGCCAACATTGCTCACAAATGCCTGATACCATCAACAGTAAAATCCATAATCAACATACAGTACAATGTAGACAATACTCGGGTTAGTGTGTAAAGACCTTAAAACATCAACAACCACCCACATCCACAAATACTACTGCCTCCAACTGCCTCAATGAAGCTAAAGGAGGTGTATGTGTGTCAAACTCACAAAGAAGGAAGTGTCCTGGAACGTGGGGGTCTCTGGTGTGCCCTGGCTGTACACCGACACCCGTCTCTGGAGAGCTGTGGCTTTGCTTATGTTGCTAGATGAAAGAGTCAGGTCCTCAACATCGAAGGGACTAAAGGAGGATATGAAAACACGGTAACTATTATATTTGCTCTGTCCACTTAAATGATATAATTAGTTTGTTTCACGAGGGAAAAGTAATCATTCACCTAATTTTTTTGTTTTTGTATAGGGTTAGGGTTATTACTAATAATTATACTTATGTGCAATGACCCCATTCACCACCAGGTGGCAGGCAGCAAGTCACTAATACTTTACTTTACTTGGCAGACACTCTCATCCAAAGCCACTTACAAGGAAAAGACACCAGCAATTACCACTCTGTTCCCGTAAAAACTGAGATTCTACAACAAAGAACCCTGATAAGGGCTCTTTAACAGTTGCTGTAACATTATTGTTCTTTTGCAACATCTGGCTGATGTCGCAGTAACAATCAGAATGTATTACACAATCCCGCAGCTCGGCAATGATAACATCAGTGTTGAAATATATAACTCACTAATAATCAAACGCAAAATCCTCAACAAATTGGTACTTTTTACTTTTTCTTGCACAGGGATAAAAACTAACTAATCGGCCGGAGTTGAACAACATAACCATCCATGAAATATGAAACAAACAGATTCTAGCTTTGTCTACTTACTACCACGTGACCTCCAGGTTGAGTTTTATGGTCCCCAAGTCGTTGACGTCCACAGCGACCACCTGAGGCATGGCAGTAAACAGCTCCTTGGTCTCGCAGATCACACTGCCCACCAGCATGTGAGTTGCCAGGCCCTTCAGCTCCGTCACCTGATGGTGACATTTCGGGTTACTACTGATGAATTGTTGCTTTTTCCCAGTTGCTATTTTGGCCTAAATTATCTTCATAATCTGCCACATGTTTTACATATATGACAAAAAAGTCTAGATGGAATCAATAAGTCATTTATGACTGGAAATTATTTGAAAAGTTTAATTTCTACTTCCTTATTGTGATTTTTTTGTGGCACACATAGAGCGTCTACATTTCCACAGTACCTTGATGTTGATTAGGTCGCTGATGAGAGGCATGAAAACCATCTCATCTCCATCCCAACTCTGTCTGGAGTTCACTTCAATCCTCCCCTTCAGTTTCCATCTCTGACGACCGTACCGCATGAAGATCTACAGAAAGAATGAGGAAAAACTCACACAAGTAAGCCTGAAGCCAGGAAAAGGACCCTTTTGCCCCATACATATTCAATGGCAAACATTTTTCCAATAATAGAAGAAAGGAGGGAGAATTTATTATTCTACCAGCCTTGTGTCCACAAAGTCCAACTTAGAATTTTGTATTCTAACACACAACTGTAAGGTTTTGCAAATGTTTATGTAGCTATTTCAAAATGAAAAGCTATGAGCTTGCCTCATATTGGTCTCCAGGACAGAGCCTAGCAAATCCTGCCAAACCTGTGAGAGTAAGGAAAACATTGGATATGTTAGGAGGAAAAAAAGGAGGTTGTACGATAAATCGTTCAGAGACAAACATGGTTTGACCTTTTTGCTCCCCTAATGTTTCCCTTACCTTTCATCTTGATATGAAACTCCCCAAGCAGGTTCTCCAGTTCACTTTCAAATGCACCCATGTTCTGGAGAAGTGAGAAAGAGATGTAATGCCTGGTTCAAATCCTCAGAACAGGTAATGACATGCGTGTGCTCATTATCAGGACTTAAAGATCACATAAGATGTAATAAAAATAAATCGTCTGTGCAGATATTTAACTTCTGTTTTGGATTTTGTCAACTGTCACCAGATGTTTAATGCATAATGTTTTATTTTATGATTTATATATAAATGCATCTGTTAATAAAGTCATGGAAGTATTTTTTACTGTACTGAAACAGATTTATTTTAATCTTTTTATTCCATTGGTTTTGTTAAACGTTTTGCTGCTTCTGATCTGTACTGTTCCACGTGTGGGACAAAGAAAGGATTATCTTATCTTATTGTATCTGTTGCTCAAGTGTTTAGTTATTCAAATTCCAATACAGCTGCTCTATGTTTTTAGAATATTTCCTGCTAAACTAAAACCCTATATACTGCATATTTGAGTCATTAGCTTCAAGCTAGTATTCCTCATACAGTGGTGTTGATGCCAGTACCTCAGTGTATTCCTTGTACCGCCGGTTGACCTCTGCAATGCTCTCCTTGGTGCCTTTGGTCGAGGGGGAAGAAGAGAAGGCCTGCTTCATCCTGTTAGCACCTTCCCTCAGGCGGCTCTGGATGCAGAAGGCCTCATATAGCTCATCCACCTGAAGGCACACACACACACACACACACACACACACACACACACACCATCTTTATTAAATGTCCAACAAGGAAGGATCTATTCATACACATGAAAATGTTCCCATATATTAGCCACCACACACACCTGTGACAAAACAAGATCTACATTAATAAAACTTAACATCTCACTGGGATTCATTCAAATATCCCGAGCACAGTTTTAGGCTTATGCAGTATTCAGTAAGTCAGTAATGATGCTACTTTCAACAACAGGGTTTCAGTGAGAGCTGAAAATAGACATTGATTAGAATAAAATGAGAATGAAACATTAGAAACAAATCACAGGGGACAGGTATGCTACAATGAGGGGAAAGTGGTGATCTGATACGGAGCAGACAGCTGGTTTATTTTAGAGGAAGTGTAACCCTCTAATGGCAGACGCCCATGTCGTCCCAGTCTGCGACCCCAGTGCGACACTCCCAAAGTGGAGAAACAACAACAGACGGTGTTTAGGGCTCATTTGGAGAGGTCTGCATCACTTTAGTTTGCAGAACCAGCCTGATCTAACCCAAATCCACAGGGAAAGCGAACAGCTCAAGCGACATCCTGCTGCTTTACTGTGAGCTGGAATGAAATCATCAAGCTATGGTAACGGTGCCACACGAGCAGTCTTAACTCGACAGACATTTTTTTGTCAAGTCAAATGTGCTTTTGCCGCCTGAACCTTGCATCTAGAATATTACTTTGTAAGTCTGAACAAATCTTTAGGCTCTTTTCCTGTTTGTTTTATTCAGTTAACGTATGTTTAGTGTAGAAATACCTGAAACTAACCCTTACTCACTGACTCACACTGGTTTTTAATCGCGCATGATCACTTTTTATGCAGTTCTCCACATGTCAGAACCAACACAGAATTAGGCTCAAAATACAGTGAATTTAACTGAGAGACTTAAATGTTGCGGAGTCAAAGCCGTGTGATGAAAGGTGCTTGACGTAATATCAGAAAGTTGTTGCTGGAGATTTGCTGCTTCCACATAGTGATCACAATCTATCAGACGTCCACATTTTCACTGCCCCTACCTACGTCGTTTTGTTTCCCGAACTCTCGTATGATTATGAAACAAAACACCTCTGGCGAGCCTCATCAAAGGGAAATATTTCAGCCTGCCTGACGAGAAAGCTGAAATATTGATGCCTCGCGCTCTTTATGGCACTCATTAGGGAGAAGCAGGAGAAAATAGGCTGTTCTGGCTTCTGCCGTCCCAACAGCTTCTTTGACTGTTTGTGCATCTGAGCCGAACACTGCAAGCATGTTTGTGTGAAGCAGTCTGTATTTGTGTTGTAATGTTTGCATGTGTACAGAGAACATGTTTTTACTGAACAGAACATGTTTTAGGCGTGTGAGCGGTTTGCAGTTCCTTTCTGTTTTAGAGGATGGGTGATGCAACTTAATGATGTGATAATAAATGATCTTTGCACACACCCACATACAAAAAGACACCAACTCCACCTCAAACCAACAAGCCCCAGTCAGCAGCCCCCACCCACGACTGGGACCCAGCCCCGTCTGTCTGTCTGTGGTATGTGGTTTATGTGGCAGAGCTGCAGCAGCTAAGCTCTGCCAGCTTTAAAACACTCCCCGGCCGCATTTGTTATTCTGAGCGCTGTGACTGATAGGAAGCTGGTTCAGCGCCAACAATCAACAACTTAAAACACATTTGTTTACAACAAAACCAGAGAAATGAACATTGCAGCGATTATATGTAAAGAAACATTGAACTTGTTATTCATCTGAAAGAACGTTTTCACTAAAATAAACGAGTAGATAAGTACAGTGAGTTATTGGTTTGGAGGAAATTGCCTCTTTAACACAACTGGGCCTTCATGAATTGAGGCTGATGAATAGCCATTCTTCTTCTCAGGCAACCAGTAATCATTTTACTATCAGATAATTAAGCTAATATTTGTCCCCAATTAAAATAGCCCCTTGCTGCCTTCAAGGAAATGTCCTTTTGAAGGTCAGCCAAGCATCCCTCCAGAGGATAGCCTTCAGCATATTGCTGCGCCTCAGGCACGTTTCACCCCAGAAAAAAGAAACAGAAAATGCAAACCACAAACCAAGAAAACTCATAAAAGAAAATTCATAATAAAATGACATATAGGCACAAACGGAGACAGATAAGAAACAAAAAAAAAAAAGATCAATCTTACTCTCGCTGGTATAATTTTCTCAGAAAACAAATGCAAAATATGACACTAAAGTGCTCATTTAAAGGGCTATTCCACAGAAAATTCGCCCCCTAAAAAACACCTGAACCCCTCCTAATTACCATTTACCAGATGTTTAGGGATATTAAATATTAATGTATTCGAGATTCATTTGGACTCTCTGTATTAATTACAGATGAGTGGGACAACACACCTGCACTGCTCAGAGACCCACTGCAGGATTATGGGAAATTTTATTGGGTCAATCAATTAAGCTCAGGGTGAGAACAACACAAAGTCACATTTAACCAGTGTTATTGATTCACTTAATAATTAGACAAGTCTTAAAATACAAACTAAAAATGTTTCTTAGATGGTTTGACAACACAGTCACAGGAAAATCTGGTGGTTTTTATTAGGAATTACGGGAGGTTTTAAAGGATTGTCTTTATATCCACATCTGGATATCTTTCAACAGTGGGATTTTAAATATGAACAGAGAATCTTTAGAATATGGCAAGAATCCTCTTAAGATATAGCCATCATCCTGGATTGTAGGATAATGGAGCACACACACACGCACGCACAGACACACACACTCTGCCAGGGGGTGAGTGATGATAAGCAGATTAAAACAGGCAGGGCACATCAAACAGCATCAAACACACACCCCTATCTGGGGAACTGTGGGCGTGTGTGTTTTGTGTGTGTTGGTGGCAAGATTAGCACTCAACGGAAGGGGGGAAAGCAAAATGAAAAATAATCACATATAAAGCATTCACACTCATTTTGGATTGAATTTGGCACATGATTAACAAACACACACACACACACACACTTTATTTCTCAGGGGAAAGAGGAGGCGTCTGGCAGTTGCAATTCTCACCTTCAATCTCTGTCACTCGTCTCTTTAATGATGTCTTGTTGACACCCACAGCCCCCACCCCATACACACACACACACACACACACACACACACACACACACGCCATAGAGCCTATCCCATGCAGGACATCATAGGGGCTGTATTGTGCCACCTGCTTCCTCCATGTGTGCAAATTACAGCTCGGACATCTGCAGGCAGCCAGCAGCATGAACAGGAACAAAAGACACACATACACACACACACACACACACACACACACACACACAGAGGCACACTATCAACTTGCTGATGGATGATTGTTAAGTCATCCCTTACAGCACCTGCCCAGGACAAAGGGACAGGCCTGAGCCCTGACACAAACACCTACATCCTTGCTGAAGCTGACAATGAACATCTCACAGCTGCTGACTGACAAACACAGAGGATTTGTTCTTATTGTCCTGGTTAAGTGCATGTGCAGCGCCTTTTCTGCTTACAGTTTTCTTTTCTGTATACAGCACGGATTTGACACCATGTTTTACAGTTTGCATATTCTGCCTGCAGGACACTGCAAAATAATAATCTAATATCGAGATACTTATTGACTGAACTTCAGGCATTAGCACACTGGTATCTTGTGTTGTTTAGCTAGATAAAAGTTACCTAATTAAATCTATCCTTACTCCTATAGGCTATTGCATATGCAGGTCCAAAATGTGCCCTATACACAGTATCTCTACCAAAACACATATTTTGTCTCTAAACCAATGGAGATGCTTCCTTCTTCTCTGCACAGGCTCATCAGTACCACTTGTCTCCCACAAACACACCATCTAGTAGACATGTCTAGGACACAATGATCGATTTGAATGTCTCATAATGATACACAGTCGTCAACAATACAGATAACGATCCATTAATAACATAACATACATACTTAATCTTGATCTGACCTTCGTACAATAACTGATCATCAACACTTAACAAGCTTCTTGTAATAGGATATTTCAGGTTGGTGGTGAAAATATTAAGTTGCATCCATGTTTCACAGCATCATACTGTAAAAATTTATTTAGTATGTAAGTAAATAATTGAACAACCTGCACAGAAAACTGTGTTGATCCAAATAATAGCAAAGAGTTTGTGGTTTGCGGATGTAAAGCTACAATAAATCTGCAGCCAAAACCTGCACAAAGTTAGTCAATGAAACAGCAAAGGCTTCGGAAAAGAAACGCTGGTATATATTAGCTGGATTTAACTTACTTTATGCTTTGACTTTTGAGGCTTTCACCTGCCTGGCAAGATAAATTAGACACTACTTCACTATTTCAAATATTTACAAGTGCATTTAAATCTATTTTTGTACGGAGCTGGAACGAACAGTAGAGCTGCAGAATAATGTTGGATGTTACATTATGTTACCTATTACATTATGTTAGACACAAGAAATAAACCTATGTTTTTTTCTTTATCAAAGTCAAGATTTTGATTCTTAGACTCTCTCGTCTCTCAGCACTTTCTCTTTAAGGAGCCTGTCAATCACTGTAGCTGCCCTGAC
>JAUMHF010000003.1:8063513-8091478 GCA_032359275.1 Microctenopoma steveboyesi | reverse complement strand
ACACACACTTAGTACAGAAGAACACTGTAGCTCAGCTGCTTAAGTTATGCAAAGCACAGTACCGTTGACTGGCATCAAGAAAAACTCGACTAAACACTTCTTTCCAGTGACTCTGCATGTGCACAGTGTGTGTGTGCACGTGTGACTGACATGACAGTTTAACTGGTACCTGCCACTTTCATACAAAGACACTGGCACAAAAAATAAAATAAAGAAGTTACAATGAAAGATATTCAGCGATTTTGGTTTTGTTATTGTTTACATTTGTAACTTTTCTCCTCGATTTGAAGTAATTACACCCTCCCCCGACTCTCTCGGTATTTATAAAGGTGTAGTGTCATATTGTCAGTGATCTTTCTCTCTTCTGTCTTTGTTCATACAGAGAGCATTTATATAAACTCATGTCATGTGAACTGCAGCCTGTTGTGAAGTGACGAGCGTGGTTTCTCACCAGGCGAGAGTTCCTCTTCATGTCCTTCATCAGACATGTGAGTTTGTCCAGTTCTGTTTGATGGACTTCCAGATATTCACTAGAAAAGAAAACTGTAACAGTTACATTTACATACAAATGTAATAAGATAAATATCAATCTCTATGAGTAAATTAGTTGAAGTTGTGACTTATTATTTTCCTGGTTAATCAACAATTTGGTAAAAATAAATAAAAAATTGAAAAACAGTCACATTACTTCTGCTTGTTTTATTTCACACACAGCTGGAATAATAATAATTAACAATAATGTCAGAAGTATAAACATTTTCCCACATAAACATTTGTGCAGTTCTTTAAAAACATAAAAAAAATGTCAATCAAAAGTTAAGTATACAGATTAAAGAAAGTAACATCTGTGAAACAGATGATTTGTCACTTTAAAATGATTTTGATTCTGGGTGGGTTTATGAGTCAAAGTACATAAACTTCCAGCCACTCACTCCAGGCCTTGTTTGAGTGCTGTGTAAACCTCCTCCAGTCTTTTGGGTTGGGGATCTCTGGAGCTGCTGCCTCCTTTGTGGCCTGACAGATGAGGCTTCTTGGGCTTGGACTGAGGCTTCTTCTGCACTGCAGAATTTCCCATGAACGAGTTACACCTTCACACACACAAACACACACACAATAGTAAACAGACAGCTCTGCTAACGCAGTGATAGAAAGATTTCTCTATTATTTTGCACCGTGTCAACCTGTCCTTTAGTCAGTCTCAGCATAAATTCATCGTATGGAATGTTGAGTCTGCTGACTCAATTATTCAAATGCCATCTGTAAAACACGAACTCACATCACAACCTCAGTGGTAAACCTCTTCGTCATATAGGTGTGCTAAATCATGAGTGCAGCGCACACGCATATCTGCAAACACAAAGATGTGCTTCCCACCCTGTGCTTTTATGACCTGTGTCTGGCTGCCCTTTAGTATCAGCTGCTGGAGTAAACACACACTAAAGCAATCACACTCCGGGCAATCAGTGACATTCAAGTGTTCTTCAGTGTCTTTCCAACAGTCCTCCAGCTGACCACGAAGCGATTCCAGGGATTATCTCAACAAATGTATAGTTAAATATGGGTTTATTAGATTGTGTATCTGTAAAAAAAATGACAGACCCAATGTGTGAGGTGGCAAATTATGATTATTTTTAACATATCTATTTATGTTTGCATTACTTTTTGATTACTACACAATATCATAAAACTGTAAATACATGACAATTTCCCTGATCCAAAAGTGAAGTTTCATTTGTTGAGCATTTAGATTATAAAATGTCAGAAACAGTAAAAATTACCCAACAGCAGTTTGAGGTTTTTTATCTCGTCCAACCAAACCCAGAAATATTCAAATATCAGTGACATAAAAGTAGCACATCCTCTTTTTGACATGCTGAAAACATCTAAGATGTTGCTTTGTAAATTGTCTCATTTCATAGATTAGAAAGATAATTTTTAGGAAGAAATTCTAAATAAAGTATTTTAAAAACTTTTTGTGTCATTTCTAAGCCTCTCAAAACTTTCTCTAGTCAAATCATTCTCATTTCATGTCATACTTCACTTAAATGCTCAACTTTTTAAAACCAATGCAGTTTCAGCTGACAAATGACATTTCTCTAGACTCAATGAAACGATGTCATCTCATGGACACAGCGACAACCAATTCCAGCGCCTGACAAGTTGGAACACGACACATCTTGCTGCATGCCAGGGAAGGCAGAACAACTTAAGCTTAGCTGCCACAAATCTAGGGCAACACTGAACGGGAGCACTGTGTAGCCTTGGGGTCATGCATGCTGCAGTGCAGTAGGGCAGGCACACAGAAACACACACACGCATAAATGCTTGACCACTAATTGTGAATGAACGCAGTGCAAAGTTGACAGTATGCGTGCATGCATGTGTAAATGCACATGTAACATGCACATGGGTACACACATGTAAAGCTCAGTAACACACACATGCACTGACACACTCCAGTGGCCTTAGAAGCCACATCTCTGCAGCTTTCCACCCCGCTCATTATCAGAATGGTAGCTAGTCAGTCGCTGTCAGTCGCCCACACACCCAACTCATTCCAACCAATTACCCTGTTCAGTGTCAGCGCGCAGAGAAAAAGAGTGTCTTCAAATAGGTTCTCACAGCAGAACCAGAGGTGCTGAAGAGCACCAGGCACAGACGACCGAAAGTATGAGATTGGAAGAGATATTTCAGGGATGTGAATGTGAGAGGGCTTTGTCTCCTGATGACGACGAGTAAGGCTTTACAGATGAAGGAAACACAGATAGAACTCTGTGTTGGGGATAAAAATCTCTCTCATTGACCTCCAACTTCTCACAGGTAACCTCTGGCTATAAACTAAATACCTAAGAACCAGGGTTATGAAATAAAGTGACGATCACTCTTAGAATTCGGTTCCTCTAAGGATCTATTCATCATATTTCAGAACTCATGTCCACGAAGCAGAGAAAAGCTTAATATATTACATTTTTATGGATAAAATACACACATGCATCAGCTCAGCAGGATGATAATAAGTAAACTCGACTCTATGTAACTACTACTTTGATGACCTCCATTTAAAGTCAATATTTGTGTAAAACAGGAATCAATGTATTTCACTAAGAGATGAATGACTCATGAAAATCAATAAACATTTTCTGAGCATACGACCATTAAAACTGGGCTTGAAAAGCTCAATAACCTGCGCAGGTTTCTGTGTATGTTCCTCCCCCTCGTGAAATGAGTTTAACCAGCTGACTGTAGATGAACCGTTTTAAAGACTTCTCCTCACCGTGAGCGCCGTTCCTGTAACGTGCTGAAGCCAGCAAACGACTGACTCCGGATTATGCCGTTGGGCCCGCCGGGGGAGTGGGTGCCGGCCGCCATGATCTCTGGGACACGAGACGACACTCCTGAAAAGGAAATAAAAAGAGAAACAAACAGACTTTCAGGTCAGTAGCACAAACGAATCCTGAACTCGCATCACAGCAAAACCAGAGAGGTGAGCTGGAGTGCAATGAGCATTGTGTAAGGCAGCACAAAGTAGGCGCTGTTAAGAGATGCTCGCCATGTGCAATGTTGACAAGCAGCATTCACAGCGTGCGCTAACATGTCTCGACCCCACTGGCCTACCCGTCCGTCATCACTCAGCTGCAAACACATCTCATGTGTTACCGTTTCACCCTTTCCTTTCTTGGGCAGGTGTCACAAAACACGACTCCTGTCAGCTTGTGTTGAGTGTGATGTGTGCTTTGTGCATATTTTCTACCTGACTCGAGAGGTTTGAACTCATCACACTGACAGTTGTTTAAAAGACGTATATATGTGACACACTGCTGAGGATTTGACCACAGATCTGAAGTAGCTTTAGAACTTTGTCACCGTGTCGATATTTACCAGCAGCAGCCCGTCAGATTTTGACCTTTTTGTTAAACTGGAGATGTGGAATTCAACATGACTCACGTGGGCACTTGGAGAACATGCTGAAAATAGACAGAAGCCTCCACGTATAGCCGTCACATAATGACGGAGCGGAGATTAAGTGCCCAGAGGGAAGAATTCACTGAGGTAGGTGAATCACAGTTCTGTACGATGAGACTCGGTCCACGTCATGCTGTTGGTGTCAGCTTCCTTGTCCACTGTGGACGAACTACCTGCATGCATGTAAACGGACGCACAGCAAAACGTGTACTAGAACCTGATACCTGCTACTTTGGTCACAGTGACGGACAGAGACCCAAACAAATACCCGGCATGGGGCGCGGGAAAAGACTAGAACCTAGTTTTGTGCTGGGGTACAATAGTATGGTGACACTGATACTGTACCAGCTATTAATAGCATCTTTCTAACACAGAGGACACTGATGGGTATGACCAAGACTATGTCCAAAACTACTCTGTTTACTTTACAGTGTGTAGTATTTACTCTCCAGCTATTTTATTGAATGTTCAGTGTGTAAATCTATAATAATGTTCTATTAAAAAACATCCAGTGGTTTATATGAAAGAACACCGTCAGTGGAACCTACATGTCCACTAACCAACCTAAAGCACGGTTGCCTGAACAAAAACCTCGTAACGTGCTGTAAAATATAAATTTGAACAGAAGTGTTACCAGGAACCTGATGTCCTCATCATCCCCATGAAATGATCCTGCTGAAAGACAATAATGCACACCAGCGTATTATCACCGTGCTCTAACAATGGCTGGCAGCATGAGAGCAGCAATTTGCTCTAATGCTGTGCATTTTAGTCCATTTGGTCTTTAGATGTTCAGCAGCACAGTTTTCTGCCTCGCCTTGTTTGTCTCTCTGATTTTCTGACTCACTATCCTCGTGGGTGGGGAGATGATGGTACAGTTTGTTACCTAATGTTTTCTGGGTAATCACAGAACAGACTGGACGCGGTTCCCCACACTTCCCCACCATCTCCTGCACACAATGATACCAGATGGCAGAAGCTGCTGAGTTTCAAGTCCCTTCAATACACTGATGTTCCCAAAGGGCATAAGCAGCTAGTGCTGCCCATGATGAGGACTCGAGAGAATAGCCGTGCGTACAACTTTCAGTCCTCAGAGAAAATAGATCTAGATGTGAAAAAATGGCACGAACACCATTCAAACAGGGAACAAGCTTCATATTTACTCAAGAGTTACACAGTGTGCTCACTAAACTCTCTGCAAGATGGAGGCTGACGATGTTTGTCCTACATTCATTTCCAGGGACTCGTCTACCCACTGCTGGATAAATGCAGCACTTTATAAAAAAAGATAATCATCCGGTCTTTTCTCCCTTTCAGAAACAAAGTCGCATAACTGCTACGAAAACTAGGTGAACATCAGATGCTCGTTTCTTTCAGTATTTCTGTAACTTCTGATAATGTCATATATGGTGTCACATGTGCTCCAGGAAACTGTGATTGACATTTTTATTTCTGGTCATATTTGGACATATCATCATGCAGATAAATAATCATTTAAACAATATATCATACATATATAGTGGTTTTAGTATTTGATTTTTCTAACCTACGTCATTTTTTGCTGAACATTTGCAACCGTGTGCAGATTTTTCCCAACCTTTCCCAGGCTCAGCAAGCCCCTTCCAAACAAACTCCACATGGAAATCACTTTGTCTCCCTCACAAACACACACACTCAACTCCTGAATCATACAGACCTTTCCTCTGCACCTCTTAGTGTCAGCCCTCGTCTCTCCTGAAGAGCTTTTCAGAACAACAAAGCCTACAGTATTTGCAGTGTGCAGTCCTGGTTTGGGGCCAGCCTTTTCCTGACATTGACACCCGTTCATTCACTGGTCGCTTCAACAGCTTAAAATGTTCTTCATTACGTGTGTGAATATTCAAATGTGATCAGTGAGCTGAACAGCACAATGACAAATCCCACAAATACTCAGACACTCAATTTAGTGACTTGTATGAGACCAGGAAACCTGATGCAATATAAGCCAGCTGTTAGCTCCTCAAGGTCCATGTGGATTCATGTTTTCATATGACCCCAGACAGTGTGTGTTCGTGTCTGAAGGAGCAAGACTCCATAATTAATGAAGGATGTGATCGAGCTGGAGGAAGGGAAAGTGGAACAGAAGTAAGGAATGAAGCCCCTATTGTACCTTCGTTAAATGTGGTTTTCAGGATATGATTAACAAAAGTTAATGTTTGCTTGAAGAATCATAAAGAGCTTAAGTCACATTATTTCAAAGGAAATTGGTTTTAGTCACATCATTTTTAGTATGGAAACGTTTTCATCGTAACACCAAAGAAGAAAAGAACACGGTAAATGGTCTGGACTTATATGGTGCTTTTCTACCTAGACTGGTACTCAAAGCGCTTTACACTGCTTCTCATTCACATACACACACACGGCAGAGCTGCCATGCAGCTGACCTGACACACCCGGGGCAACTTGGGGTTCAGTGTCTTGCCCAAGGACTCAAATCGAACCACCGATCTCCTGACAGGAAGGCGACTGCTCTACCTCCCGAGCCACAGCCACAGTGGTGATTTGCTCTTTAATATTATTTCCGTTTTCTGCAGCTGTACACACCTGTCTTTACGTCTCTGGTTGTCTCTGTGTAACAGTGTGGTGTCCTGGGAGGACAACACCACCAAACACAATGAAACGATTTCACTTTCGTTTAAAGGGCCCAAAAAAAAGGCATAAATAAGGCCACCGTTCAGCAGAGGGTTTGTATTTAGGGGCGTCACATCCAAACATTTCTCTTCTCTTCAATGACAGAGTGACTCACTTCATTTTTTTAAACCACATTCTCTATAGTTATCACTGCCAAACAAACTCTTCATGCAAACATACTGACGTAAAACATGTCGGAGGCAGTGTACGTTTGCAGCGATCACAAAACAGGAAAGCAGAATACGTCAACAAACATCTCTAAATTCGTCATACTGATAACTGCTCAAATCATTCTGAGCTTCTTTTCAGCTGTGAAGTGTTCCAGCACAAAACACACACACACACACACACACTTTGCTTAAGCTTACATCACTCTCCTCTTTTACACACTTGTCTTTCTAACAGCTACATGCGCACACACGCGTGCACGCAAACAATAATTCCCAATGAGTGTGTGTCAGCCTGTTTCCAAGTGTGTATTAATGTGTAAAAATCAGTGTCACTGCATTTTAACAACAGGTGCCTAATTCTTAGTGGCTGTATAAATTAGCCTCACCATGGCAACAGCAGACAAACTGGGATGGAGGGTGTTACGTAAAACAACCGTTATGAGCCAACTGCCAAGAAGTAGGACACGCACCCATGTGTTACAGGGCAGAGGCTTCTAAAGCACAGATCATTCATTTGGGTTGAAGCTGTTTTTTTATATTCAAATCTTGTTTTAAATATGTCCTCAGCTTCATCAAAAGAGTTTATTTTTGTGCCAGGATGTGTAGCTAAAAATAAGACAAAATTAAAAAGTAAAAGCAAGCGGGAGATGATTAAAGATGACTTGTGCACAAAGGAGCAAGTGTAGAAAAAGACAGTAGCGAAGAAACAAGATGAAAATGTTCAGGATGCTTTTGAAACAGAACGTCCAACAGAGTGCTCGTAAAATGTCTACAGAATGACAATGTATAACACACCTAGCAGGTTGTAAGCATGTGTATGGAAGCAGCTCAGGTTTTCCTCATGCTAGCGAGCGCAGCGTGACCCGGATCAGTGAGGAGGGTAACGCCTGATTAGTAATCGGTTGTGTATGAACTTCTCAAATGTTCCAACAACAGTCAAAAAAGAAGATGAGGTAGCTTTGCTTTGGTCCGTTTAGACGGCATACATTACACTGCAAAACATGTAGCTGGTATAAATGAAAAGGTAAAGAAATTAAAAAGGTAAATGTCGGATTTTCAGTAAGACAACCTACTTCCTATTTCACCTACTGCTCTTACAGATCGTCTACATAATTCCTTGCATGCACAAGATTAATTTTCAGATGGAAATTAGCTTGGCTTAACCCTGCTCTCATCACATGTCCCATTAACCTGTGGACTGGGGTGGAAAGAACATGTTTGAAATCCAAAATTTCCTGCAGGTAAATTGTGTGACACTGACAAATCTGCCTGCAGAGCGCGCACACGCGCACACACACACACACGCACACACACACACACACACACACACACAGGAGCATAGTCACATGTACAGACATGAACATGAAAGGTGACACTTGCACAAATGCAAATTTTCAGTAACATACAAAGTTCACGATCTTGCTTCTTCACTGAAAGCAGGATGTGGCCATTTCTTGCTACTCTTACCAGGAATAATAACTTAACAGCAAGAGAGAGCCTTATTATCCTCAGTGCTTATGAGAAGTGCAAGTTCCTCCTGAGGAAGGTACTTATTCATCTTCACCGGAAGGCTTCTCAAAGGCAATAAAAGATGGGAAAGAGGCTCGAAGCATGACACTGCAGAAAAGGCAGGTATCACCCTTTGAGGTGTGAGATGAAACACCTTTAATAATAAAAATGATCATCAGAAGTGCCAGCAATGGAATTCTGACAGAAAAGGGATAAAACCCGAGTTCTAGTTCTAGATCTTTTCTATGTGAAATATATTTAACTATATAATACACATATGGAAGCAGCAGAGATAATTACCACCCAACTCTATCGTTTTTTAGGCCCACAGCGTCATGATTTTGGATAATCTTTATCCTATAATCAGCCTTCTTTTTGGACATTTTCACCTATCAGCGTTGCTCCAAATCAAATGAGAAGTGTACACTAAAACGTTAGTGTCGACAGCTTTGCTTCCTCCTCTGGTTAAATACTATGCTAATGCAGGTGATCTAGGATGTGATCTCCGGACATTAACGTGTAATGGCCGAAGTCATCTCTACTCCACCGCCTGTCAAAAATAACATTCTTACACACTGACTAAGGAGAAAGTCACAGTTTCTTGTCACTGGAATCCCATCACAAAGACAAAGCACACAAAAGAAAAACAGTTTGATAATGGTATGCAGCGAGAACAATAAGAATCATTGGGTTAATGGCCACAACATAACGTGTCAAAGACAAAGTAACTTATGACCTATTCTATAAATCTGTGTGATCTCGAGTTGATAAAAAATAAAGACTAGGAAGATTTGGAGAGACTGAATTTTGCATTATAGAGTTTGTTTTTAGAGGTGTTTGGAGTGAGACCATTTAAAAAGAAAACACTAATGCTACAGGATAAGTGGTGTTTTGGAAATACACAGTTGGCAAGAACCTGCCTGAGCTCCCCGTGTGTCACTCAAAAACATTCACGCCGCCCAACTTCCTGTCCTAAATAATCAGACTCCTCTCATCCCAGACATTCTCCCTATGGTCAATGATTCTCCAAAAACAACTAAAGCTTTACTGGGTCAGCAATAAACTATAAATAACTTTAACCAGGATCAGCTGACAGACAACTGAGTCATTAGACGCAGATAAACTGTTTATTGGAAACTCCACGTGTGACATGTGACAGTGGTGCAAGTGTGGGAATCGAACACAGTCTGTGCTGTGTGTGAGAGAAAGGAGGCCAGCGCCAGTTGATCACATGAAAGTGGAGACAGGGCAGAAATGTTGCCAAACACCCTCAGAGGCACAAACGCTCAAACCCGTTTCATTTCTGTGTCACAAGAAGCAAAGCTCTCAAACGCTCCTTACACCCGAGCGAGTCTCCTCACATGTCGTTAGGCTGCATTTACAGTAACTCTTTTCTAATTATAGGTCATCAGTGTCCACATGGGGCAGGGGAAATTAAGGTCAGGATATGGCGTGGCATTTAAATGTACAGATGACCAGATTAACTGAGGCGTGTCTGCACTGAAGTTACATTCAAGCAACTGCTGTTGACATTTGAGCAGACGAGAGCCAGTCCAGCAGCAGAGAGACTTCAGCCACAAGCACATAATGTGTCCGCCGCTTACATGAACGCCCACAAACTGTCCTGAAATCCTGTGACAACATAACCAACAACCTTAGCACGGCCACGAAGCTTCAGCTTCATTTGCTTCCAGCTGTCTCGTGTCACACGTTGTGTTGTGACGGTTGATTCATCACGTCGTCTTGTTTTCCTGAAGAGTAGTTTAAAAGAGAATTGCACTTTCCCAAAAAAAACACCAGCATATATTATATGATCATAATAGTTTGGTTTAGCTTTTTACACCCAGGGGCAACATCACTGCTGGGTGTGGTTCAGGTGCAATCAGGCGAACAGCCCACAGCATGAAGCTGTGATAAGAGTGTGGTTACAAGTGACACCGTTTATTTATAAAGCTATAAGTTTCCCTTTAAAGACCGACTCCTCACTGTGATTTTTCCATGCGTGACTCAGATAGACAGTGACCACCTATGCTGCAGCGCAGGAATGCAGTCACCATACAGCTGGATTACGCCGGTTATTTCGGCTCCCCTTGTTATGTTTCACAAAGGGGGAAAAGACAACATTCTCTAACCTGATAGCAGCTACAGTGATAATACAAGCTCAGAGTACTAAACAGCTATGTGTGAATTAGCCCGCCATGGGAACAGTTTGTGCACTGTATCAGCTGGGAAGGTGGCAGCACTGTGATGTGTGCTCTGGGTTTGGCTGACTTTTACTTAGCAATTGGGAATAAAAAAACTAATTACTCAACTATAGGCCAAGATATTCAGGCATACAGACATGGCTTTTCGTTTTCAAGACATTCAAAGGAAATGAAACAGCAATTTATGCTACAATATTGTATGATGAGGTTTGTGACAAATGAACTGCATCAGTGGCCTAAATTCATGGTCCATGTGTTTCATGTCTGTATTCACTTATTTAAAAGTGAAAATGCAGACTGTACCTAGTATGACAGCTATTTCTGTCGTACTTAATCATTACAATTGTGTTAACGACAGAATTACAATTCACAGAGCGGCTAAATAGAAAGAAAAGAAAAGGAAAATACACTCTGCAGGAGGAATGGGCTGGAGAGAGAAAAGGAAAATTACAGAAAAAGACACCTCCATATGCTCTTGAAATGATCTCTCCTTGGCAAAGAAACACACCAGAGGAGGCAGCTGTTTGATTCCTTGTCCCTAAACTGTGGTTTTACAATTAAATATTTTAATCAACTATGAAGATCTTCATAGTGTTTAGAGAATAAGGACTCGACGGTGAATGCAGCACCAAGGACATATGAAGTGTTTTTGAAGCTTTGTTAGCACTACCACATGTGCTCAGTTCATAACAGCTGTACAGTCATCCACTGCGTAAGAGCTGAGGTGCATGGGATAACTATGGAAGTATGTAGGTGTAGTTCAGGAGAGGCAAATGATGTGAGAAGAGATTAGCAAACAGAAAACAAGACACAGTCAAGGCACAGAGTCGGAGAAAAACAGAAACAAGCACGAGCCAGACGCTGACGGAGACAACAAGACAGCCTGTACATCTGTGGACAAAGCTACAGATAAGCAGTGACACAGACATTATGATGCACTGTTATCCATTGTGCTGTTCACCAGCCCCCACAGACACTGATATCAAACATCTGGCGGCACTGTTCTTACCCCCTATTTTTTTATGGCCTGCAGAATGAAACGGGGGCAGGGGACATGAGACAGAGAGAGAAAGGAACATGCAAAACAGGTCAAGAGCCACTCAAAGACCCGCATCACTCACAGCAATATGTGGCCCTGAGATCATCTCCATAAACTGAACGCCGTTTTTGATACATGGACAAAACTGCCGACAGTAACGTACAGCGGACGTGTGAGAAAAACCCTTACACGCTATAATCCAGGCTTAGATGAATCATGTGCAACATAATTTAAGGTTTCACACAGGTTTCAGTCAACTGTATAAGCAGACACTAACACTAATTAATATTAATCAATAGCAATAAATATAATTAGAGGTACTACCTTAATTTAAAACAGAAGTGAAAAAAGCATATAAAAGGGTATCTTCTAACCTGATATGATCACATTTACTGATCACAGTGCACCTTGTTTTTACATCCAGGGTTAGAACTAAAAGTCTTTTCAAGATCAATTTGTTTATTAATGAATAATTTATACAGTTATTCAATAACTTAATTCATTTATGATTAATGCTCATCAGGTTTAGAGACCTGTAGGAGACAGGAAGAAATGCAGACGCACCTTTGAAAGCATATGTTGTTGCATGAGGAGCAGCACAGTTCAAAGAGTAAACTGTCTCACTCACAATGACTCGCTTCGAGACAAAGGAGCTGTGTCATGGAGACTTTGACAGCATGTGAAGAAAACTCGACGGCTAGCGCTGGGTTTGTGACACAGAGATTATAATCTGTGTGTCGTCCTCATGCTGGTAAACAAAGAAACAGAAATTAAACCCATCATGACACAAAGATGTGAACCAATAGGGTCCGTTCCAGCTGCTGGACACCAAAGAGAGAGAGCACCAAATAGCAAAACAGGCAGATTATCAGCTTAGGATCCTAAAACGCTTATGTGCAATCGTAACGCCGCTGCTGCTTCCAGCTGCTCCAGTCAGAGGTGTGTGCACAAAATATGTGCAGCAAGTCAAATGTCATGTGTCACACATGACATGTAGTGTAACATATGTGCAGCAGGAGCGGTTTTATGTGGTACAATTCCACCACACACATACACAACCAGAAAGCCGTGCTAATCAGAGACAACGGCTTTTTACTCCATCTGCATCTATGGTGGAGAGTAGTGGAAGGGGGGAAAAAGACAGATGGGAAGGAGTTGGAGGAAGAACCAGAGGAGGAGGGAGGAAGATAAGTGATTGAAAAACCATAATAAAGATGAAACACACACACACACACACAAACAAAACAGGGTTTCCACTCATGAGTTCCAACTGTTCACCTATTCAGGAGAAAAAAGTATTTACATTCACACAGTCATGTATTATCGGAGATGTGAAAAATGTCCATTCAGCATCTAATAGTCATTCCTTAAAAATAACTGGCCAAAAAGTGCCAGCGTGCGTCATATGAACAACTCCACGCTCAGCATAACATGTGAATAATAATAATTATAGCAGGCAGTTGGTGATGTTTTCTTTTTCCCATTTTACAGACATACAATTGATTCATGAAGATTTGTGCCTATTTCCATTTGCCTCGTCACTGTCTTTTCACTCTGACCGGTGAGTCAATCACCAACATGGAGGCGTGTGCTGTTGGACTGCGCAGTTAAAATAAACAGTGTAGCTGGGCCCAGTTATGATTGTGTGAATGCAGCATGCAGGGTTTTATGCCATCTTCTGCATGAACCAGGGATTTAACTTAAGGCAATGCTGGGATATTCTTTATCTCCCCTGTCCCTCCACCACCTCAGCTTTTCCACTCCTTATTCTTCCCAGTGCGACATGTCCTCTGTCCTATTCAGGGCTCCGTACCATGTCTCTGACCCTCCCTCCAAATACCACTTAACCCCAGAGCAATAATCACAACCCACAGACTTGACACCGAAATTCCCAGAAAAAAAAAAAAGATAAGAGAAGTGGTGAGTGTCGGCTAGGACATGTCAAGACAGGCAAATAAAGCCTATCATCCTGAGAGCAGATAACCTCTGACTCGGAGTAGATGGTGCAGCCTGTTTATCAAACTCTGATAACACTAAATCACAGTCTAAATAGAGGTCTGTCACTGTGATAAATAACAAACTCCAGATTTTACAAAAGGGAAAAGTGTAAAAACTTGAGAAGTGAGTGTTCTTAAAATAATATCGCTGTGACAGACATAAAAACAGCTGCCTTCTATATCTGTGAACAGAATGACCCAATTTCTCCACGGGGAACATGAAAGTTTCATCACAGAACCAAATCAACCTCTTGCCAGTCATACAATGAGTTCTATCAAAAGCTGCTTCACAGACACAGACTGAGGGTGTGAGCTAAATTTGGAAGTCTGGATCAAGACAATTCAGCTGGAGATGTGACTATATTATTTAGGTCGTCCTAATCGTTGAACTCGCACAGTTCACCCAGAGCAGCAGAAGACCGAAACCATTTCTCTCCCCATCCCGGACGGAGCACTTTAACTTTCTGAGTTAAAGTGCAGAAAATTATTATAAAATAATAACTATCAGCTGTGAAAACTTCAAGGAGTCACTCCTGCTGTAAGAATGCTGGGCCTATGTTTTCTCCTCCCGAAAACCACACACACACACTCACAGATGGAAAGACATATGCAAGCGCATGCAGTGAATATACATAACCACCCACACACACACACACACACACACACAGAGACAGAAGCAGGAGATATTCCCATGCAAGCTGAGGGAAGTGCAAGTGGGTGTTCCCGAGGACAGAAAAGGGTCAAGTGAGCATGTGCGAGACGTTTGAAAGCACTAAAACCTTCATAATGGCTGTTAGCATAATGCCTCATGCCCTAATACAGGACTTCAGTTCGCTGAAATGTGCTATGAAACATTGACTGTATGGATAATTGACTGTTTGTTTACAACAGAAGAACACCACATTGTCTGCCGTGTGCATGTTCAGCCATGGGCTTTTGTTTGTCTGCTGTATGAGAAGAAAAAAGAACCGAAAATCTTTTGGGTTTTGGACTTAGAGAAAAGAGAGTAGAGATCATAGGCTTATTAAATGAATGTCTAATTGTTCCTTTAAAGTGTGTGAACTACGTTTAACCAACAGTTAATCAGATTAATGAAAACACTGATCAGCACTTTTACTCCTCATAAACAGAGAAAAACACAAACTAAGGTGCTCGTCAATGTGATTACCAGGAAGCAAAAACTAGTTTTTATATCTGCAGGATGAGGATCAATATATTTTGACCTCTGTTAGTGGATCATGTGCTGCTGCTTAATGGAAAATAAAACCGACTGCAGCTGGATTGGCTGACAGATTACTCAGGTAGTGGAATAAAATGTGAAGCTTTGCACCTGCTTTGTCCTGCTTTTTATGACAAATCTGAGGTTCAGGTGATGCAGACAATCCCAAAAAGCACATTCGCTTAATGACAACATCACAGTGTCGTGTTTCTTATAGTTTGGTTTGGGGAAGAATCCAACAAAACGAAGGAGCGTCTGAATTTCCTCCAAACCACACAGTCGTAATTCCTTTAATGGGGCTTTGGAGAGAAAGAGGAGGAAATGAGTGCGTGTGTGCGTGCGCGCGCTCGTTGCTGCTTGTGAGACAGAGTAAGTGAAAGACCGGGAGAAGAAAGGAGGCTGAGACTGAGAGGGCAGATGCAGGGACTGAAAAGCCGGGTGGTGTAAAGTAGAGAGAAGGTGAGGGCGAGCTTGTGTGTGAGAGTCTGGGAACAGACGCTGGTCTTGCATCCCTGCAGCCCGTCTTGGCTCGGCACGAACACTCTACCCCCTTTTCTCCAGCCCCCCTTCAAGTAGCTTAACCGTGGCCCAAACAGGCTGGCAGCGAAGCAAAGCACTGCCACTTAACCATATCAAAGTCCACCTGGCGCTGCAGTGAAAGCACATTTAGCCCTTAAAAAATCTATTTTTCTCAGTAACAGCATGAGCAGCTGGGCATCGGGTGGGGGGGTGGCTGGTGCAAGCTACATCATTATTTGGGTGAAAGATTGTCCTGTTGTTTCGTTTTTACTGTCAAGCAGAGCAGAGCTGAGGACTTGATAAGACAAGTTGTTGTTTTTGATCAGCTTGGAGGACGAGCAGCTGAAAAGATAAAGCCAGCTCAGGTGGAGGAGAAGGAGGGACTTTTTCGTACAGTAGTTGATGTTTTTTTATTCCACAGAAAGCAGAAAAGGTGGTTAGCAGAGGAACTGGCGGCTAGAAACCAACAAACGACAGACCAGAGACAGTTTTCATCCGTCCTGCTGCAGCTGTGGGTGGTATCCATGTACCTAACAAAAGCTCGGTGCCCTTTGGCCCTCAGGCTTAGCAGACCTGGAGGGGCATTTTTAACACCACTGGCTGATCCTCTCACGTTTCACACGCCCCTGATCTAACCGGGAAACTCCACAGACACCTTGTGACACAGGAACTTCTTCCCCAGTGGGTCACCTGTCAGATGTCACAGCTTCAACACGCTCGCCAGCATTGTTTCCACAGTTCTGTGGTTCAGCGCCATAAATGAGCCTGGTCGATTTCCAGAGGCAGGAAATAAACCCCCAAACAGCAGAACATCGCCTAATGGGTGGAAGGGAAGCGTGAGCAGAAGCGTTTCATTGGGGTGTGTGGGTTCATCCTCCGCGCAACGTTGTGATCTACTAACCTACTGCCCCGGAGAACAACCCCCCCCCCTCACACACACACACACACACACACACCCGCACACACACATGAAGGAGAAAGAGTGCACCGCCGTCTCCGTGCCACACAAACTCGTTTTTTAAGCCATCTTCGAATCTTCAAACTGAACCGAACCATGCTTCAACTCACCTATGCGAAACTTCCCAACACTGGTGCCCGGGTGGCGTCTCCGTCCGCGCGCCTGCGACTCTCCATCCGTGCGTTAAAAAAGGAAAAGTGCGTGGACGCTTCACGTGCAGAGACACCAGTGCCCAGCTGTTCAAAATGCCAATTAAAACAGAATAAGTCTCGTCAATCCCACCAGATGAGCGATGGATGTTCGCCGTTTCTTCCCGAACCAGCGTCGGTGCAGCCGCCGTCCACAGCAAACACTGAACCCACTCACACACATTCCGCTTTGGTTCGCAGCGCTCCTCCCGAACAACGGGGAGCCAATGAGAGGCGGAGGATGTCACGGGGAGGGCGGGGCCACGCTGTTTTGTACCCCCAACTCTCCCTTTCAAGTCTGCCTGGTGGGGTTGCGCGTGCGTGACCGGTCTCGTGCGCGCGCCTCCAGAGCATGAATTAAATGTGGACGGTGTCCTGTGTCTTTCTTTTTGTCCGCCTGTCTCTCAACCCTAAATCGTATCGAATCAGCTTTATTCGCATTCAGGTTCCAATAACAAATAGTACAACAAGCACGCATTTAATGTACAAGAAACAAAAAGAAATAAGAAAAATTATATCTGCCAGCACCACGAGACAACAAATGTTTTTCTTCAGAAGCTGTCAAATCTGTCAGAGTCACAGATTTCATGTGTCTTTCTCCCTGATATATTTATATAACTGTGTTTTTGAACAGTGAATTTAGAAAATAGCTGAAAATATGAAAGATATGACAGCGCTGTAAATAATTCTGCATAATCTTCAATTGTTAAATATGGAGTATTAGATTCACCAAAGTCATCTTAATAACAATAATGAATACTTTATTTATCCCAACTGCACATTTCCAAAAATATCAGTGTCCCATATAACAAGTTCATACCACACTCTTCTAAAAGCAATAGCTGGCCATTTTCTTCCGCCCAGCTTTGCCAGCTGTCACCTTATGAATCTCTCTTCCTCGTTCCCCTTGTGAAGTAGATACAGGCCAGGCCATTTCTGGGAGATGAAGCTCATACATTTTTGAGTTTGTAGTGTTAAATTTAGACTTTACATGTTCACTTGGCTTTCCCTTGTAAATCTATTAAAATCCAATGGAAATGATGTTGTGTTTACACAGCCAAGGTCAGGGGCTTTCTATCTTTCCTAACTGTTGGCTTGAAGTGGGTTTACAGCAATTGATTTTTCCTGGACAAGGAACCAACAAAGAAATTGAATTACATGGCAGGGAAATGAAGAACACCTAATTTGTTAGTGCTACAAAAAGCATGAAAGACTGTTGCTGCTATTTGAGGGCTGAGAGAAAATACATTTTCTGTGAGGTGACTTACGAAGAGTGACTTGTGTAGGAGTTCTCCCGACACCATAATTGCCCTACATAACTGGATATGCTGTTCTGCTGACGCTATACAAGATCACACTTCCAAGAAGCAAAGGGAGCAGAAAATGGCTTGTCCCTTTTAATCCATCAATTTGGTATAAGTAGAGGATTTAACAATGACTCAATATGATTAATCATAAAAGGAGGGTTTACGGATTTCTGCGCAGTCACTGCTGCTGCTTAGTTGAACTAAACATTTGGCAGGAAATAGACTTTGTGGTTTCAATTTCGAGAAATCTCGTATTGATGCCAAAAGATGGTGCCCATAATCCCTGAAAAACTAAAATGGAAAAAAGTACAACATTTTTCTTAGAGGGTTGTTGGTTGTGAATCAATGTGAAAAAACAAATAGGGGCAGAATTGGCTTCAGTGCTTGGAGGTTCAGTATCTTACTCAATCACAGGAATGTGGGAATTGAACCAGACTGAGTAATCTGTGAACAACATGTGTGTAAAATGTTCAGCCCTGAAGCCTGGTTCGGTCCAGTTTTAGCTTCACTTTAGCTTTTACTTTGAAATCCTGTTGCCACATGTGTTTCGCTTCCTGCCTGTCTCTCTGGCCTTTACATTTTACTGTGGAATTCCAGATATACCACATGCAAGAAACCCTATAGGGTTTCTATATGCCCCCCCAGCTTGCACCAACACACACCCCACTCCTCCTCTCAGACTCTCAGCTGCTGAACACCCCAGCCTGTAATTATGTCAGTCATCAATGGCCCCTGACTAGTGGCTATATTTACAAGAGAACAAGTGTGTACGTACATGCTCCCTGCACACAAACACACACAAAGAGGAGACCATACACACACACACAGACTGTATAACACACGCGCGCACAGATGCAGTACATAACTGAGCCTTTATAGAAATTGTCAGTCAGAATCACAGCAACACGTAATTTAACATTGGGTTAATCTGCGTCATCTGCTTTAAGCTTCTTAGTAATTTTTACGAATCATAATTTTAGTGCAGCTCACACTCAGCAACAAAGTGTATTTTTAGCTTTTCTTTCTTGATTCATTTGTGTTATGCTTCATGAAATCACTGCGTAAAGTAGCTGAATTCACTTCCTAAATATTACTACATTGTCTTTTCTAGCTAAAATATACTAAATACTATTGTAACAACACTTTGTTCAATTGTTCTTCACCTCCTGAGAATAGTTATGACTCCCAGTAGAACCCACTCACACCCTGTCTGCGCTCAACAGGCTATGTGACCCTGTAGATATACAGTGTACTGTATAAACAGTACCACCTCTATATAAAGTATATGTGCCCACTCATAAAAGCACACTTGTTCACCTTCAAAAAGACATGAATGAAACATCTTCCCACTGACCTCGCTGCTGTGCAGTTTCTTTCCTTCCATAACAGCCACCACTGCCGTTGGTCGAAACACTGATATCCTGCTCTGCATAAAAGCACCTTCTGTCTACCTACATCCCTCATCCACAAACTCATTCCATGCTTTCTTTCCTCGTTTGACCCCTAAACCAGAATGAGTCAGAAGGGTCAAGGCAAAGGGATGTACAGCCACACCTGACAACGTGTGTGCACAGTGCCGCCTCATCTCGCGTTACTCGTCCTGTTTATGTCGAATAACTGTTAAGATTTTCATGTTGTAAACGCCCAAATTGTGAAGTGAAATTCTGTCATATCAATTATAGTTTTCTCTTTTTCAGCAGACACAAAGATTATGCACATGAACCTCCAAATGCAGAGAAGTGTTTAACGTGATGACAAATGTTTATATTTCCATACCAAGCTGCATATTATTGTGCGCGTCTCTCTGAGTCAGACATACAGAGGGAAACCATTTACAGGCTGTGCGCTGCCCAGTGGCTGTTTGGTTCTGTAATGACAGGCTACATGTTGCAGGTAGAGTCTCACCCCCGTATGGCTTGGAGGCACGTCATAGGCCAGCAGGCTGCAGGTGTCTGTGGAGAACATAATGCCACACTCCACTGCAGACAATAACTTAACAAAGCAAGTACACGTGGGTGATGTTTTTGACTGTGGCACCAAAGCTAAATGGATCATATCGCTCTAATGTAAAATGTTTTACCCATAACAACAAACCCACAGACAGTCAATACATTTCTCAACACCTGCCCAATAACAGAAAAATAAAGTAAACAGCTAATGGAGAATCATCCAGCAGTAGTCTCAAACAGGCAGCTGTATGTTTAATGCCTGCTTATAACACACTTGTCAACAGCTGCTCATTGGGAAGAAAACACTAATCTTTAAAACGGGTTATGGGTGCTCTGTAACTTTTCATGTTTTAAACAAGATTACCTCATCGCAAGAAAGGATGCACACCACTGACTGTAAACCCTGCACGCCCTGTGTTGCCCACAGCACAGTGTCATGGCAACCACATGGACTGTAAGGAAAAGGTTAGCAGTGCAGAAAAAATACTTGGATAGTGTGTATAAATGCATAGCACCTAACAGTTTGACACATGTTATTGTCTCCTTGCAGAGATGCTTACTAAATTAAAACAAGCACAAGTCCCCAAATGCAGAGGTTCTTCTTTGTGTTTGTCTTCCCTTTTTTAATGGAAGCTTCAGAACATAATAAGAGTTGGAGTCTTTGGCTAAAGTAGGTCAGTAGAGCCAACTGTCAGAAGCAGGAAATGCAGAGCAGTAATATGCCAGCTACAGTAGGTCCCCTCAGGTCAGAGCTATTCCCAACACACAGTGACCGCTGACGCACAAGCTACACCACTGTCATGTTAGTCTCTGTGGTATCACAATGGCCTGACACAACATAATGTGCAGCTGTATGAGTGGGTGGTCTGTCCACGCACGAATGTTCAAGATCTCAGCGTCAACACTGTGCATGTGTTAGTTTGCTTCAGATCATTGTCTAAACTGTAGAGACTCTTACTGCGGCTCTGATTTCAAAATACCTCCACTGATTATCACCCAGTAAATGACATCATCACTGACAAACCAGACAGTGAAGGAGGTGACCCACTGTTTCTGTGCTGTATACAAATTAAGCTCAGGTTGACAGACGGCAATAAACATTGACTTAGTTATTGCGTGCTCAGACCACTCTTCTGCTCTTAACCCACTGTTTAGCTGCAGGGAAAGCTCTTTATTTTATATTTTAAGTTTTCTATTATCAAGGAGTACAGATGCACAACAGCTAGAAAGCATAGCAGTGAAACAAGTAGAGCCACGATGAGCGATGTAAAGGTTTGCATCTGGGAAATATCCTCGGACATGACAGAACTGCTAAACCTAAGTGTAGAATCTGTTGTCTTGACGTTATTTAAACAGAAATTAAACAGATTTTTATACTATGTATTCTCCAAAAAACCTATTTTTATTTCAAACGCTGGGACATGCGGGTTGGGGTATCTAATACCTCTACATTCTTTGTACAGTACGATATAAATGATCTCCCTCCCAGGTCTCCAGTCAGTCCAGGCTCCTCTCTGTGATCCTGAGCCTTGGTGGCCACCAGATCAGTGGAGGATACTGTTTCCTGGAGTTTGCTGCACAAGGCAAGTACTGACAAGAGAATGAGAGAGCAGTGGATTTGTGAAATCTGACCTGGCTTTTAGTCTTGCAGGCTTCTCGTAGAGCTCTGTACATCAAGCTGGTGTCTTATGTGAGTGTGTGTGTATGTGTGTGGTGGGGGTAGTCCTATTTCACCCCGTGGGCAAGAGATGAAAGCTTGCGCTGGAGACGTGAGAAATACTTTGTCACCATAGCTTGATAACATGATAATATCTGCTCAAAGCTCATACATGAAGTTTTGACTTGATTGTGCATGTTAGCCTTTAATTAAACCAAATCGACAGAATAAAAAGGATTATTTTGTTAAGTGATATTTGTAGCAGTTGTTTCCTCTTCAAATCAGTAATAGCTCATATAAGATTTGCCAAACGAACTGTGTTGCTCCCAGAATTGGATTTTATTAGGGTGTTGCTTACAGTCATGGTGCATTTGCAGCCCACAGATTGTTGACATGTCTGTTTTTGCTCTTCTGGCTAAGTGACATATCTCCAACTTGCAATTACAAGGCAGGAAGACATGAACATTTTCTCTCACTCATAATTACAGTTTCAACACAGTTATGCTTCGTAATGTTCACACCTCTGACATAATATCAGCATCACTTTCTTTTCCCCCAATTTAAATACATTCCCAAGAGTCTGGCTAATGTTAATAAGATTCCTAACATAATTTAGTAACATGAAATGCTTATTATCTCTATGTCTTATCTTAGATTGCCAGAGGAATGCTACCGTTTTACTACTTCTGCGACGTGCAATAAAAGTTCCCGTCCTGAAAATGAGACGTAGTGTAAATTAGGCATTTGTGACATACCTCTGTTAAAACAACCCTGCATGCTGTGTCATGCACCTACGTTCTCAGTTGTTTGTTGACTCATTAAATGTCAAGTGTTTTAAAAAAAACTGAAGTGACTGAAGTGAAGCATTAAAGAGCTGGGAGGTAAAAAGCACTAAAACCAAAGCCTCTACCTCAGTCAGGTGTAGTGTGATCTCACACCATCCCACAAACCCCGCCCATGAGAATTTACTGTATGCATATTGACAGTGGCTAACACTGTGCCAGGGGGAGTCTTTTCAAAAATCAAATAAATGAAAAAATGTATATCTGCCGAGCACACTGTTGTTTTTTTAAGACTGATAGTGAAATAAGGAAAAGGAACAATATGAGAGATGCCTGCGAGACAACAGATAGTGTTTCCAGGAGCTCCTCTCGTGTGACTGAAAGCTGCTCTTCATGCTTTTTGGTCTGACCCCGTTAGATAAACAAACACATGCCCGTCTTTCCAGTCACAGCACCGTCGATCTCATATGCAACTACATTTTTACAGTCACTAAAGGTCTACTTTACCACACAACACACTACTTCCTTATACTTGCTCCAGTTACTGCAGCTACTTCCCTGCAAAACACATGAGCACTAAAGACAAAGTAGGTAAAGAAGAATGATGTTTTTTTTGGTCCTAATGAAGCTGCTATTTGGCTTCTGAGAAATTAAAAACAGACAGGAGTCTATGCGTGTGCGTGCGTGTGTGGTCACATGTGATAACAAGGGAAGAAAGCAGAGATGTGTTTGCTTGTGAACCCACTTAAGGACCCCTAGGGACTACAGTTTCTGTGAACTATTGAATTAAACTGAATTAAATTGTAATATTCTGACATTTCAGCTGCCAGACTTATGGGGGACACTGAGACAACAGCGTCACGATCAAGCATTAAGCATGCTTCAGGGTAATTCTTAGATCTCATTGTGAGCATGCTTCAAAACCATAAATATTTGCAGAGCAACTCGGTATACTCATACGTCTGTGGTGAAATGTGTAAGTGTACATAGGAACCACATTCCCAAACACAGAAAACACAATCATTTAGTGCCCCAAAACTCATGTCTCAAAAATTCTTTGGAAAGACGTCTTCTTATTCTCATTTCTGCAAAGTAAGTCGTTTTTTGCCCTGACTAAAGAGAAGAACACTGACTGAAGCAAGAAGGAAGCTAAAACACATAAAGCTGAACAAGGCTTTTTGATATTTCATCCTTCCTGAAGTGAAGTCACAGCAGAAGAAGGGGGGGGGGGTGCTCGTCACTGTGTATCTGCGCTGTTCAAGCACTCTGACATTTCTGCTGCAGGGCTAAAAGCAAGTTTCCTTAGTCATAATTTAGTTTGCTACAAGAAGCAGCAATGAATGACAAGTTAGCATCACGCAACATGAAACCAGTTGTTTCTACACATCTGATCTCCTCATTTTCTGTTACAGTACTCTGAGGTCTGTGCCATATATATGCTTATGTTTGGTGGTACTCCGTTATCTTTATCCTCAGCTTTATCTGCTGCATTTTGAAGCTATTTTAATTCCACACACCATCCATCAATGCATATATTATCCTAACCATTTTTACTCTAAGGGTCGCAGGAGTCCTGGAGCAGGACAGGTTGCCTGTACCATCACAGGGCAAAACCATTAAAAGTTAGCACAGAACCAGTGCTTTCCAACATTTATTTGCCTTGCTCATGGCTCAAGATATTTTAACAACTAGTGCACAAATTGAAATCGGATGCAGACACGAGTGGACTCAGGATGAATTGTAACTTTCTCAGCTGTACTTTGTGTTTTGTACTGACTAACCAATGCAAGCATACTAACAAGCTCAACTGAAATGGTAAACATTGCACCTACTATCAGCATGGTATCACGCTGTGCACATATTAGCATGCTGACATTAGCATCAACTTTTTCTGACAAAGCCATGTCTAGTCATTGCTTGATGAGTCCTAGTTCAATGTGACAAACCTTAAATTCAGATTTTGTGGGTGGAAAAGTGCAAAGATTTGCACACCCACCACTAATAATGGAACTGATGATTTAGAAATAAAATAAGCCCGCAGCAACTCTGCATTTACTAGCAATAATAAAGACTATTCAGCACAGAACATGCAGTGCCCCCACTAATCCAGAGAGCTAATTAGAACAGAAAATATATGTCATCCATATTCTGAAACATTCAGCTGCATCTAGGAAGAAACACTGATGCCTGCTGGCCATTCGATACACAAATCTGTACACTGTGATTGGCTGGCTTGGTTGCAGAGAGTCATCTGGCTGCCTACCTTGTGGCTGCGCTGTTCCAAAGGGAACCTCACGTTACCATTGGTGTATCTCAGTCAGAAGTGGGTCAGTGCAGGCATTAACATACATTACAAACCAAATGATGAAATATCTGTGAATATCTTCCTGCTCACTGTCCCCTTGTCATTAGGGGAGCTGCTGCAGAACATTCACAGCCCGTATGGATGTCAGGTACTGTACATGTCAAAATGTATAAACGTCATGGAAGCAGCTGATGTGAAATTAAACAGAGCTGCTCTGAGCAACTTAAAGGATAATACACAAGGACTGTGTTTGTGTGTCAGAGTTGATGAAGATGTTTGTGAATTGTTTGTTCCTACAAATCAAGCATTTTACAGTGTGTGAGGAAGTGAATCAGCCTCAAACATAGTGTCACATGATAAACGGTGTCGTTACGAATCTTAATCTATGAAGCATTATTGTAAACAACATTCATTTCACCCTTTGAAATGAATGTACCTTCATCATTTTCCTTTCTGCCTATAAAAGTCAGTTAGGTCCTGCTGTAATTCTCCTGC
This sequence comes from Microctenopoma steveboyesi, assembly GCA_032359275.1. Taxonomy (NCBI): domain Eukaryota; kingdom Metazoa; phylum Chordata; class Actinopteri; order Anabantiformes; family Anabantidae; genus Microctenopoma; species Microctenopoma steveboyesi. Next base: position 8,066,547 of record JAUMHF010000003.1, on the reverse strand, counting down.
TCATCACTCTTCAAGTCTTCAACTGACAATAGGTTATGATTACGACTGGTTCTAAAATAACAAACACTCACACAAAGCTTGGTTAAAAACATCTGCCTGTTATACAAGAACGCCCACACTGCAAAGGCACAGCTCCTTTCTGCTTTCTAAAAAGGGTAAAAGTTGAAAAATCGATAAACTGCACAGAGCTTTTGCAAAAGAGGAACTTGAAACTAAAAGCATGTAGTTCTCAATAGTTAATAATTCCTTATACCGACTAATTATTACAGTCAGAGCTACTGCTTAATGACTTATAATAGCACAGATTTCTGTCCTCTTCCAGACAAATCAATAATTGGTGTTTGTAGAGTCTACTCAACCACGCAGCAAACAACCCCACCTACACAGCTAAAGAGATTCCTCTGGGCCAACCTCAAGTCATTACCTTTAGCCTCTTCTTAACCCTGATCACAACCACAAGTCACAAACCAACCAGTCTGACAGACTCAAGCAGCCCACCTGTGAACCCACGCCTGCTTTTACACAACGGGCCCTTGGCAAACCTACCGTCCTCATAGAAGACATCCTCTGCTTCTTCACGCATAATCTCATCCAGGTCATTCTCTAAAATGTCGGTCACAGCCATCACTATTCCTCTTCTTCCTTTTATTCCTCTTCTTCTCCCCCGCTCGTCTCTCGGGCTGGCTAATCGGAGCTTGGGAGAGTGACTGAGCTGTAAAATTAAATCAACGCCGGCCTGGCCTCTTCGCTTCAGGCGACAGTCCTAACACCGGCAGGCTCCTTGCTCGAGCAGAAGAAGACTGGGACTGAGCTTCAGCCCCTGGCTCGAGGATGTGTGTGTGTAAGTGCCAGGTGTGCGTGTGTGTGTGTGTGTGTGTGGGTGAGTGAGAGAGAGGACTCCCAGCGACCTTCACTAAGTTTAAGCAACAGTGCTGATTTCATAACATCCTGTGCAAAGCTGAAGTGAGAGTGTGCTATTTGAAGAGCACTTGTAATAGTAAGTGTGTGCACAGTGTTGGGAGGATCATGTTGTGTGCGGACGTGTGTGTGTGTGCGTCTGTATGCACAGTATGGCTCTCCACAGTGAGTCAGCTCAAGAGGCTGGTGATTAACAGGAAAAATTAGATTATGTATTTTGAGCCAAAGAGGACATGGATGAGAAAATGTGTGTGTGTGTGTGTGTGTGTGTGTGTGTGTGTATGTCCTGTGAGATGTGAAGCTGGCTCTACTTGTCATTCCTTCACAGCTCACTAGGAATTATGGGAGCTCACTGATTACTCCTTCTATATTTTCCTCTTGGACCACACTGAAGGGGCCTCGGTGCCACTGATAACGTCTGGTGTTGTCTGTAGCAGCTGTATGTCTTCATGCTCAGGACGCAGTGAATAAACACACCAACCTTCTCCCAAGAAGACAGAGAGACAGACGGATGGAGGAGCCCCCAAATAACTTTTTGCAGTTATTTTGTTTATATTTTAAAACAGTTGTAAATCACAAGTCCAAAAAAAAAAGCTGAGTGACACAGAAATCTTTTGCCTCCATCTGTCATCACTTTGCTGTTTCTCTGACTCGCATCCCATTTAGACAAACCAATCCCCAACAAAAATAGAAACTAGGCCTCAAGTCAATTCATTATCACTTTTTCCTCAGACTTCCTCTCCCCTGCTTCTGCCTTCCTTTAAGGCCAAAGCTCAAGGGAATGAACCTGGAGACAAACTCATTTTCACTGAGGCTAGTCCAGACACTTCAGATACATCACATCCATCACGGGGAGGGATGTGGCTCTGAATACACACGAACAACATGTATTCTGGACGGAAGCTGTTAAAGCAATTTTACACATACAAACTTCCTCACTGACACATACAAAACAAAGCAAACTGCCTTATGTAGCTACATCCCACTACTATCTGTTCATCGTTGGATCGTCAAAATGTGACTGTATCATCATTTAGTGTATGTGCAACAACAGTCCTGAGAATAAAACTCGAGTTGACTTATTCACATCTAAAATCATGCAAAAAGGTATTTTTAAAAAATGACTAATCAGAGCAATCACAGATATTTCATCAACGTTGTTTTTCTTCTCAGCAGCAGCACCTGATCATGAGCTACTTCACAAACACTAGTGCCTGAAAACAGGGTCACATTCGGGCTGCATTTCAATGACTGGGTACATTGTTGTTGCAGGCACAGAAAACCCCCTGCTTTGGGAAACGCAAACGCATGCTGCTGGGATGGACACACACACACACACAACCAAAGACTCATACATTAATGTAACAACACTAGACTCTCTGGCATGAACAGACAAACCGACAATGCAAACACACACACACACACACACTAAACACATGCAGTTGTCCAGCATTGCAATGGGTACCGCAAATGCTCAGAACAATGGTGATGTTTGAATGGGCTTGAACAATGGAGCTCTTTGGCATCTGAATTGAACCAGATGATGAGTATCCCAAGAGGCTGAATAGGCGGCTACACACTCACTTCTCTGGCCCCGACAATATGCATCAGTGCACCGCCTGTTACTGCAGACTGCACTATCAGTTATTAGCACTCATTAGCATCCTAGCTAATTCTGTGGTGTGAGCTAATTTGCAAATAAGCGACCTCTTGCACAGATACATTGGCCAAAAATACCAGAAATCTAGACAACAGTATTCCTATGTGAAAAACATACATATTTAGGAATTAAGATTATTAACATCATTCTTTTCTTTGTTTCTGCAATGGCTGGATTACCCCAGAAACATAAAAACTAATCATATAAGGGTACATAAAATCAAATTGACTTATTGCAGGGTTATAAAAATAAAACTAGTCTGCAAAAGTGAACAGTTTCACAACCAACTCAAATTATTCAGTTATTTACTAAAATCCATCCCTGAATAGTCTAAACTGACATCAGGCACCAGAATTCAATTATCTGCCCACTGGGTCACTTAACTGCAAACTGGTAGGGGTAATTTAAAATATATATATATATTATATAGAGTTAGAGACAACAACAGATACATAA
>JAUMHF010000003.1:8045345-8063434 GCA_032359275.1 Microctenopoma steveboyesi | reverse complement strand
CACACACACACACACACACACACACATATATACATGAGTGGGAGTCAAAAAAAATGAAATGTGAAGAAAAGACAACTCTTTGGACATAATGTCTCCTCTCCTCCCAGGCCTGGCTCTTTTTCTCACCTGCTAAGAAAGATGACAAAATGGGATGAATGTGAAGGGGTGCCTCGTTACCCTGGTAACAATAATGAGGGCATTGCATGGTAAATCCAATTTGCCATGGCACGTTCTGACTCATTTGAGGTGCACGTGTGTGAGTTAGCATGTGTGCATGCAGTGCATTATGGTTTCATGTGTCAGAGAGAAGAGGGCTATAATGTACTGTACTGTAGCCCCCCCCACGCGGATGTACACAACAGATAGATAGACAGACACACAAACACAGGTTCACAGCCTCAGCTCCCTGCAGTGTCATCTAATCAGGAAAATTGGACATCACAGAGTGGATCTTGTTGTTTTATTTGTACTTTTTAAAGCTGGCACAACACAGGACAGTTCTCCAAGTTCTCTTAGATCTGACAGAATCAATAAAACTATAGGCTTCCACATTAACCGCTGGGCAGTCAGTTTAATTCGCTGAGTGAAATACCTCAGAGGCAGAGGGATTTAACCTGCATCTAGACGGTATCAATCCAAGTTTCATTCAGTCACATTACTCAAAAAAAAACCTTTCACATAGATAAACATACAGCCTGTGATTGTTTTAAGATATTAGTTGTTATGCAGAAGGAAGCCTGTCAGGTAAAAGAAAACATGCAAATCTCTGTGTGAAAAGTGAAGCTGCAGAAAGAAAACTGGTAGAAATACCTACTGTAAGTGTATCGATATCTTTTCATCTTTATGTGGCTGTAGGTCCTGACTCTGTGGTACATTATGTTAAAACATAATCCAAGCAGACACCTCCTTGTCCGTGTAAGGCTTACTGCTCCTTCTGTCACCAATTTCTATTTTTGTGCTCTCTCCCCGTCTCTCCCTGCTGCTATTGTATTTTGTCTTTCTCTGTTCCACAGTTGTGTCCCTTTCTTTCACTCATTCACTCTTTGCCTTTTTGTCTCTGTCCCAGAGTGCACAGAGGGCATCAGACAATGGCAGCAATACAGCTGCTGTATGCCAGCTGTGCAGACTGGCACTGCAGAGACAGCGTGCATGTCGTACCCTGTTGCTGGTACACCTGGAGGGGAAAGATAATACACAGTTGAAGCACTGAACCATATGAATCAGCAGGGCACAGATTTACATTGATTTGTCTCTGTGACCTTCTGTGACAAATGTTGAATCCCTGCAGGATGGGGTCATGAAAACAAAATTGCAGTGATTCATGAATTCCTTTCAGGTGGTTAGGTTTAGGATTTAACTGACTGTTTGCTAAACCTGTAAACCAAAAAGCAGCTGTGGAGTGTAATAGACTTTAAGAGGTACATAAACAGCCGACTACCTATGAACTGAGCATTAGTTGCCATTTCTGCAAACTGCATAAATGTTATTCTACAAATTGCAGTTGACGAGGGTCCCCTCATTTACATCCTGCAGCTATCAAAGAAAATGAGCAGATGTTTCCACTAGCTCAAAAGACATTACATAAACTTGTATGCTTTTTTTTGTTTTTTTTTACAAACAACTGTCTTCCAATGGGGAGATCCATAAACCAGATTGGGAGGGTTGCAGCAGGGTGGGGCAACAGAGCGCTGAAAACCACAGTTTCCTCTCCCACGCCACCCAGTACATCATTGCATCCTACAACTTTCATTACAGTCAACACCTGCTGGCTGCAGAATGGAGAAGTAAACTTTGACCAGAAAATGATGGGTAGTTGGTGTAAGGCACTGAGCAGTAGCCCATTTACGACCTGATCACTGATGTTTGATCTGCAAACCTCCCGCCATGTTGCACCGCTCCAATAGCCAACAGGTGGGCTGACATTATGTGCACAGATACAATCAAATGGACAGGAAGGGAGGGTATCACTACTGAGCTTCTGAGAAATAGGGTGGAGACACAAAAGTAAGGTTGGGCAACAGTGTGTAAAATAACATTAGGTTCCTTTTTCAGCTGCATTTCCATAAGAGTACAACACAATGAACGTGTGTCACAGAAGCCACAAGGCTGTCGCAGTTAGAAAGTGGACTGAAAGGTTTATTCAGCCTGAGCACGACAGAGCTGGTCATTTTAAGCGTAATACAGTGTGTGTAGCTTCTCCGCTCCGATGGTCAGAGAAACAGGACAGCGAGAGTCCAGATGGAAACTGTAGTGACAGACTCCATGGTGCACGAGTGAATCTTAAAAAAAAAACAACTTCTTCTCTATGGTTATAAATGTAGATTTTCACTGTGGCTTTGAATCAGATCACTCCAGGGTGATATCATCTGTTATGACTGCACATCTGTCACATATGACCTACATTCTGTATCTACATTTAGAAGAAGAAGAAGAAGAATCCACTTTATTGGCCATTGATGGATTTTTACATTTGTGTCAATTATCAGCTTTTATTCCTGACAGTGCAGTTATTTTATTTGGTTTAACATATTAATAAATATGAAAATCCACCATAAAGAACTTCATCTTAATAAAATAAAGAATTACTTAAAGTATGAATTGAGACCATGAATTAACAAAGCTTAAATGTAGAATCCCTTCTGTTGGTCACAATTCAGAAAGTGCTGAGATTTGAAATGTTGAAAGAGGCAGAGATTCTCCCACAGCACCAGAGAGACTAATCATTCTTTCTGGCTCATCAGCATTTGAATGTTTCTTCTCATCAGTGAAGCCAGCATGAGTTTCTCTAAAGCCAGCATCTCTCTTTGTTGTATGCAAGAACACACACACACACACACACACAATTATCTTAGTTTGGCATCCTTCTGAGGAAAATGGACACTCTATAGAGCCACATCCTGGCCACCATGAAAACTCAGGAGTTCAAAGAATAAACTAGCAGCCCGGTCCAAACCCAGTGACATGGGAACCACAAGCTCATGGGCGAGTGCTGCCATACACTCACAAGATGCCAGATCTTCCAGCCTCGGCCTTGAAATGCTGAAACTGGCCTAAAGTTCAACCAGTCAGCCTTAGAGTATTCAGAAAGATCCATTCATTTGTTTCTCAGTGAAAAGATTGAAATGATGAGATGCTGGGAGCTTCTTTGGTTGTTTGATAGCAACATGTTTTAAGGCGGATAGTAAATGATCAGGCAACCCACTATGAATCCTGGGATGAGAACCCATAGTTGGAGACGAAGAGAACAAAACCATTGGGATATTAAGCGAGTGGTTCAGTTAAAAAATAAATAACAACCACAGCTAACTGTTTTTTGTTTATGGCAGCAACCTGACTGGTTTTTTCTTCGATCATTAAGTCACAGTCAAGTCAACAAGGAACAAGTGCACTCGTTGTGGAAATCCAGGCAGCGTTTTATTTTATTCTCTCCTCCCTCTGTCTCTCACTCCCTGCTTTCTCTCTTAGGCAACCCACGCAGCAGCCCTGCTTGTTGACTCTGTGTGTAAAATGACAGAGAAAGAGCCGACACGATTCCAGGCTCACATGTGAACGGAAGAGGAACAAACAAACACGCAGATAAGCAGGAGACGAAGAGGAAAACCAAAGCAAGGAGCAGAAAGACGGACAGGAAGCAGGAATGCGCAGGGAGAGAGGCCGAGACAATCAGTCACAGCTCCAGCTGACAACTAGGAAATGCGCCGAGGCAATATGTAATCTCCTCTGGTGCAGTTGTACATCCCAGCACTGCCTCCTGCATCAGCGGCAACAGAGGCTACAGTAGTGAGGAGGCGCGTTGCTATGGAGTGGGAAGATTTGAGCACAATTACAGGGAGGGGGATAATGAAGATGTGAAGCGAGGGTGGAGAGAAATTAAAGGGAAGGGGGGGGGGGGTAAGAGAGAAAGGTCGCGTGGCATGAGGACGATAAATGAGAGGAGAGCAGAGAGGTTGGAGGGGAGATGAGAACGAAAGAAAGCAATAAAGCAAATGCAAGGAGGGCAGAGGTGAGGGACAGAGAGGTGCAGAAAAGACGGCGGGGGGGGGGTGGCTGACAAGAGCAGAAGAAGAGGGAAGAGAAATGTGTACGAGTCAGGCAGGTCACAGAATCAGAATAACAACAATCTGCTAATGTATTTCATTTCAGCTCCGTTTGGATTTGAGACCAGACACAGTTTTGACTGCGCGTGTGGTTTTTGTGCAGCTGCTTCATAGAGAGCACAGTTCTCTTTGTTGATCTCTGTAACAGGAAAGAATTAATTGTGAAAGACCAGTTTTCATCATCTTAAACATATTACAATGTTAAGAAGGCCAGCGTGGTGAAACATCACTTCCCTCTGTGCTCAGTACAGGAAGCTGCACGATGTGTGTACTGTACATCTGTGGTGAGCTGAAAGCAGTCAGTCATTACAGTTAAGTCTTCTTCAAACTGTTGAGGCCACCTGCTGGTAACTTCTGGAACACCAGGCTCAGTAAAAAAACGGCATAATAATATGTTCAAACCGTTTTCCTCAGCGCTTTTCCTCACAGCAGGGACGGTGGCCACACGATAAGGCACTAGTCCTATAGAGCAAAGCTTACGGGTTTGGTCCCAGTGCTATATACAAGTTCACACACACACACCAAAATTAGAAATACATTCTGTAACACACTATAGATCCAGGTTTAAATTACAGTTTTTTCCTGGTACTCTAACAAAGCTGAACAAAAGAATCAACTCTTCCAACACAATATTATAAGAAAAGAAACACGGGAGAAGCGCGGGATGCTCCGAGTGACAGTATAATTCATACTCTAAAGACAACAGCACAGTACATGTAGGCCTGCAGGCAAAAGGCAAATGGGTTGTTAAAGTGAGTCGCCCCTGAAGAACACCTGTAGATATGAATAACTCACTAAATATAAAGTGAGTGTTGCCCAAGTTACGGCGACTTATACGCAGTGAGATCAAACAAAGAGATTTATGATTTGAAACTTTACAACCATCAGCAGCTGAATCAACAATAGGATTTTCTTCGCTCACTCAGTGCCTAGAGCGACACCAAGAAACCATTTTAGACCCTGGTATAATCAGGAAGATAAGGGGCCTCTGACTGCTCTGGTATCCAATAAAACACTGTGAGCACAGGACATTCTGACTTTAACTGCAGTTTATCTACACAAACACAACACGACTTGTTGTAAAGGACTGTGAATACCATCCTCACATTGTAAAATCACCCCTAGGAAAACCAAATCGATGCTAATACAACTTTTATTCAGTTGTGATACATTGTGCTGTGAATGTTTGTATCTTTGTGCCATTCAAATATAAACTTACTATACATTCTCGGCCTTTACTCTGACTTTCTCCTCTACAACATACTGTGCTTCGTCTTATAACTAAATACTGAGTTAGTCAGTGGACAAATCCACTTCACTGAACAATCGATAACTTTCAGCCTCTGTCTTTAGAGTTGAAACCTTTTAAAAAGTTCCTGGATGGGAACACGTTCCTTAACAGAATAGACACAGCTGCTGGACAATCATTGAGGTCATCATCTAAACTCTCATGACGTTATTTGATATTAGTAAAGAACATTTTGTCGGGCAAATATCCAAAAACAGGCTTAAGGCTAATTGCACAGAACATTTGTGTCTTTGTGCAAACTGCATCAGAGTGGGTGAGCAGGTCAGTTTTGTCCTGCGTGCTTTGCAGACCTTTGCATTTGTTACGTCAGTATCAGATGATTTGATTTTTATGTAGTATCAGTCTTATCACCAATAAACGATTGTGTTCTTTGACCTGTCAGTGCGACGGTCGTCTGCTGGTAGTTATAAATAACCACAGAGACAAATTGAATAACACAGGACATGCTCCGCTAAAAGCATCAACATTTCAAGACTTCCTTGTCATAACCACTCAGTCGTTCACCTGCCCACTGCCACTCAGGTTTAAACAGCTTAGTGCTGAGCACACAGTTCATCACAATCACACACACAGTTTTTACTCTTTCTGCACAATCTGCAGTGAATGAAAAGGAACTGATTAACAAGAAGAAAGTGACATACCTAAGGAAATCACATTTCCTTTGTCATCACCCAGCAGTGCATCAAAACTCTCCTAACAGAGTGTGGCATGAGAACAAAACCACTTTATCAAGACATAAATCCTTTCATCTCTGCATCTTTCAGACACGGTCAGATAAAGTGCACTCAGTAGCAGTGGATCCACACAGCAGTGTGTACTCACATATAATCACCACTAATTAAAAAGCCACTTTGTGTAGCCGCATGGACAGATTATGGATTACATACATGGTGTAATCTATTCTTTCTAGAATCTGATCCTATACGGTCTACACAGACGCCGTTCCAATTAAACATTTACTGATCATGTCTGGTCAAATAAACTGCAGCGTCAGAGTCTCGCTGGTGGGGTGTTGTAGAAAGAAATGAGCTGGTTGAGGTGAAAGAGTGAAGCAGAACCATCCAGGAGTTACCCAGTAACATGGTACATGTATTACAACTACATTTAACACAGTTAATTTAATTCTATCACAGCCTGGTGCATAAAACCTGAAGAACTACCGTTATAAAGCCAAACAGATCGATACCACAGAGGTTTGCGCTACCTGCTTGCACATAATCAATTTAAACACAAACCCTGGAGCTGTGTATTTATATGCCTAAAAAAATACCTTTAGAAATAAAAGATCAACAGGCCCCCAAGACACCATGAGGTCCAACTGTGTAAGAGCTGTGATGTCTATGCTGGAAGCTACTCGTGTTCTCAGCTGCATTTAGACAATTAAACACAGACTAAGACACACACACAAAACAACAACTGAACTCCATAGTAACATATAAAGACTAAAACGCTCCACAATGGTTCCTGAACCATCACTCACTCTCTCCACTTACGGTTGAACTCTCTGCGGCAGGCATAAGGCCTCCGGGGCCTGCGTCGTATCCAGTTCAGCCGTCGATGCAGCTCCATGATGCCAAGCTGGTGCCAGCATGCGGCAGCCGCTCACCCATCAGCCAGCAGAGGCACAGTTCTTCAACCCATCCCCAGGACAGACGCTCTCTCCAGAGCATCAGTGGCACCGCAACAAAATAGAGCTTTAAAAGCTTATGTTTCACTTTGTCTACAACCCGTCCCACACTCCGTGCAGAGAGCAGTCACAGAGACTGTTGTGGTGCTCGGCTACATTTCCCCTCCACAGCCTGATGTTTTATGCATGAATCAGTGGAACCCAACTCTGTCCGTCCTGGGGAGGGACTGAGTCAGGCCTCTCCCTGGGAAGGAGCACATATTGACAGGCAGCATCTGAGAATGCACACCCTGTTGAAATGTGATGCCTTCAGACAGAGCTACAAGGGAGCTGGAAGGGAGACCGCCATCGACCGTGTGCGGACACTCCAAATTATTCAGAATCTAAGTACAGCAATGTAACAAAACAAAAAATTATGGTTTGAATAAACATTTTATAATCGGAATGAGAAATACTTTAATAATCCCTGAGGAAATTAATTAATTTCAAATGTCCTAAAAAGAAATGTATTTATATATAACTAGTAAGATGTATTTTCATAAAACAGAAATATTTTATTAATCGTTATAAAAATGTCAATTCATGCGACTTCTCTTTAACAATGTAAATAGTTTAAAGAAGCTTCCTCCTGCATGTTGTAATCCTTACCAGCAATTGGATTTGATTGCAGCAACTGATAAGACTTAAAGCTATATCTTGGTCAAGAGTTTATGTACATGGTGTACACTTATATTACTTTTAGGAAGTAACTGTGTAATGATCAAGAAGCTGCCAATCAATTCAGTAGGTTACTAACTAATAAACAGAATTAGGTTAAAGGTAAAAGAACCCAAACAGTTCAGGCGGAGAACACTAGATGTGTTCTGTACTTGCTTTAATTCAAATAAGATACAACACGGTCGTGACACTGTCAAGAGTGGACAAACAGAAACTACTGCATCTCGCCATTTAGTTGGTTCTCGACAATAATGTAATAAATAACCACAATGGACAAAGCAAGCACTTCAGGCACAATATCACAAACGCATGAAACGTAACCCAACCAAACCCAAAATTGAAACAAAATAGTCTGCATTCAAGTATGTTTGAGTATATAACAAGTGCATAACATGACAATACATAGAAATAGATTAGAATATCTTCTGTTTACTGCAGGTATAATAATTCTACCATCATCAACACACATCCACAGAAGACGCACTAGTTTGGTTTCAATGACTTTGACTCCAGAGAAAGCAACAAAAAACAAATATCTATGTGCTTCTTTTGGCTGGTGCTGTGGAAATTCTTCACATATGACACTAAGACACTACATATGGTTCACGCTAAGGCCTGATCATTTCTAGCTAGTTGCTAACAAAGTGCAACATCTGCCAACTGGCTGGTGAAACTATATTTACTGGACTAACAAACCAAAAAAATAACCTGAATAACATTTGGCAAATCCTACAGTAATGTGTCAATGTGATTGTGCGCGTACACTGTACACAAGGACTGTGTTACAATATCAAAAATAGACAGGACCTTTGGCAGACCACACTCACGGAAGGCACATACAGCTCTAGAGGACTACAGCACGGCACAAACACCAAAGTTCAGAGTGTGCGAGCAGGGACACTTTACTACAGTCTCAGTGCTATAGGAGCAGGAAGATGGTCAAATCGTTTAAGACGTGTGGTCAAGCGCTGTGAATTAGTTCTTCAAGCTGGGGGATACGCTTCAAAGGCAAGAAAGTAAAAATCATTGGTAAGACACGTTAGAAATCATTGGTAAAAAAAATACAACTAAGAAAAGGAGTGTAACGACAGCATGCTTGATCCTGAGGTTTGTATTTACAGTCAATCAGGTAATATAACTTTAAAACTGTAAACTACAGTATGTCTTCTGAGGTCAAGACATTGGACAATCTGGCAGCAGCGCAAAGATATTCGCCAGATGTTTGTCTGTATCGTTTCTGCTTGACCGTTTAGTTTTGTAACATCCTAATTTACTGTAATGTCATTAGACTAAAACACGATGGGCCGGAGTGTAGCAGAACATAGAACATGGAAAAGAAGGGCTAAACGTGGCACAACTCTTCATGCTTCATGCAACATTCCTCTCACCAGCCATGTGTGTTTATACGGGACCAGGGGAAAAACAACCAGAACAGCATAAAAACAAATCATAGACAGACTCTCCTAGAAAGTTAATAGTAGCTACTACGAGAAGGCACCAGAAATCATATGCTGTACAGCCCTGATGATACAATCAAAACATTTGGTACAAAAAATGAGTTGGAATTTGGATCATAAAGAATCATAACTCAGCCATATGTTTATGTAAAACCGTCAAAACCTTACGTTTTGTGTAAAAAAAAATACAGTGTAACAGGAAATTTATGTTTATTTCTAATTTCCTATGTTTAATACTAGTACTAGTAGTGGATAAGTAAAGTATATTATTTCATAATATTAGGCCCATAAACCGTTTAAAATTGAATAAAAAAAAAAGTAGATTTAACCACCACCCAGATCTACCACGCCAACATGTTAACCCCATCACAGACATCCCTGCTGAGGCAACTCCTCAGCTCAACTGTTGACTTCCTTACGGGGCACCCTAAAGCTTTTGGTGGGCTTGTGTGTGTCTCTAACGTTTTAGTTTATGCGGAGGGAAAAACACAGTCAACACTGTATTAGCACTTAAGTGAGTCTCACAGGACTTAATGTGCACAGTGCCGTTTGTTGGAGGGTTATCATGTAAAATCCTGCTCCCTTTTTTTATATGGCTCGTATGAAAGAAAAGGAGGAGATGGAGAGGTCAGCTCCTCTGCTCCTCTTTCCTGTTCAGTCAAAATGTACTCTTGATTGTTTGCAGCTCACCGCTTCCTTCCTTCATACAACCTTTTACATCTCGGTATAATACTTCTCCACTGTCCTCTGTTGCTCCATCATTTGACCTTTTCAGGTTCTATGTTGTCGAGATCTATATCAGGCGAGGTCACGCAACACATGCACAGTGTCTGGGTGTACAGCGACAACTTATCTGCAGCGGGAGAGAGAAGAGAAGAGAATGAAAAGTCAAACAAACAGCAGCAGAGAAATTCAACAAATGCTTTCCGCACATACTGGTGTCAGATCAAATAGTGAATGAAGCCATTGCTAGTTTAAACATTTCCCTAAAACACAAACACATATTTAAAGCCTTCTTTAGCTCTTAACACTAAAACAAGAAGGTTGTCTACGTGTGTGTGGCAGCTGCTCCATATACAAGGTAAGACATGTAAGGTACAATTATCCCTGACAACACACAACACAACCACCTGCACTCACACTCCTTTTATGTAATCCTTTTAACATAAGTTGTTAAATCCAAGCTGTTTGTTAACTGGAGGATAATTATTCTATATTTTTCCAACAACTGCTATGACATGAAACATCTTACTGAGCATTTTGCCAAGGAAGGCTGGTCTGGAGCTGCGCGGCAGGTGGATGCAAACGAAGTAGACCGGTGCGCCGGACAACGCCACAGCAATTCCCACCAGAGAGTTGACTGTGTCGCTATAAAGGGGCACGACCACCAGGAACACGCTGCACAGGCAGTAGACGATCGGAAAGAACAAAGACAGCTGCAGGGGTGAAAAAAAGAGGGAGATAAGAAGCAACAACCTTAAAACAATCACAGTTTACAGTCCCCTCACTTAATAATTATTCATTATTCAGCTGCAATGGTGCTGAATCTGGTCAAGCAGTGTGCAGTGTGATGATTTTTATGGTTACAGATACAGTTAAAACATCATTACCCACAGCATCTAATGAGGCTGTGGGTAATATGATGTGAAACTGCCGGAACATTTCATGAGGTATGAAGAGATGCTTGGTTTCGGTCATTAAACTCAATCCTGCATAGCTATAACGGTATTTATAGGAGTTACTACAGTTGTTGCAAGCGGGTAATGACACAGGATTCCTGAGGAGTGGGAAATTTTTACAACCTCAGATGTTGTTTCTTAGGTTGCAGTGATAAGATTGCTTGATTAATAGTTAATCTAACTTTTGAGTCAGTTGAGTTTTGTTCTGTCTGAACAGAACCATACCCATTTCTTGGGGAGAACCACACCTATTTTGGGCGTGGTTCTGTTTTTCATTTCTTTGAATTGCATGTAAATGTTCATTCTGCATCAGTTCTACTACCTTGACAGGTCGGTGGAGATCTGGAGCTTTAAAGCGAAGGTAGATCAGGCTGGCTATCGACAGGCCAATAAACAACCAGTAGTTAAAGCTGAAGTAGTTGATCAACCGGAAAACGTCAGGCACGATCAGGTAGAAAAGAGACATGGCACCCTGTGAGGACAAGAAAAGGTTGAAAACGAGCATCAATAGTCATCGTTTTGTTTTAAGACAAGGTGATGAGTCATTTTGTTAAAAATGTAATACGAACATTGAAAAGCAGAGCGGGAATAGGAGTGAAACGCTCGATGTGAATCATGCACAGGACACTAGGTAGATGGCCTTCTCTGGAACCGACGAAAAACAACCTGCAAAAGAAAAGAAAACGGTTGTTTTCAGTGAAAAGAAACAAAATGACATTTTAACCAACAATGCGGCTTCTGGAGAACGCGGTAGGTAAATACTTTGCCAGACTAGCTGCAATTAAGTCGACTGACCTGGAGGCAGCGATGATGGAGGAGTTGAGGCCCCCATAGCAAGAAATGGCAACAGACAGCGGGATCAGCCAGCGAGCCCAGCCCAGCACCTCATCTGCAAATGTCTGAACAGACATTCAACAAAGTCTTTATCATCATGGTTTAAGATCAGTGGTTTTATATATTTAACATTTAGAGGTTGGACGTAGAATTTTTCTGGGAGTATTTACACTTTTACTTGAGCACAGAGTTCCTGTAAATTATACACATCTGCTTTACACAAAGTTATATTTAAGGAAAAAAAACTCTCAAAAGGAATCAACAGTTGATACTGGAGTGTGTGGATTAAAATGGATCAAGGTGCAAATGACTAATAAAACACCTGAAACCTTCACTTCACACTCCAAAGGTGTAGTTCCTAAAACACACTAGCACTCACAGTACAAAGAACCACTACTTCCCTAATATAAATAGAATCTTCTCACTTCCACTTTTAGTCTGACTGGAATTAACAACTGATCATATTTCACCTACATTAGCTTCTCTCCATTGACGCCTTCTCACCTGTAAAAGCACTAAATAATCAGGTTCCATCATATTTTAAAGATCTTACTGTATGTGTTGTATTATCCCAACACAGCACTTTGCTCTCAGAGTGCTGGTCTACTTGTGGTTCCTAGAGTTTCCAAATGTAAACTGGGAGGCAGAGCCTTCAGCGCCACTTATTGTTCTCATTAGTCTGTAGCCTGTGGACATCCACACTAGGTAGCAGAGCTGACTGACAGTGGCTGTATGCACAGTGAGTGAAGGGAGAGTGTGTGAGTGCAAGAATTTGCACATTTTATATTTTTTGTTTGAATGCAGGCGATTCAACAGAGCACGGAGCCAGCAGCTTGTTGACAGTGGAAGCATTAGTAAACCATTAGAATGAATACGGCAACAAGAAGAGAATAATTGATAACAAGTGTAAACATAACTGTTCCGCCTCCAGCGCACTAATCACATCATCAACATCCCCGTGTTCCTGTGTGGGGCGCTAATGTCCTTATGCTTATGAGGTTCCCGTCATTGTCTCGACTCCTACAGCCACGACTAACCAAAAGAGAGTACTGAACCAGATATTAGTGCCAGTGGCTGCCAGCCAGTCTGCAGGAGATGACAGCAGACGACAGGAAGGAGAGATTAAAGCCCGCTGCCCCTGTGAGGCTGAGCAGATGCTGTCAAATTTGTTGAAAGTTCTGTGATGTACTAATAGAGACATTAGTATGAACATGATCAGGCCTCTGGATGAGTGACTGCCTGCACACGACTCACTTGACTGCACAGGGAGGCTGCACTCAGCCGACGACATTCGAACACTCACCACAGCAACGGCGTCGCTGCTGAGCACTTGGTCTGCGTCCATGACCACATAGTAGGCTACGTTGGTTAAGATGTAGATCACTGTGACAATGGGCATGGAAATAGCGATGGACAGAGGCAGATTCCTAGAAAAAAAAAAGTGGCCAAAAATTATAACAGTGGCGCTGAAGGTTCCTGCGGAGTAATGTGGGCTGGATGAATTCACAAGTAAATGTCAAGTTTTAAGATTAACATAGGTAATGGGTAAGTACCAAGAGAAGACCCCTCCTTACCTCTCTGGGTTTTTTATTTCTTCAGTGATAAAGTTGAGCGTGTCCCAGCCTGAATAAGAGTAGAGCGCTGAATAAAGGGCCAATGCCATGTCGCCAGCGTTCCACTTTGAGTCTTTAAAGGAGTCCTGGAAGTTCTGGTCAAAGCCTGCATCAGATGCAGATCACACCTTTTATTTTAAACATTCACCTTCTAATATTGTATGCATTTTTTAAGTAGTTGATAATACCTAATGGAACAGTAATCAATGAGTCCTACCTTGCCCCAACTTAACCAGGCCGGTAATGATGATGATGATGAGGGCTAAGACTTTAGCTACAGTGGAGACAACCTGAAGAATAGCTCCCCATTTCACTTTCATACAGTTTACACATGTCAGCAGACCTGATTAAGAGAGAGAGAAAACAGAGAGAAGAAGTTAACCTATACATAAATATTTGTGATTTATTTAATTTCTGTACTTCATCTCATTTGTATACGTTATAGGACCTGAATATACTACATAGGACATGATGAATATCAGTAAACAGTAGAAGTCTAACGTCATTTAAACTTCTGGTTTACATAATGTTGGTCCAAAATAAAGATATCAGATTACCCATGTGCCGTACGTGTCAGTGGATTTACAGTTACCAGGTAACCACAGTGCTAAACTCATTCCCTCATTACGTCACCTGATTTCTCCTTGTAACCTGGTTAAGTGCGTGCATGTAAACAGTACAAGACCAGCAAACAGGATGCAAGAAGTGTACATGTTTTTCCACCCTCATAATAAATAGCAGTTGTCCTGTTGACTACAATAGAATTCCATCCCAGACTTGGCACACCGTCGCTATCCAAACAAACCCAACAGGTTTTACGTTGGCCTGCATTTAAGCGTCTGTTTTTCTTAAGTGCCTCAGTGGTATTTAGTATAGTTACTACACATTTATCCACTTAAGTGCAGTGCAAACAATAATAAATTCAACTGATACATTGAGGAAACCTCCCCACGGCTCACTGTCATCTAGTTAAACAAAAATATATAGGTAGTAACAATAGAGATTAACAGTGTTTATTTAAAAAGCTTGACGCTTGGCCCGTCTGTAGCACGTTTTAAAAACTGTTACATGACTGCTGCATCCACATCTGAAGGTCAGCAATTGTTTGAGCTCCGAATTCTGGTCAACTCTTCTTCCTGGTATATGTCCACACTCACTATCACTATGAACAGTGAACGAAACACTCGAGCACATCAGCGTGTTTAGCACAGGAAGAACCTTACATATGATGGCTGCGGCGATGAGGCGGACGGCGTAGTACGGGGCTAAACATGTGGGGTAGAAGGGCTGCACCAGGTAGGTGGAGAAGGTCAGGGCTATGACTGCCTGACAGGCTGGCTCCACTATCAGCAGCGATGTCCACAATCTACAGAGGAAATTAGACGCATCGCAGCACATCAATCATTTTAATGGATGAGCAATATTTTAGTAAAATAACAAAGATTACGGTTGAACTGAATATATTTGTCCTCCATACTTATTTTCTGCATATTTGTCACATGACATGATTCAGATCATGAAACAAACCTTAATGTTACACAAAGATAGCATGGGTAAATATACTTTTATTCAAATGAGATATTGATTTAACTGGTCTGGGTGTGTCGAGTTAAACTAAACTTAGCTTTTAAAAACTGCACTTGTTCAGTTCATTTAGGAGGCAGTTACTTTTCCACATAGCACCAGACAAGTGTGTGTGTTTTCCCCTCAATAAAGAAATTATAATTTAAAAACTGCTTTTTTTATTTACTCTGGTTTTATTTGTGAAACAATAAAATTAGGTCAATGATCTAAATCATTAAGTGAAACAAACACTGGAAGGTGGAGCAGCGCAGCATTTAGGATGGGTGTAGTGCTGTTGTGGGTTTCTTTGTGATATTAGAAAACTGCATCCACCCACGTCAAAACAAGTTATAACATCTGAAAATAAAATGCAGCTTTGTCCTGGGCTCATGTTTGGTAGAACCAGTAGTTTCTATTGTGTGTCTATTGTGAGACTTTGTTAAGCAAAATCTATGCACAAACAGATGGAAAGGCAACTGCATACCGAATAAAAGCCAAAAAACCTCCAAACGCTTCCAGGATGTAGGCATATGAGGCTCCAGATTTACGGATGGTGGTACCCAGCTCAGCATAGCATAATGCTCCAAACACAGAAAATATCCCTCCTATGGCCCAGACTACAAGCGAGAGACCAAATGAGCCTGTGTAGAGAAGAACTCCCTGCGGGGAGAGAGCGACAATTAGTGCAGTGTAAATACAGCAGCACTTATATTGTGGGTCAGTCTGTGCAGATGCAAATTACACAAATGCTAAATTTACATAGCAAGTGAAAGTGCAGTGTCTAGTGCAGTGTTGCAGCTGGCGTCAGTCCCCAGCGCAGCCTCAGGAAAAGAAGCTCTTCTTGAGGCTGCTGGTGCTGGACTGGACGCTCCTGCAGAGCGAACCAGATGGAAGGAGGGTGAAAAGTCTACGGTCTGCAAAAGCAGGATGTCTGTGAGGTGGCTTTCAGCACCCACTGTTTTCAGAAGCTTCTATAATAGGTACAGCATCTTTTAAGCAGACTATGGGAGTTTAGAGTCCCACAGGTGAGATCCTCTGAGACCAGAGTACATGAAGCTTTTGTTCTGGTATCCAGAACAAAACTATCGCATCAATTGCTAAATAATTATTCAAGAAATTGTTCAGGTTAATCCATGAGGACAAACAGATTCTGAACAGCTTCTCCTACCTTGGGCGAGACGAAGATGCCAGAGCCGATCATGTTTCCCACGATGAGACAGACCCCGTGCAGGAGGGAAATCTCTTGCTTCAGCCGCACAACGCTGCCCTGAGATGCCGAGTCTGCCTCAACAACCATCGTGACAGATTTGCAGCCCTGAGCCTCAACTCAGGAGGTAATAGAGAAGTGACAAGGGAGTGGTAAAAGAGGACAGCAGCAGAAACTGAGATGAGGTTAAACAACAGGACAATAAAACACTGGACAAAGTGAACAGGAGACGGGTGAACTCGGGGAAAGAGAGACGGAGGTGGGAGTGTCTCTGCAGAGCAAATGTCCTTCTCAAGCTGTCATCGTTGTTTCAGAGTACGTCTCCATTAAGATGATCTGGGATATAAAACAACAAAAAAAGCACACAAGGTCAGTGGTGCTTTACACGCCTCAGTGGTTTAATAACAATTAAATGATCCTGGTTTAGTGTCACTGGTACGCAGCCCAGTCAACCATCAATAACCGCAAATACATGAGCCGGTGCACGGGTTAGTAGTTAATAAGATTTTCTGTTTGTTTTCAAAAAGGCAAAGAGATTAGTAAATCCAGTGCTGAACTGTCGCAGCAGTGCGACCGCCGTTTTAATATCTGTGAAGGTTCTCAGTCATCCAGGTCACAGTTATCTCAAAAAGGTTTTATCCAAAGAAACTGGATTTGTTCGGTTCCTTGATGACGTTTCACCTTCCTTTTGAGAGCGCTTTCTCACGCCTGACTGACTGGTGTGAGTAAATCCGCTGTTTGACTTCAACAAAAGGTTTTTGACTGCAGGCGACAGAAAGTCCAAATCACAGCCAAACAATCAGCAGCAAACAGGAATAACATTCACATAGTTATAACAGAGTTTCTCTAACAAATCCGTTAAACTTGACGTTAAGGCAGAATACCTTCACAAAACCCAACATCGCCAACTGGAACAACCAGCCTGACTAAACCTGCTGGAACTATTACACTAGAATTTGCCATAAGGCAACAAGCAAACTTAGTGAAAGAGGTGTGGTCTATTACAACCAATCAATTAAATCAAATACCATAAGACAGAGGAAAGCCAGAGTAATGCAAGCCAGACAAACGATGCCGCTCTAGTGCTGTGGAGAAGCGCACAGCACCGGATCAGCACTGAGCCCATAGTGATTTTCAGATGGCTTTAGGGGTTATGGTGCTTTACCTTTGGCTTTAAAATGCTCCAACGTTATTCTAATAGAATCAAGTCAGGCCACATACTTGACTCAGCCTCTCCCCTACTTAGTACTCCTACGTGAGCTCCTTCTTCTTCTTCACACCGAGTGTCAGCTTTTCATTCATGCATCTGCTGCATAAATGTCATCCCTCTCACACATGTTGCACCAGCGCGCAGCAACCGAGGAACAAGCTCCATGTGGGACTCATCAAGCCACTGTTCTGCAGGCCAGAGCCAACATGGCTGCACATCTGTCCGAGCTGAGGGTTGGGGATCTGTCAGCACATCTGCGCGGAAGGAACAGCGACATGCTCCACACTCACCCGCCCGCTCCGGCTGATCTGTAACGCCGTGTTCAGGAGGAGAACAGCTGAGGAAGCGACTTCTCACTGGAGGCATTGACGCTTCAGATCCCAACACGTGAAGGGAACATGTGTCACCACTTTAAAAGCCTGGGCGCAAACAGGGTGGAGGCGGACAGCTATGAGGTCACATTGTGCGTGCACGTGTGTGACTTATTGCTTTTTATTTTAAAATCAAGTCAGTAATCTAAATATAGCAGTGGTCATCAGTAGCAGCTCCGGCGGCTCCTGGTGTTCGTGGTTCACGGATAAGCCCTTTAGCACCGGTCTGATGACACCGGAAGGAGAATTAAACCCTGTTTCAGCACACTAACATTAACACACCAGCTACCACTAGTTTCCACATGAGCAGTGTCCGTGTCCAGGTCGCTGTGTGTGTGTGTGTGTGTGTGTGTGTGTGTGTGTGTGTGTGTGTGTGTGTGCGTGCGTGCGTGTGTGTGTGTGTGT
>JAUMHF010000003.1:8034630-8045245 GCA_032359275.1 Microctenopoma steveboyesi | reverse complement strand
GTGTGTGTGTGTGTGTGTGTGTGTGTGTGTGTGTGTGTGTGGGTGTGTGTGTGTGTGTGTGTGTGTGTGTGTGTGTGCGCGCGGTCCACCGTGGAGCTTCCTGAGCTAGCTCAGACAACACGCGTGATGCTTCCCATGCTAACGTCAGTGTGTGACCGAGGAGTAACCACTCACCCACCGGGGAGGCGGTGAACCTCGCAGCTGTCAGAGTGTGACACGAGGCGTGTATGACCGTAAAGTAGCGGGGGTTACCTTTGTTGGGTCTTTCTTGTTTCAGCGGAGGAAGCAGCTGCACATGTGTGACAGACTAACTTCAGCGGAGTCTGAACGTCTACAGCTCCTCTGGCTCCTCCCCCTAATCAAGAACCTCCACAGGATGGATGGCACCGCCCACAGCGTCCGTGCCGGGGATCGCCGCATCTCCACGCCGCACCTGAGTGAGCTCATCCCCGCTTCACGCAGCGTTGTTCCCGCTGCGTCTCCGTAGCGAGCGGCGAGGCGCGTCCGTGCGCTGCCGGTGACATCAGCAGCGATGCGCTGCAGAGGAAGCAGAGACTCATGGAAAAGGACGCTTCACCACAAGCTCAGTGTCCTAAACACGTTTTAAAATGTATTCACGTATGGACTCTGAGTCTGTGTGTAAAAGTTTTAGGCTGATTAGACTAAAGATTATTGAACATGACGTTGCTGATAACATTAGAGTGGCCTCATGAAATAGGATTTCTGCAGAAATCTAAAATGTTCAAACCTTGTTAAGATGAATTCGAGGACAGAGCATTTATTTATGCCATTTCTATAAAAATATTAAATATTTACTTTTACTTTATTCACTTTCTTTTTGAAATGTAACCCAATGTCAAAAGAGCGTGTTACATATTTGCTACAATGCTACAATTTTAAAAATACATTTTAAAAGGAAAATGTATTTATTGTTAACAAATTTAACATGTAAACTAATTTTAACTTTAATTCTTGTTTAGGACAGATGGTGTGTGATTAACACAAGACCTGTAGGTAATTTCCATTTAACCCGCAAAATGAATTTAAATCTTATTTATGTAGACACACTTATTCGTCTTTTGTCATTTGTGTAGCGTTATGAATATTTTTTTTCTCTCCTAGTTCTTTTATTGTTAAGGTAACGTCTGCAGCATCATCATAATGCACAACTAAAAACTGATCAGTGACTTTGTGAACGGTCTCTGGTCGCATTCGTGACATTTGTGTGTGGCTTTGAATAAACAGTAGCCCTGTATCTGCAGCGTTATCTGTGCACACGCAGGCCTTTTGATAAGGAAAAGTCGTTTGGGTTAGTGTGGTAGATAATCTACGTAGTTGAACAGGCATTTTGCACGATTCAATTCAGTCGTGGAAGTTACTAAAACCAGTCGCTGCAGGTAAAAACAACCTCCAGAGAAGAGACAAATAAAACCTCTACAGTTGCTGTGTGGAAAATAACTTCTTCAAAGAAAACCTGCACATGTGTGTATCTGACTACATGGACGTCGATAGGCCTATTCTCCTCCCTAAAAAATATAGTAATGATCATATTATTTTAAAATTATATATCCACACACTTCATACAAAACCCTGGGGGCTAAGCTCCCCTTGCCTTTAATCCTAGAGACGTCCTTGGCTGACTCTGTCCTGACTGTATTTTGGCGCCTCCCTCCGGGAACGAGTTCAATGTGCAGGATGCAGAGATCTCATCTCACTATCTGAGAAGCTCATTGTGTTGAACTAAGATTGTTCCCGTTTTGTTTGTAATATTAAAACGAAAAATGCAGAAACATGTGCGTTATCAAAGTCGGGCCTTGCTGATCACACTCTGAATGACAGTCTACTAAATCAGTCTGCACAGACTGTGACTGTTAGTTTCTTTCCACAACCTACAGCTGGAGATTTGCTGCCACCTACTGGATGTTCTTTAATTTATTCCACCCATTTGTTTGGGAGGTCGGTTCTGTAACATCTAAATTTCTTAGTAAGTTCAAAAAGATAACACCTTGAATGAGTCTGCTGTTTGGTTACTTGCAGTGAGTATACGGTACTACTTCAGGTTTTTAATTTCACAACATAGGTTTTATTACTTCAGTTTGATTCTCCTGAGAGACATCGTCATCATAAAGCAGCTAAACTGTGAAAATATCAAATATAGGCTTTGCAGAGTGTAAATCGTCCTGAAATCATCCTTCCTCTTTCAGAACCATGGGGAGAGATTCCTGTGCCTGCTCATGGTGACAAAGGGGGAAACACCCACATGGTCAGGTTTCAGAGCAGGGCCTGGACTCACCGCTGCAGGGGGACTTAAGATCAGGGCGTCGGGTTAAATAGGCGCGTCCAGGGACTATGGTGGCCAGCACGCAAACGCCTATGAGCTGAACGATCTTCAAGTTAATCACATTATATGTCAAGACTTCCTGACATTAACTTCAAAATAAAGCTACATTATTACATGGAGCCTCGTTTTGGTTTGGGTGTGTTTCACTGAATGACAAATAATAATAATAAATGAAACAAAAGCAGACGCAAATGCAAGGATGCCCACACTCTGTTAATGCTAAGTACATTTTTGTTTATACTTTTATCAAACGGTGTTAAAAGTAGGTTAGACTAGTAGATGGCAGACTTATCAGCCTTTCTGTTCTGTCCTCTCTGGGTACCTTGAAGAAAACCTCCATAGCTAAATCTAACCAGTGCAACCTCGTCACAAATCCTCTGAACTACCATCAACCAAAGCTTCTGTATTTTACCATATGCCTCATCAATTTTCCTCAGTTACTATAAACATCCTGAAGGTTAGTTCCTGATTCCTGGTTTTCTTATGTCATTAATCAGCCAGTTGTAACTGTACATAAAGTTACAGTAGGTATGTTGTTAACCGACTACTTTTACTTTTTAATCCACGCACTGTAGGCCGCTCATGATAAGGCACATTTATTCTTTTATTCTGAAAGCGAGCTTTGAACACGTCCGGTCGCGCTCTGGTTATTTTCCGCGGACTTGATCCAGCTCATAACAGACCACCAGGCGCACCAGCAGCCTCCGTCTCTGCTGACTCAGTGCCTTACCAGCAGTCCCTTCACCCCGAGAAGACTCCAGTCATCCAGCCACCGACGCACTCTCCTCCGGCCAACACGCTCCGACACCACCGCTCAGAAATGGCTAAGATTGCAACTGGTGAGTTTCATACTTTATTTTCTGAGACTAGATTTTGTGCGAAATCACCGCAGCTTCGCAGGTTTGGGGATGCTGTGATACTGTGGCGACACCCATGACACAAAAGGATGCTGAGGGAGGCTGAGAGGGAGCGGACAAACTCGCTCACAAGTCACTTCTAAAAAAACAAGGGAAAGAATTACGCGTGAATATCTTTCTTTTTCCAGCATGGTCAGGAATCCTTTTTCTCTGATTTAAGTCCTAATTGTTGGTGAAAAACATGAGCTGGTTTAGGATTCAACTCGCCACGTCAGTGACGCATTTTAATTTGATTCTTTTAGCAAACGCAATGACCAGAAATAAATCCACAGCATTTGAAGAAAGTCGTCTGCTCGGCAGGATGGGGTCGATGCCTGCCTGCCGCACCTGCATCTCTTTTTTTTTCTCTGCCTGACTCAGAGCCGCGCAGCATAATGCAGCGCCAGCGACCCCACCCAACATCTCCGGCTCCTCCAGAGCAAACCCGCCGCTCTCCAGGGTGGGAAACATCTCACCGTGACAAATATCCTTATCAAAACTAGGCCGTCGTCCTATGTAACCGCAGTCCAAAGCCCGCTGAAGCCATTTTCGGGTGACCGCTATAGGCATGAATGAGACACGGCGGACAGAGAGAGAGAGAGAGAGAAAGAGGGAGAGAGAGAGAGAAAGAGCATCCTTATCCAGAATTACTTTGCAGTCGAGGGAAGAATTTACGACTGAAGATGAAACTGAATTTGGTCTCAGGAGCGCCAGACTCCAGTCCTATCAGGAACAGCGCGACAATATTTATCAGAAATATGTAGAAATACAGCGAGATGGGGGGAGGCCCTGTATCTGTGTCACTGAGGCGTGATTTGTTTTAATACGTCTTTTCTTTTACCACTACTAGTGCTGCTGTGGAGGTGCACTGCAGGTGTTATGAAGACTAATGTTATAATGGTGTCAAACATTGAGGAATGCGCGTGGACAGGGTGTAGCCGTGCTATGTGCAATGTGTGTGTGGTCATTTGATTGTGCACTCAATGGATGCCGGGGCATCTAGACAGACAGCAGTTAAGGGTCCTGCATGGTGTCTGCATTGAGGGACACTTTCTACCAACCGCTGACTGTTATATTTATTCCTTTCTCCACCTCCTTTTTCCTCTCTCCTCCATCATTTGAGCTGTGGACAGGCAGAACGGGGTGGGCAGGGGAGCAGACACTCTGGGGTGGGGTGGGGTAGGGTGGGCAGTCATCCTGCCAGTCAGCACTCGGCAGGTCGCAGAGTTCATTTCCACTTTTTTTTTAGGGAAGCCTGGAAGTGCTGTTATTTTTCACAGTCACTTTTTCTGAGGGGGAGGCGCGAATGCTTGAGGTTTCATGGGCAAATGAACTGAACTGAATCAGCTGTATTTAGGCACCATAAGGCAAAAATAAACACACCTGTATGTGTGTAAATTTGTGTTATTCCTTCAGTATACAAATAAAGCGATATAAGGAGAAAGTATAAAGACTAAAGCTCTCAACCACTCCATGGTGCATCAGGCTCTTCTCTTGATCCCTATCATGCAGTCTTGTCATATCCAATTAGGTGTGGTCATCCTATTGATGTCCTTAAATCAGTTCCTTTGTCCACAGTAACACACGCTTCTGAGGTGAAAATCCTATCAATTTCAAGCAGCCAGTTGTGTCCAGATCATCTCCATCTGTATTATCATTATAGGTTATGTGCACAAACCTCCTGCACTAATAATTCATGTTGATTTATCACCGAGTTCCATCAGTGCAGCGCACTCCCAGTGCTGGTTCAGATAACTCTCCAAAGACGAAGCTGTGACACCAGTCATTTGTGAAAATCACAAACTGGGTCAAATAGTTCCAATTTTAATATTTATGGAAACACGCCTTTTGTTTTGATATTTGACTTAAACCCATTGACTTTTTTTATTATATTGATTATCATCATCAATTTGAATTTATGGACTAGAGCTGAAACAACTATCTGGTAAATTGATTGATCGGTCGACAGAAATGGACAGATGTTGAACAGACGACATATTTTCAGCCTGTAAATTTATTAGGCAAATGAATTTTTCAAGGAAAAAGTTATTTAATAAATATTTTGTTAAAGATTCTCAAATTTTATAATATATTATAATATATTACTTGCAGTGAATACACGATAGACATTTCCATACTACTGACATTCAGAGAAGCCAAAGCATTTATTGATTAATAGAAAATAAACTTTAGTTGTAGCTACTCATAGACAAAGGGTGTGGTTTGGTAAAAACTTGTCGTCAGTCCTGCAGAGAATGATTGCAGCAGCCCATGATTGTTTGGGTCCCCTAACGAGTCCGTGTTTAGTAATACATTAGTAATTTCCTAGTAACAACTCACTAACTCATTTAGGTATTATTTTGTCACCAGGTGGCCTTTTTTAAGAACATTATGTACAGACATAATACACATGTCTGCCATGAGGTTATAGCACCCAGGAGGCCGATGAATGCAGTGATAAAACGCGGCCAACAGTAAAAGGTACTTTGCTCATAATCTGGTCAGCGATATCTTTTTACATTATCTTTTCACTTTGTGTCTTTTCTCCCAAAGTGACTCTGCTGCAAATTCTTCATGCACCATTAGCTGTTTAAACAGTGGGGGGTTGGGTTTTTCAGACAAGATGCAGAGACGGAGGCAGAGTGTGGCTGGGGACAATGAGAAGGAAAAAAAAAAGTATCAAACATAGGTGTGGTGGTTTTTATAATGCGGAGCTGAAGGTCTCGGGAGGTGTAGAGAGATTGGGAGATCAGTAGAGAAAGGATAAGAAAGAGAGGATAATACCGTTGAAATGTCAGTAAGTGAATAAATGGTGGGCTTGAGGATGCAGAAGGTTCTGGGGAGGAGGGATGCTTGCGGGGGAGGAGGTACTGTAGATACTGATGATCTGTGCTCTTTGGCTGATGGATTGAAAGAGGAAGTGCGGTTTGATGGCCGCCTGTCTGTGGTTGGGACAGAAGGATGCAAGGCTGACTGGTTGAAACCAGCCTGCTTTGAAAGCATTAAAGTGGTGTCATCTCTGCCTAATATTATAATATTTAACCTACTAAAAAACAAGCATCTGATCGAGTATCTTTCAAACTCAACCAAGAGACAATCAGACACCTTATGCTGTGGAATGTCGCTCTGGGTCATTTATCATTTTTTATGTGGCTGATCTGCTGGGAATGAACTTATTACCACAATATTTTCTCCCAGGAGAAACTCAGTTATAATTTCATATTTTTGCACAGTAGAGAATCTCATATTTTTTTGATTAGGGATATAAAAGCAATACCTCCCAGGACCAGAGATGCAGAGATGCAGCTTCAATTTAACGCTTATCTTCCAGCATAACCTAATGAATAAGATAAATGAAATTTCTGCTGATACAGGGCAGCAAAATAGCTAAATCAAACTTACAAACTAACAATTACAATGATGCAGCTATTAATGAATTTATTGCTGTATCAAGCTTCTTCATGAAACTTTTTTGATAATTAATGCTTGAAGTAATTAACATGTCAAACATTTGATGGATTCAGCTCTTCATGTTTTACAATTTGACTATAAATGGCTGGTATGTGGGTTTAGATACTTAATAACTGCATAATCAGCACACTAACCAACATGAAAATCTAAAGTTTTCAGTTTGAAAACATGACTCAACATACAATAGGCCTCATCCACAACTCAGAAACAGGAATCTCTGCCGATCTGCCCCCGGAGGCGCTTAACCCAAATCACCTGCCACACTAAACTGTGCTGAACTGTGTGGTGGGAGAAAATGGCTGCTGGATTCTGGACAGACACACAACACAACCCTCCAAAAGCTCTGCTGTCCCCTTCTTGTCAGGATGAATGGTGCAGTCTGCTAATGACAAATTAAAGTGCTATCCACCTGAGGCGGCTGCTTCCATTAGGCTATCCTGGGGGCAGTACATGGTGGTTCCAAGTCCCACTGGGAGCTTCCCTCTGCTGGTTTCTAATCCCCCTGTCTGTGATTTTTCTTTATGTGAAGGGAAGGTGGTAAAACCCCACCCAAAAAGCCAAGTATTTTCTCCATCTTTCCTCATCCTGAGTTTTTTCTAATCTAAAAGAAATCTCACTATTTTCCTGTTTCTGCCTAAATTCACCTTTAATTCCATTCCTTCTCAAACCCCCTTCTCCCCGTTCACCCTCGCTCACCCGTGCTCTCACCCGCTTCCACTTCCTCCTCAGGGAAGAGGTTAACAAGGCCATCAGAGAATAGCGAACGCTACCTCGGAGAGTTGATCACATTACTGTGGCGCCTGCCAGTCTGCAGGGCGGAAGGCGAGACGCAGAGAGTGGGAAGGAGAAGAGAGAGTGAGAAGGAAATAAGCATAAGCAGGAGGATTTAGATTAACTACCCTATACACTGTGCTCCACCGTGGAGAAGCTAATTCACAGTAAATCTCATTTGTGGCTTTGTTACTGTAGTCTGCTGCAAATCATGAATCAATGTGGTGCACTTCGTCCCAACAGGCCTTGAGCTCTGGGTGATGGATTATGCAGTACTATGACAGTTGGCATGCAAATACGCGCAATGAGGGAGTGTACCTTGACAGAACACGGCAGCTATGCTGTGCAGGAGCAGAATATTTCCTAACCTGTGGTGTGCTGCGGATATTTCCGTTGCTCTCCCTGCTGGGACTGCTGCTACTGAACTTGAGGCTCACTTTACAAAGTAGAAGGTGCCAAAAACAAAGGAAATAAGAAAAGGCAAGGTTAGGCAAGGTTGGTTGTTCTTCTCTGTCTGCCCTTTAGAGCACTTTGTCTCACGGTATTGAGCAGGATGCAGGACGCCAAATACATCTCGTGTGGTTTGATGCCAGCGTTACTCCAGCATTATTATTTTTTTGGGCCATAAATAAATCAGGCTGCACAGTCATCTTACTGTGCTACGCTGATAAGCTAAACCATCAGCTATTAGCTTCTTTAAAAGCCACAGACATAAAATCTTTTATAAATCCTGGCTGCTTTTTTGAATTATCTGAAAAGCTCCAACTAATCTCTGATGTTTTTTGGTGTTAGCCACAAAACGGCTAAGAGGAAATAGGGGTGTTGGTCTCGCTGCATTAATAAATAATGGAGCAAAATTAAATGCATAGCTAATGTGTGCAGAGTCCTGTGGGGACTACAGCATCTTAGCTGTCAGGGAAATGAGGCCAAGCAAGGACAAATGCATCCTGCTCCCATCATGGTGTGGTGAAAACAAAGAAAGCTAAATCCCCACAAAACCCAGGGCATGTCGGCTCCACCAACATCCTTTGATGAAGTTTCCTTTTTGGGGCAATAATTATTCCTTAAAAAATGTTCATGTTTACATCAAGGACCTCCTGTGGAGTAGCAGAAGTGGGCTAATGAGGTTTTGTATGTTAGTGGGTTAATGACATGGGTGTGACCAACAAGCAAACACAAGCAGTCACGTTTCAATTTCCCTCCACAGCTTACAAAGAGAAGATGAAGGAGATTTCAGTCTTCTCACTCATCTGCTCCTGCCTGTACCCCGAGAGCCGCAAAAACGTCCTGGGGGACTTTGACGGTACGTGTTAAGGAAAATAGAAAACAATTCTATTGTCATCTAAACGAAAAGTCAAACTGGTTCTAATTTCTGTCTTTCTCTTACATTAACGCACGCAGACATGGACATCAAACCCATTAACAAGCGAGCCTCAGGCCAGGCCTTCGAGGTCATCTTGAAGCCGACCTCCCCGGTGTCTGATGGTACCCACTGCATTACCAGTCCCCCAAAAAGGGACATTTCCCTGGAGGACATCCAGAAGAAACTGGAGGCAGCTGAGGACCGGAGGAGAGTAAGGATGATCCCAATCAATTTCATTGCACCCAGCTGCCAAGAGCTACCAAAAGCTGAAGTTAAGCTTTTTGTGGTACTAAACCTAAACAATTTTTGACCCAAAATAAGGGAAGAAATTCAGCCTAACCAGGCTGAAATATTATTCTTAGGCTGTAATTACTTTTCTTCTTGTCTAATTCTGTTTGTTTGTGCCTAACACATGAAATAATCATGCATCTCATTGATTTGAATGTCAATACAAGAAAGCAGCTGACAAGTAAACAACTAACAAATCAATCAACCACCCAAATCAATATCACAGTTTAACAGCTTTGTTTAGTACCAGATGCCCACTGCTGTAGAATGATGAGAGAGAGTAAAGAGAGAAGTTCACTTATAGCCCGGCTTGAACTTGTCGTGTAAGCAGCTCATACTCACATTTTAAGGAAATAAATGTAAATCATTTTCAGTTTGCTATTGACCCTTCCTCCCTGACAAATGCTCTCATGCTGCTCTTCGTGTTGTCCCCCGTCTTTCCTCCTGTAGTGCCAGGAGGCACAGATTCTTCGGGCCCTGGCTGAAAAGCGGGACCATGAGCGGGATGTGCTAATGAAAGCCATGGAGGAGAACAGCACTTTCAGCCGCATAGCTGAGGAGAAGCTCCAGGTTAAGATGGAGCAGAGTGAGGAGAACCGCCAGGCCTATCTGACTGCCATGTTATATCGCCTGCAGGAGAGGGTGAGGACCAGGACTAGAGATATGACAAGAGACCCAATCAAAAAACCTATTACAATATTTAAATTTTTATACGTCATTTTACCTCATTTTTAATTTACCTCGTATCATCGTTTACAAACATGGAACTAAATACAGTTTAGTAAATATGCAGCCTGGTAGCTCAATGGGTTAAGTGTCAGACTGGGGTGCACAAAGTCGCAGGTTTAAAACCCAGTCTGACTCCATCCCCCACCAGAGGTGTCCCTGAGCCAGACACTTAGCTCCTCGTAAGTTGCTTTGGATAAAAGCGTCTGCCAAGCAAAGTAAAGTAAAGTAAATATCTGTCTTCTTCCTGAAAAGAAATACTGATATCAGCCTATGAAATATGCTCAGAGGTCACAAAACCCCCTCAAACTACTCACCGAGCATCCTTACTGATTGCTGTGGCTTCAGATTGTGTTGCACCAGCTACTTGTAAACTCACCAGTAGGTTTATGTCTAATGACCTTGCACCGTTGAACCTTAAAGACGGTAGTTAAGACTTGGTAGTTAAAAATGAAATTCAAATAAACAATAATCTAAAGCTATTATAGAACTTCCACAACCACTGACCTGCTTGGAGGATGGGAGATAACGGTTTATTCGACTAGGTGAGGAGAGAAGTCCTCACCGCAGAGGCCAAAGAGGAGAAACAACTGTCAGCAACGTGCTGGCAGCAGAGAGAGACGTGACGTCCTCACTGTGTTTGTTTTTACAGGAGAGGCACGCTCAGGAGGTGCGCAAGAACAAGGAGTTGAGAGAAGAAGTGGCAGCGTGAGAAGCCCCAACAAGATCTACGTTCCACCCACCCCCCCCCCACCCCCA
>JAUMHF010000003.1:8001910-8034567 GCA_032359275.1 Microctenopoma steveboyesi | reverse complement strand
CCCGAAGAACACCTCCATACCCCGCCTCCACATGTCCTCCTCTACCCACCAGACTCCCTGACGCTATTATGAAACTACCACAGCCTGAGACGCCACCCCGAGACACTGGGAGGTTCAAATGGGGTTGGGGGTGGAAAAAATTGCAAAAATAATACTTAAAAAAATTCTCCCACCCACCTTTCCCCCAAAGAATGTTTTTGCTCTGTTTCAAGTAATTAGAAAAAAATAATCCAATTGACAAGTGACAGTGGGTATTGGTATTTGTAAATACTTCTTTTTTTGTTATATACAGTACGATACAAGCAGCAAAAGTATTGATTGCAGTGTGCCATTTCTTTGTATATGTTTACTTTCTCTGCATATATATGGATGTAGTCATTTGCTCATTTTCATATTTTATTGACTTCTTCATTTCAGCCTGAGAATCTTTTTTTCTTTCGTGTGGTAACAGGCTTAGATGTTTGTTGTGAGTTTGCCAGTTAGCTGATGTTTGCTGTGACTGGCTGAGTCCTCACGAGCTCCGCATACTGGCTCTGTTCCCTCTGACCATTCGAGTGGGCACTTTTGACCCCTGAGATCTGGAAGCAGATCTGTATTTGGTCAGAACGATTTTCCATGCAGTTTATGCCAATGGTCCCGTTACCAAGGGACATGTGCAGGAAAGGAAAGTTGGCAGAAGGGAAGGGGACAGTTTGCTTTTCTGTGGGGACTGCAAGCCGTCACTGCTCATCCACTCCTGTGAAGTAGATGGTGACTGTACCGCAGGAGAACACTATAGCATTTAATGAGCCCATCTTCATCTTCCTTCCCTCCGTCGGCAACCTCTTCATCACTCCACACATACATACTGTAGAAGCACTCACTCACGCGCTCTCGGCATGGGCAGGCATTTAGCTGATTATAGCACAGAGCTCGGGAGGAGCTGGCTAAATTCTGTCCATCTGGCACCAGAAAGCTCATCCCTGACCAATAGTGGTCCTCCTATATTACTCCAAAAAACAAGCTTCCAATCACATTTCAATCACGTGTTACTGTAATATACAACACAACTGAGGTCAAAGGGCATCCTCTAGGAATGCCGGAGTGCAAAAATCACCTGAGATCAGACTTATTACTGTGAATCTTACATCAGAGAAAATACAATATAACGTAATGTAATGTTTCACCTTTCTCATAAGAGGCTAGAGTAGTGCTCAGTGTCATCAGTGTCTATTGGAATCATTGCACCTCATTCCAGGACACTGTAAGGTCAGCACAAGAAAGATATTTAAGCCATAACAGGTTTCACTGCAACAATGACTCATGAACACAGTATTTCCATCTGTACCAGAGCATCAGCATAGTGTTGAAGGCTGAGGTTGGTCGCACACACACGTAGTAGGCCCATAGATGTGTGTGTGTGCGCGTGTATGTGTGTGTGTGTTCCCAAAAGGGCAGGTAGCTAAACAAACGTTTGTGCCATGTGATGTTCATACAGTGAAGTATAAAATAACTGCACCACAGTGTATAACGATTGTCACCACAGACAGTGACTATCCTACCTGCCTCTCTCTCTCTCTCTCTCTCTCTCTCTCTCCTCTGTCCATTTGTGTCCCCCCCCCCCTCTCCACATCGATCTTTGTGAGCAAGCAGTGGTTAATAAAGATTTGGGGTTCAGTGAATGAAACTGTCTCAGAGTGTAATTTATTTCCACTTTCACAGATGACGTCATCTGGAGGAGCAGGTTTACCCAGACTACCACCTCTGCAGTATAATCATGGAGGTGACATCACCTGAACTGAAATACTCCTCCAGATGATGTCATGGTGATGTTAACCAGGTCACAGGGAGGTAGTGGAATGCAGCTAAGTACATTCACCCCTAACGCACATCAGCACATTCCTATTGGGTTTATTCTACTGGAGTGGGAGTAAATGAATATTTATAGCTTTAAAATGTTTTGTACAAATAACGCGTCTAATATGTTCTTTACTTTACTGCTAAACTACTGAATGCATGACCTTTATTTGTTAGAGAGAGCAGAGCATTGTTCACTAGTATTAAAGCTTCTTGTGCCTCACAAGCCTTCGGAGAGACATGTAGTACCACTTACCACCTGCTGGTGGAGACAAAAGACAGAAAATCACTAAAAATGTCATTGATCTTTTTGCTTCAGTGGCAGAAAGGCTTACACCCCCACCTGGCCCTGCATCATCAGTAATAAAGGAAAAGGTTAAAGAGAATGATGAGATAGCCTAAAGGGGAGGAGAGGACAGATTTTTTAGCCTAAAGGGGAGGAGAGGACAGATTTTGGATTTTTAGGCAAGTGAGTAAACCTTTGGTCCAGCAGAAGAGGGGAGGAGTGTAAGAACTGAGAACAGAAGGTGCAGCTGGTGCGAGCTGAAACGATGGCAAAGGGACAAAACTGTTCTCTGCACACTTCCTTTCTCACAGTTAGAGTCCCTCTCTTCTTCTCTCTCCTTTGATCCCCCTTTCCTTTTCTTTCTTCTCTCTGCCCCTCCATCTCCTATCGTATGCTCCATCCCTCCTTCCTTTCCTACTCCATCCTCTTCCAACCTTCCCTCCCTCCTTCTGTCCTCCTCTTCTAGTTCCCACGGAGCGCATGGGGCCAGCCGGGCTGCTATTGTCCAGGATATCCCCTCCTTGTTAATGGTTTCCTGTGCACAAACAGAGGGCCGCTGAGAGAAACAAGCAGCCTCATCTGATACCAGGCGTCGCCACGTACTGTGAGTACACACGCATTCAAACAAAAACAACTGCGGGCACATATGGTACCCGCACACAAAAATGCATTCAAAGCACTTCATCAACAGGCTCAGTTAAAAAACACACTGATAAAGCCACAGGTGATTTATCAGAACTTTTTTTTATTACAGGGAAGTTGTCATTACCACTAGCAACAACTCTGAAAAGCTGAAAAACTGATTTGTGAGTGCTCGTTTGTGCAATTAGAACCATAAAATGTACAAACTCACAGTGAGGTTTACCAGAATTTGATAATATATATATATATATATATATATTATCATAATGTATAATATAATATTACCAAAATACCAGGTGGAAAGTATGAAGGATAATTTCTAAATGTGTCTAAAAACAAAGACTGAGTAGCCTGAACTGTCTGGCCTTGTTTTTTGTGTGACATTGTGCATACTGATTGACAATGCTACAGATAAAAGAAAACATTTTAGAGAAAGGTAATAAAATAAAATCACATTAACAGCAAAAGAAAGAAAAACTGGTAAAACTGTGAAGCTTTGATTTACTTCTGAGGAAGCGAGTTTAGACAATGGTGCACCGTATGAACATCAGAGATAAATCGTGGCTACGTGTATTTCAATCAAGCTGGTTGCGAACTTCTGTTCCTGGTATCAAACAAACACCTGGTTTTGGTTATTCCACCCCATAAAATGCTGTCAAAAGTGGGTGACTCTCAACCACCTCGAGCCCTCCTTTCACACTGCTCTCTCCCTCTCTGTAACCAGCTCAGGGGGGAAAACAAAAGGAGGGCAGTTTCACCCAGGAACCTGACAGGCAGCGCCTGCTTGACCATCTGGGAAAGCCGTTCCCGACAGACTGACAAACAGCAAGTGAAACTTCTAAAGAGGTGGGCAGGAACAAAGATCAATCAACACAATAAATCATTCTTGTTGCTTCTCCCTCCTCACTGTTTTCTTCTATACAGAACGCAAAACATTAGCAAGGAAATAAACATCCTATAGCCAGGTAAATTCTCTGTGGGACGTCAACACCATAGAAAAAATAGTCATTTCTTAGCAGTGAAATTATAAAGTCTTTAAAGGTCCAGCTCAGCTGGTTAGGGAGTTTAGTCTATGCAGATTGTTCTGAGGTTTGCGCTTCAGTCAGAAAGCTCCTATCTCCATACCCCAGGGTCTGTAGGGTTTACCCACACTGGATGTTGGAGCTGGGGGGCTGAGGGTGGCGGGGGAGATGATAGGAAAGGCGCTGAAGGGGAAGGGAAACGCCGAGAGGGAGGAGAGGAGAGGAGGGGAGAGCTTCGATGCTGATGAGGGGACCAGGGCGGGGTGTAGGACAGTGGTTGGAGTGGCAGTGGTGGGGGTGACCAGGAGCGGGCCTTGGTCTGAGTGTGGGGTAGCGCTGCTGTTGCGCCGACCTGGAACGTGGGTCTCTGCAACGGACGTGGATGATGGCGATGAAGAAGAGGGAGAAGTGGACGAAGTGGACGTAGAGGACAAAGGGGTTTGTGGGCTGCTGGTGGCGCTGCGAGGTAAAGGTGCTAAAGCGGCTCCCTGCTGGTGCTGGAGGAGGAGTGGGTGGGCGAGGTGGGCGGGAGGAGATCCAAATGCAGAACCCCATGCCAGGTGACTGAGGCCAGAATGAGCCTCCCTCTGACTGGCGTAGTTGTTGAGGTGCGAGACCAGACGAACCCGCAGAGGGTCTGTGCTGTCCAAGCCCTCGATTATACTCAGATAGCGAGCTGTCTCAGCCAGGCACTCCCTGAAACCCAAACCACGGTAGTCCATTGCCAGAGCATGTGCGTCAAAGTAACCTGAGGACACAACAAGAAGACAATGGATTAGTTCTGACAAATCACATGACCTGATCAGCACAAAATGAATGAGCTCTGTCTAACATGCATCAATAGGCCGCCTGGGAAAGCAAAACTACTGTTTTAATGCTAATGCATTTGATCAGTTTCAGTTATTTATTAAAGTTAGTTTAACTAATATACATGCTGAGTTTCTTTGTAACAGATGAAACCAAAAAAATACCTTTGCCTCCAGATGCATGAAGCATCTTCAGATGGTCGACAGTCATCTGCAAAATCTCTGCCTTCTCCAGTTTGGCTGAGCCCTTCAGTGCAGAGGATGGAAAAAGTAGCCAGTTAGGCATTAATAACCCTAAAGAGCATCCACAGTAAGGCTTCGTGGCTGACATGACTGCGCTCCTCACCTGTTTCTCATACGCGCTGGGAACCAGCCTGCGGAGCTCGCTGAGGCTGTTGTTGATCCTGTCACGGCGCCGTTTCTCAATTATCTGAGCAAAGACAGCACACGTGCTATTATTTTTCATTTCCAAAATAGAAACATGGAGACACATAAACAATCTCCAGCTGCAGAGACAGAGTTTTCTATGAGTGTACTTACTCCTCGGCGCCTTTTCCTCGCCTGCACCTGAGTCGATGTAGTGGGAGACATGGAGCCGAGGGGAGAGCTCATGTTCCTTCAGAGAGAAGCCACAGAGAGGTTCAGGCGATATATGTCAGATTTTATAATGTTTTTAATAAATTAAAAATTGTCCATCCATCTAATCTGAATCCTATGAGAGGAGCAGAAAGTAACTCACCCATTTTCGTCTGCGCTCTCCTTCTCCACCTCTATATTCTCATCCAGCTCACTGTCCGAGGAGCTAAAATCGTGATTCCTTTTCATTTTGATTCGTCAAGTTAGTCCTTCGATGTGTTTGTTATGTCTGCTGAATGCGCGTCTGTCCAGGTTTGCCCGGAGCGCCTCCGTTTGAAGCGCTCAGCTTTCCCACGGTGTCATTTCAACGGTGCTGGCGGCCAACAGGGGCGGCGGCCCGGGCCGAGGCAGCCAATCACAGCGCGCCCATGCGTTTGAGTGACAGCGCTGTTGGCCCAAGCGCGTCCCCGTGCGCTTTGACAAGTCAGAGAGGGGGGAAAAGGAAGGACATCTCACTCTGGAGGTTTTTCTTTTCTCTGGACGTGTCCGTGACATATGACGCCAGTTACGTCCGCAAAATGGTTTAGTCCATCACGGCTGCGTTTAAACACCAATATCACCTTTTTTTTGATAGTGATAACGTCATATCATCTTTCCAAACAGTTGCCCTAACAGTTAGATTTCATTTTTTTTATTTCTAAACGTTATAAAGACCTTTTGTCCACGTTAACACAAAAGCTGACCTTAGAAACTGCAGCTGCACAAGTCCATCCGTCCAACTGTTCTGCTTTTACCAAGGTAACACGTTTTACTTTTAGCATCTTTAACCCAGTTCAAAGTGGATGTGAGTGAGTGCCACTGTGCATGTCAGACCGTCCTCCGTGCTTGATAATCTACTGTCAGATAGACCACCGCCTTATGCATGACATGTTCTTGTTATTTACCTTCAGATATTATGTATGCACACGGAAAAAGCTGCTATACTGCACAAATGCGTAAGCCACGTCTTTATTGGCTCATAGATTTGATTCTAATTCTAATTCATATGAGCGTCTTGTGTTATCGACATGTTTATTTGTTTTTATTTATTCAGTTAGTTTGGTCTGAAAAGTTCGTGATGGTAGACGTCCGAGTGATTGCTCCCTTGAGCATAGAGGATCTTCGGGGAAACTTTCACAGTGGGCCAATGGACTTTCGGTCCGTGACTGCCCCCTCACCCCCACCCCTTCATCCCTCCCTCCCTCCCTACACCCCTGTGTGTGTCCCGGTGGTGGTGAGGAGTGGCTGGCCGGCTGTCAGCACGCGCTGGCCGTGGGAAAGTTCCCTAACCGGCGCTGATAACCAATCAGAGGCCGACGGCCGTCTCCGGCGCTGGAATGAATGGAGCAATTGGTCGGGGCGACGGGCGGTCTGCGAGCGAGCGTGTGAACCTGTAATCCAATACTAACTCAGCCCGGGAGGAGAGACAGGCAGCACAGCCGCAACCAGAGGAAACCACCAAGTCTAATCTTACCCCACAGAGAGACCTCATGCAAGACGCTGTGGAGACTTCAAGGACTCAACACTCAACAAAAGACCATAATGCAATCAAAGCCGTCCTCGTCCTTTTTCTCCTGGAGTTTCCACATCATCACCACCACAAGTCTGATGCCTCCCATAATGGCCACACTTCCAAATAATGGGACATAACTGCTGTGTGTGTTTGTATACATGCCGAGCTCATGTTACCCCATAGAGCTCTTAAGCGGAGGGTCTCTCAGGGACCTGACTGTGGCATATTTAAATAACACTCAGCCAGTCAACAGAGTAGAATAAAATGACATAACTACCACTTGTTTTTACAACTGTGTGTCCGCAGAATGTGCAATTGAAGCATTTAGCACATACAATTGCAGAAATGAAAAATAAAGTGAGTACTACTACACAAGTAGCTTGTTCCTTGTCACACTGCAGAAGCTTCGGTTTACAGCTGATTTAGAATGGACAGGGGTCATTTTGAATTATTATTTAAATAGTGTTGTTTGGTAATTTAACACAAGTAGCCATTTATTTCTCCCACCGCTTGTATCTTGTAGTTAAATACATTCAAAGCTGCCCATATTTGATATCTGCAGTATGAATCAGTGTGATATAAAGGCCTGTTTTTGTTCAACACACTGAAATATTTCTTGACACAAAGTGTGCTTTGTCTGATTATGTGAGAATTCCTGGAAGGAAAGAAACACAAACAGAACAGAAAACCTTTTTTCTTTCATTCATGAAACTGAAACGTGGTTTATACAGAAACTCTACACGCAATAAAAAAGATCAACTAATCGATGTAAGTGATGCATTTATAAAGTTATCACAAACCAACCAAATTAACCACAGTTGGTTAAAGCTGTTCAGTTTGTGCTGTCAGCGTGCTGACATTTTGTCGTGTCCCTCGCAATAAGTGTCTAAAAACAACTATATAACTTAAAATATCTTCTGTGCAATATCCCCTTTAGGCAACAAAATGGAAAAGTGATGCGTGCAGGATGCACGTGAAGTAAAGAAAAAGAAAAACCATGGATCCTAATCAGATGTGAAAACACTACCACACAATGAATGAAATACACTGAGGTTCATTTTCTGAGGCAATGCTGTTCCTAAATTAAAGGATCAGTCAGCGCATATCCTCCTCATGCGCGCACACACACACACACACACACAGTGATACAGTGATCCTTATCAGTCAGAGCCACAGGCAACCAAAGGCATAGTAGTCATCACAGAAAGAGGAGGCTGCCCTGTTTGGTTTATATGAATGAGAGGAAGCACTTAAGGCTGTTTTCATCTTATTGTTGTTGTGCAAGGTTAGGCCCATATCAGGACAACACATAACACACACTCACACAGTCATCGAAGTGATTATTGGCGAGCTGTGTGTGTGTGCGTGTGTGTGTAGGAGTTCACACACGTCTGAGTTCATGCAACCTGAGGCCTTTATAACAATAAACACAGGTGTGCACAAACATTAGTTTCTGACTCTGTGTGTGTGTGTGTGTGTGTGTGTGTGTGTGTGTAACTAGGGCAAGAAGGAGGGAGGAAGAAGAGGGGGAAGAGGTGCGGGGGGAAGCCCTCTTGTTGTATTTCACATTCACCCAGAGTTCCCACGCTGTTATTTTTTGCCCGGCTGTCTTTGTTCTACCGGTCTCATCACATGTTGTGATTAAGAGGACTTTTCAGGGGCCGCCCTTTGAAGGTGAGGGCCAGCAATACGACATCATCGAATCCCCATCTTCCTCCGTCCCCCTTCCCTTCTCCCACTTCAAAATTGGACTAGCAAACCGAATCACAGTCCGGTTTACATCCGGCGCTCCCTTCACACTCAGATTCTTTTATCTTTTTCTTTCATGTCGAATCTTTCATTTTCATATATTTTCATATATTTATATATATGAATATATATTTATATGTCCTTTTGCTTCCTCAGGATCAGTACTTTGCTGTGAGACTAAAGTCACAGGTAAACATGTCCTTGAAACGCTCTCTCACACACTGAATATCCTGAGGTTTTGGCTTGAAATAAGACGTTTCCATGTTGTCTGCCCACTGTACTGTACAATTTAAAAACTGTTTTGAATTTCAGTTTATTAGTAAACCACAACTGCATTTTTTGCAGAAATAACATGTCATCAGTGCAAACATAAATTGAATCTAGACTGTCTTACCAGAAGGCAATGGTTGGAGTTATGACTTTGAAGGTTTTTTTTAAAGGGGGATTTCACCAATAAATTTACCTTGGTGCTGTACATATTTTTTGCATCAAGTATAATTACTTCTGCTGTACATATTTACACAATGGTCCACATGTCATCAGGTGTTTAGTTGTATAGGTTTGTTTGTATTTGAGTTCCTGCAGCGAGATTATGTGGATCTACATGACTTGAGTGAGTGTATATTAAACCAGGCTGCCGTGTTGACAGAGTGACGTTGATGAATGATGTTGACATCACGATCAGGAACTCTCAGTTTCTCCTTAAGCAAACAGTCGTGCTAAATAACGAACTGCTTAAATGCTGAAATGTCCCTGATGTACGGTGTGATGGCAGGCTGACTCTCAGAAAGGTAATATCTGTCACACGGGGTTATCTTTGATAAACTGGTGAAAAATGACATTTCTTCTAAGCTAATCTGAAATACATTTTTAGAGACATGTGGACATAACTAAGTACCCCAAATGATTAAACAACTTGTGTGCCACGCTGCAGCAGCAATGATGGTTTAATGGCTCCTCAAATAGTTGCTTATGACTTTCTCACTTTGCATTGAAAGCTTTTACAGAGCTCTGCAGACCTGCTGAAGATCAGTTCATCACAGGCTGATGATTAGCAGCACCTGGTTGCAACTTAGGGACTGACTAAGTAAAACACACATTTTTGTTTCTTTTTGGCTCAACTTTTGTTGGAGGAAAATGTTCTGTGCTTGATCTGAGTTTGTCCTTGTCTAACATTAAGATCCCATCATTTACGTAAAACCACAGAATTAACTTTGGAGCATGACTTTGTGTTGGACTCTGATACTTCAGATACGTCCTGAGTGGTATTCAGTGTTTCGCTGTTAGAAAACTTTGCTGTCTTGAAGGTGTGGCCTGCAGAGAGTGAGACGGCGAGAGCTGCGGCGTCTGCAGGTTAGCCACAGGCAGATGTTCGTCCGCTTGAAACAATACATCGAGCGGCTTTCTGGGGAAACCCTGTGGAGGGCGAGACTTGTTACTGTTTATTAATAGAGCTGTGTGGAATACTGAGGAAGACTAATTTTGTTTCCCCTGACGGGGAGAGGAAGCGTTTGCTAATTCTGATCAAGATGCATGACACCCGACTATTGTCCCTAAGAGGGGAGAGAGAGAGAGAAAGATTGTTTATGGGGGGGGCGGTGTTTTGTGATGCAGGGGAGAGAGTTCTCTGTGAGTGAGACACCCTAGCATTGTGCTTTAGGAGGGTGGGGGTTTGATCATGGGTTCATTGTTTTGCCTTGTCTATCACCCTCTGTTCCACTGTCAGTCTAGTAAACAGGACCGTCACCTTCACCCCTCTGTGCCACGTTAGTTACACTCAGAACACGTCTCTTCATGTGTGTGAATGCTGAGGAAGTGAAGGCTGTGTCAAATGTTGACCCACTGACACTCATCTCTGTCTTGTCTTCCCATGGGAAGTGTTCGAGGGCCGCCCTCATGTGTCTCTGTCACACGCAGAGACACAGCGACATGGAGAGAGTCTGCCTCTGGAGAAACTCTCTTTCCTCTCATCAGTGCTCCGAATGATGACTTTATCGTCTCGCAAACAGCTTGTTTTATTCCTCATAATGTGCTCTTTTTTTTAAATAACCCGCTTTATGCCTGTTTCACTTAACACTCAAAACATTGGCCATGTCTTTTCTGATGATGACACGGACTGTTCAGCAGCTGAAGTCTTGTAGTCGCTAGTGTGTTCAGTTTTCAGATGATTTATTTTGGTCACTTATCTAATTTGGCGTTATATTAAATATTTACATGAGCAGATCTGTATACATAAGATTAATTTAATATAACTACAGTATTCAGTGTCACTTACAACATCTGCCTCCCAGACAGCAGACAGAGATGTGCTGTGGACGTCATTTCCGTGATTTTGTAGCTGCAGGAAACTTCTGCCTGCACCTTTGTGATCTCCGAAATGGAGATGTAGTTTCAACAGGTGGATTGGAGCCAGAGCTTTTACTTGTCACATCCAGTCAAGTTGAATGAAACAGACTGAAGTACCTGCTGGTGAATGTTAACAGGACATCACAGTCAACGCTGTGTGACTTTAATGCGAAGGTAAAGTGTGAAGCAGAGCGGCTGGTTTTGTAGGCGTTTTGGGTGTGACTCATGTCTGGAGTCAGTGAAACTTCATGTGGGTGGTCACTGTGAGGGAGCAGTGTGAGAGGGAGTCACCAAGAACAAAGGCAGGTATTTCACTTTCATCTCTGCTTGGGGTGATTATTCACAGTGAAAGTGTGACTGGGTCACACTCTCACTGTGGACAACCAGAGAGCATACTGGCCAAAAGTAGCAGCTAAGATTAGAGAAAGGAAAGTCTGCTGGCACATGACACAGGTCACGAGTAGTGTGAGATGTTTGCGCTTCGTTCCTGAGGACTGACTCAGAGTGAATGAGACTCGTTTAAAACGGCTGCAGCGTGATCGCTGAGGCTGAGATGAGGGCAGGCTGTGTTGAAACGTGGCAAGAAAAACACAGTTTTATAATCACTTCTCAAATGTCCTCATGCACACCAACGTCTAATTGCTCGTCTTTACTCACTAATTTAATAATGAGCCTGAACATTTGAAACATCTTTTAACATTTTGCCAACTTTTGGCCTCCAGAAAAAAAACAGAGGGGGAATAAAACAAGCCCCTCGTCAATGTCTTTGCAGTCTTGGGAGAGAGCTGCCCCCTCCCTCCTGC
The DNA here is from genome assembly GCA_032359275.1 of Microctenopoma steveboyesi. Lineage (NCBI taxonomy): Eukaryota > Metazoa > Chordata > Actinopteri > Anabantiformes > Anabantidae > Microctenopoma > Microctenopoma steveboyesi. The sequence goes on along the minus strand of JAUMHF010000003.1, from coordinate 8,022,949 downwards.
TGCAGCGAGGGGTTGCTGGTCCCCTGACCCCGATAATGATGGCGGGTCAGGAGTCAGGTTGTGTGAAGGAACCATCTACGTCTGCAGAGCGCGTGAGGAGCGCCTGGGAACCAGAGCTCGCCGTGTGATCCCGTGAAATTGATCTCTCCAGAGGGGACCAGTGGTGTGTATTTATATTTATGTGTGGTGCCTGTGTGTGTGTGTAGGAGGGGAGCAACCGCAACAGGAGACACACAAGCGGAAGCGGTCGATCCCAGCGATCGGCCTGTTGTGCCATGACCAGGGTGCCCTGTCTGCATGCCTGTCTACAGCAGGAACGGCAGAAGACAGTGGAGGGAAAAGGTTTCACTGACACTAACTAATAACTCCTCATACAGACATCAGAGAAGCATATAATCCCCAAATAGACATTTCTTACTGCCAGATGTAGTAAAATTATATCTCTAGCACTCACTTTTACATCTGAGAGCCAATTCCTTCGTTTATTTAGAAGATTCACTGCTAACGAGAAGGTCATTAAATATGATTCACATGTATTTTACCAAACAGCAAACGTAATGTGAACAATATTTCTGGACAAAATATTTGTTGTCTGTCTTTATTTGTTATATTTCATATACACATGTGTATAATTTCTGTACATATTATGTAATTATGCTGCAGACTCACAAAAAGTTCCAAATCTGATTCTTTACGATCAGAGCTTTGGTGTATAAAGCCTCGAACACTGTGAGATGTGGTGGGAGCCGTGTGAGGTTAGGCTCAAAGACGACATGCTGACCCTGTGGAGTAGGTTTATTTTTATAAGTCAGTTTCTCTCCAGTGTAGGAAAATGGTCAGTAGGTCTTTTAGAAACACCAGTACACAATGTGTTAACAAGCAAACGTTTCATCCCGTCACCCTCCTTTTGTGCCTGCGTTAGGCCTCGCAAACATGTTCTTTTCATTAAGTTCTAGAGGAGGACAGAAAGTGATTTGGATTAAGTTGAGAAAATAATACATTTAGTTTATTGTTCTTTTCATCATGAGCATACATTTAACTATGGTTATATTCTCTTAATAAAGTTTTATCATTGTCTAATCACAAAACACATTTTGCGCACATCAAAAAGGGAAGAGTGCACGTTACAGACTATGAGAGACACATGAGAGGGGTTTGTTTTCGCATGCTTATGTGTTTGTGTCAGTATCTGTGAGACAGAGCCCTCCAGTAAAGGCCTGGCTGCTCTTTCATGTTCGGCATCTGCTATTCTTCTTAGAGTCCTCTCTTGGGCCAAACCTCTTCTGTCTGTCTGCTCTGCCTATTTAGAAGCAACCACTTCAGTCATATCTGCAGGCTCGTTATGGCAGCTACAAAACCAATCCCTCCTTGTGCTTATTCAATCACAGAGGGATCTTGGGAGCTTTTTTTGTCTGTCTGCTGCCTCTCAAAGGCTTTGTACAGACATTTTGAAACAATCAGATCTATTAGTTTGGACTTCTGATGTCTGATCCCTCCGCTGTGCATGGGGCCTGCATTAAAATGCAGCACACCCTGTTCAGGAACTATCTCGAGGTCTTTAAAAGAACGTAAAGAGTTGTCGTTTCATGCTACTGGTATTATCACTTATCATCAGACTCATTCTGTTGAAAATAATGGAAATATAATAACAATAGAATGTTGATATCCACCATATTATCAAACTTTATTATACAAAATTAAATATAGTCAATATACAGCTCAGTTTCTCTCTTTACTTTATGTTTGCTCTCACATTTAATAGTCATTGTTGGTTGATGATGATTGGGGCAGGAATGCAAGTAATCACAAGACATTAAAATGAAATAATATGAATTGCATTAAACTGTATAAAACGGCGCACACTCTGCAGGTGAGATGCTTGTCCTCAAGTGAAACCCAGGTTTGTGGGAAGTCACACACGCACACACGCACACCAGGCTAAGAGTGTATGACTTACGTGTTGTCATTACATCACTCAGAGGCAACATTCAAAACATTAATTAGACAGACTTCCCCAGCGTGTTTGCTTTTGGACTTGTGAGTGACGTGTGTATGCATTTGTGAGCATGCATGTGTGAGTCTGTGTGTGCACACATAAACATAATCTCCTGTGCACTGTGTGTGGCTGCTATGATTTGACTTTGGGTTCACTCACTAAGCTTTGGGCTTTTGCTGTGTGTGTGTGTGTGTGTGTGTGTGTTTTGTCACACAGTTGTTAGAACAGCGCTGATTGCTGTTTATTTGGTCTGTGGGTTGACACAGAGCCTAGCAGTCAGGAGCGCTACTGACAGCTCTGTTTTTACTGGGTCCCTGTGGCTGCACCAACACTAACACTGGGGTTGTGCTCCTCCCACTGTTGCCTGGACCCCGAGACTCCCACAGCGAGCTTCCTGTCTGTGCTTCGAAATAACATACAGTAAATCATTAAGATTACAAAATGTAGAGAAAATTATGTTTTAACTTCACATCACAGTGAAATGTGCTGATGTGTTTTAAAAAAATACATTGAGGCAGCGCGGCTCTGTTTAAGTGTACAAGTATGAAAATATGTGGCCACATTGTACAACTAGAGTTTGCAGGTAAAGATTAAGCTTTGGAAGGTCCGCTCAATGTGATAACATGACTTAGAAAATCAGTAAAACACTCACACTGAAAGTTGTTGTGATCAATTGACATAATGCAACCACTAGCTGCCTACAATAACCCTCACCGTCACCCAAACCTTGAAAGTCTTAACCCTCAAAGAGCCCTTTGAAGGCCAACGTCTCCTTATAACAATGGTACAGCACTAACGTGTGCACACACACACACACACACACACACTGACATGCTCAAGATGGTATATGGTACATGAACAGTTAGTCAACCGCGTAATGTGACCCTGTCTCAGCCGACACACACACACACACATGCACACACACTGTGAGGCTGTCCGTGCTTTGCCGTCTGGTGGGCAGACCCCCTCCTCTTACATTATATTCACAATAATATTCCCTTACTTTACAATAGCTGTGACAATGACTCACATTATGAGAATCGGCTAATAACTAAGTATGTGCACAAACACAAACACACACTTCATTCCCTCCGTCCTGCTGACTTATCCCTTTTCTGAGAAGAAATAGTGATGAGAGTATTAGAGGAGAGGGTGGGGTGGGATGCTGAAATGGGGCGGATGTGTGTGTGTGTGTGTGTGTGTCCCTGCTGTAACGGCTGCTCCTGGCCGTCCACGCAGCTGTCTGCTAAGCACACTCACACACACAAATACACACACCGAGTGGCTGTGAGACATCTCCCCCACGACTGCTTCCCAAGGCCTGTGACTGAGAAAAAGGGAAGGATGGGAAACGGGCTGCAGAGCAGTGCACACACAAACACGCACACTCTAATAAGGACACATGAAATATGGTGCGTACAAGCACATTGTCTTACAAATGTTTTGCTGCTTGGTGGCAGTAGATAAGATTTACATTGTTCAACCACTGCTTCAACACGAGTATAGGATGTAAAGTGAGAATATAGACTTTATTGACTCCAGTGGGGATGTTTGTCTCCCGCGTTAAGCTCAGCACTGCCTCTCACACCTAACATATACATGTATCTTAATGTCTTTGAACTTACCAGAAAATAACTTTGTTTAAGACATACATTTTGTTCCATTGTGAGCCATATTTTCATAGCCTCAGGCTTTGTTTTTGTAGCTTTTATTAAAAGTAAAAAAAAAGAAGAAGTAATTGTTGAGTTCTGGGAACATAGCCACGTTGCTACAAAGTCAGAAATGGCAGGAAACACAAGAGGCCTAATGATCAAACATGCTATAAAAGACGATTGAATTTAAAACCAAACGTGAGGGCATCTCAAACAGGCGTTACCACACAGGAAAACTGTTGTGTACACAACAAAGGATATAAATCAAAGTTTGAACCTGGAAGTGACTGAGCAAATTGTGATGAATGTTTAGAGTGTGTGACATGATTTGTCGTAACCTTGGGATTTGTACGATCACTTGACTGCTTGTGTGGTTTCATTACTAGAAAAAAAAGATACACAGTGGGATTCAAACAAGTAGTGAAAGTAAAATTCTACAAATGCGAATGGACTAAAACAGTATTTGTTGTTTTGATTTCAGGAAGTTTGAATATTTTATGACTCACCTATTTAACGCAAACACTCTTGGAATAACGTTCCAGACAAAAAAGCATCACACAAATATAAGTTAACAGGGAGCAATGGACAGACGCTGCGTGGAACGTTTTCCTTAAAGTCACCTTAAACGTCGCACAGTGATATGATGTGTGACGTTCAACACAAGCCTGTGTTGTTCCAGTGAACGCAAACAGATTTCTTACGTTAATGTGAGAGTGCAGGTCTTTCTTCTCGAATTGTTTTGATTACAGCTATTTTAGTTATTTGTTGAGGGCCTCGTGGTATTTGAGACGTGCCATGTGAAAACATGCAGCGGACTCCAGAATATCGCCTGTGTTTTTGTTTGCATCGGGTGCCTTACAGTGTGTTTGTTATCCCTGCCGATGGAAATAGACAGAAACAGGAGTTTCACAGGCACAGGAAAAGCTTTGTCGGCAATCAGAGCAGGCGCTAGTATTTGCAGAACAGCACTGATATGTTTCAACCTCGATCAGCTTCAGTCAAGAGGTTACGGAGTTTGTAGAGTATCCAGAGGGTTTTAATGAGACACTACTGTATGAAAACAACGAATAAAAGACAGAGACAGAGAAAGAACCAAAGTCACCCGACAGGATGAGGCTGCCTGAAAATCAAAGTTGTGACATCCCTTCAGTGACTCCAGACCCCAGATTTAATGTCTAGTGTTTACCACACATATTTGCTTTGTAGCCTTTTAGCAATTCTCATGAGCATTTGGACGCATGTTGTTTGGGCGACAGCGGGTTGCTCTCTGTGTATGTTTGCATGTGTGTGGTGTGTGTGTCTGAGTACTGTTGTGGCTATTGATGCATACTTCTTATGAGGCACGACATTATGAGCTGGGCAGAAGTTAAGAGGGTGGCGGTGGGTTTGTTGTGTGCACGAGAGTGTGGGAGCGAGACAGAGAGCGCAGACAAAGACACCGAGGCAAAAGGAAAACGAGGAAGCGTGTAATACCCACAGCGAAATAAAAGAGCAACAGAGAAAGACAAAGAGTGGGACACTGGGAACATGAGCAACGTGGATGCATGAACACGTCATCAGCAAACTTTCTAAATCCTAACTACACCGGTCTAGTGACACACATTTACTGTACATTTATGTGTATATGCAATAAAAACTTTTTGATCCACAGTTATGGTGAGTACACACAACGTCTCCAGTGATTTGAGACACCTATTAATATATAAGCTGTCACATAAAAGCTCATGGTGGTGCAGCTGAGTGCTACGTGTGGCTGGGTGCAAGACCTGGTTCAGCAGCATTGCTATGTTGGTGGGCAACTGTCATTCAGTTGTCTGCTCAAGAAAAATAGAAATCTAACACACGAGTAAATGGTAATGAGGTTTGTTTGTGGATGCCACTGACACCACTCAGCTTTCTCATAGTCAATACAGTAAGAAAATGCAGCCAGACGAAAAAGTAGTAAAGTGAAACTTAACTCCTCACACTGATTTTAAGTAATTCAGCTGTGTGTGTGCGTGTGTGTGTGTGTGCGTGTGTGTGTGCGTGCGTGTGTGTGTGTGTGTGTGTGCGTGTGTGAGCAAGGGTGCGGGGTCTGCACCAGCTGTTGGATCATACGGAGCCAACATTTCCCTCATGTCCTTCAGAAACTGTCGTCATTCTTCCCGTAGTTCGGCCAGTAGTGCATGATGTCACTTCCTGTGCATGGATAGCATGTGCGTGTGTGAGGGTGTGGAACATGCAGCAGTCCAGCTGCACTGGGGCTTCTCGATGTTTGTCACCATCTCACACAGAACAAAGGGCAGACATCCTTACAAGAAACTGACTGTGTGTCTTACAAGCAGGTAAATGATTTATTGACTTACTGAGTCACACTGTCTCCAGCCTCGAAGATAAGAGTAATCACTCGCACACAGTATTGTCTGAAACAACTTCCTGTCTGAAATATATTTAGCTAATGACATCAGACATTAGAGCGTGGATGTAGAGCCATACTAGGAATAATTTAACCTCATAACAGTAAGGTTGTTATTAATTAATTATTTTCTCATTCAAGTCATTCAACCTTTAAATATTTTGGTATTTTGGAATCCTTTTATATTTTCTATTTACTTTACTTATTTAAACTGTCGGGACCATTAGCTGCAGACCACACTACAGATGCTCACGTATGACGCCTTCCTCATACGCACGCTGTAAAACATTGTTGAAATCAGGATAACGTAGCAACAACTCACTAGTTTACTGGCATTGCTGGCATTGCAAACGGACATCCGTGCAGAGTTCATCCAGATTTTACAGATTTGTTTTAAGTGGCTACAAGAGGGAAGCAAGGAATCTACAGTGAAGCTAATCTAATTTGACAGGTCATACATTCGCTCACACACAATTGGGTTTCCACCGTCCTGACACTGTAGAAGACCTACTGTAAATGTTAAAGGGAAAGAGCTGTGTAAATAACGTAAAGGAGAACGTCTGGGAAGTGAGAATAAAGAATTCAAGCTGAGTCTTAGGTGGAGTGGTGACACGGAGCTGGGGTAGAGTGGGAAAAGGTGCTTACTCATTCATTATGACAAAAGACTATTGGCTTTACTGTTTAAGGTAATTAATAGGCAAACGTATCCTTCAAGTATGAGGTGTGTCTGATTTCTTTGTGATATAATCGTTCCATCCAGCTGGTGAATAAAGGGTCAGAAAGGCCACTCGACTGAATGGGAAGTTCTTTTAGAGGAATCTTCTTAACAAGGGCAATAAATACTTAAATCCATTGAACCGAAACCACTTCCACATGCTCTGCAGCTTGAGTCGCTCAAACTCTTTGTTTTTCGTGAAACTGACAGTTTGATTTCCCAGAATAACATCAACAATTAAAATATTTCAGCAGACAAAGGAGGATTCAAACATACTTTATTATGCAGGCTTTGGCTCATGATTTATGAGGCGATCGTGACACGTTGGATTTATCTCTCTCATCCGAGTTGAAGGTAAACGGTGAGTAAATATTCACATAAAAACAGAAGAATCCCCTCACTCACCACTGAATGTGGATGTTTTATTGAATTAAGCGCAGGCCTAGTGTAATTTATTTAGGTCGCATGCTTTCTGATCAAACTCACAGTTGAGCTGTGTATAATTATTTATTGAAACAAAATTCAAACAGATCTAAAAACAAAAACAGGTTGTTGAAACACGACGACCTGAGTGGAATGAAAGTCTTGCATGTGTTCCCATGCTATACTACACACAGTTCATTTATCCCTCCGTCTTCCCGATGACTCCATATATTTCCTCTTCTCGTCTGCCCTTATCTATTCGTTCTTGTTAGTGTGACCCCATTTCAGAGTCTATGGTTGGCAGCCCGGCCCGTGGGACACGTGGTTCATTGACTAGGAAGGTCTGGCATCACACTCTGTCCGTTGTCTGTCTGTTGCTCTCACACCATTTATTCTATGAACCAGGATACTCAGGATCCAAGAGCTTGTGTTCGCATGAACACTGACACACACAGAAACGCTCACACAATCACAGAAATATAAGCAGCACTCTTCCTCTTAGTGTGAGAACTTTAGCAAAGTCTCCTCACCCCAATCACACAGATGTTCCACTTGGCACCTCAGCAGGTTGTGGTGGGGCGGCTCAGGGGGCCTTTCTGGGGTCTTGGGGGGCTGCCGAGGGCCAAACAGAGCCCCAGAGCCTGGATGAGAGCTTCCTTTGTGGGACACAAAGCATTGTCTGTGCTGGGAAAGGCCATGGGGACGGGAACACCGCCCAGAGCTGGACACTGAGCAGTGATTCTAGCTCTGCGAGTGTGTGTGTGTGTGTGTGTGTGTGTGTGTGTGTGTGTGTGTTTATGTCAGACTCTGAGACAAGAAGAGTAGGTCTGAGTGTGGGAGAGAGAAAGAGAAGTGTGTCCTCACATATGAGAGTCGGGTGCTGTGTGTGGGAGTGTGTGTGTGTGTGTGATACTCCAGACTGCTCCATGTGTGATTAAGAGATGTCCCACAGTGATGTTCTGTGGAAATCTGTCTGAAAGTGTGAGAGAGCAGCTGGACAGCTTACTTTTGCTTTCTTCAGTATCTCTGCGTTTGAGCTCAGGTCACACCAGAAAGTAGCACAGCAAAACCCATCTCTGTGAAATCTGTGACTCAGGGGGGGTTGGTGAATTGCTCCCAGGGCTATTAATTAATAATAATTCTAACTTGAGGGCTAGCTGCTAAGGTTCTAGCCTGCTGGCTATGCTGGTATTTTCTCTGGGCCGTTCACTCCTGTGTGAGGCATTGTTTTCTCAAGACTGTAAATCATTTCGCAGAAAAAAGATGCTGTCAGAGAGGAATAAAACCTGGGGAAAAAGGTTATAGCTGTCTGTACACTGCTCCTGTTTGGTGGATCCATTTACATTGTAACCCTGCGGAGATCAAATAAAAGTGCATACAGCGACACAGATGGCGTTGCCTCCTTTGGACGATGCACGGTTAAAGATGGTCAAAGATCATCAAAGTTGAATTTTCTTTACTTCGCTTTTGCACGCAAATCTGAAATTCATGACCAACTAGTCCTTTGGTGGATCTGTAACTAATACCTAGCATTAACCCAAAACTCTCATCCAAGAACTCACATTGAATATTTTTACAGGCCAATGCGCTCTAAACATAGCACATTTTAAAATAAAAGAAATATCAATGTCAACATAACCCCAGGCTAAAGTTGTTACTATAGCAACAGACAGTTTAACAAGCATCCCCACCCAGCTTTTCTTTCAAATATGATAAGATACGGTGCTGATGAAGGACCAGGAAGCATGACGGCTATTTTAAGACTTTGGGAACTGTCGTTTGCGAAGTTAGGAAAAGTTGGCATGAGCCTAAAGAGTGAGCTTGCATGTGTGCGTGAGCGTGAGTAACGGGGCGGAGTGGGGGTTTTGGGACGGTGGGAATGAAAGAGGAATGTCAGAAAGCCAAAGAAGGGGAAAGAATGAAAACAAAAAAGCAAAGAAGTGGTTTATGCCCACAGAACAAAGATGGAGAGAGGGTTTTTTTTATAATTGGCCTTTTCCTTTGGGTCCCAGACTCACTGGCTGAGAGGAGGAGACAGGGGGACAGAGGAGTGCATGTAGTCTCCCTCCAACACACACACACAAACTACTAAGACAGCGCAAACAGACAGAGGAGTGTTTAGGACCGGGGTGATTTGGTAACCTTGACAAACCATCACCATCGAGTTGCTTTCGCCACATCTTCTTTACTGACGTGTCCGTTACACCAAAACAAGACACACTCAAACAAAATACCTCACAATGTACCACACACTCCCAACGCTGTCAGAGGAAACTCTGAAAAACACACAACGCTGTAGTCTGGTACATGCAAACATCAGAGCAGGTTGGCGTCAGGCCCTCCAGTTCTCTGTGGGTAGCCGTGTTTTACATAAGACAAGCGTGACCCTAATACACCATGGAGAATGGGTATGTGTGTCTGTCAACTTTGCAAACCACCCTGGAAAGCCCCGCTCTTTGGGTCTGCAAACCCCGCAAAGCTGCTGTCTCATAGTTTATTCAGCTATTTCTGGGATCCTAGTTTTTTTTTCAATGTTTAAGAAAGCTCAGAACCTGAGAGAGTTGTTGACAAAGATTTATTGTCTCAGAGGTTCATGAAAATTGGATGCTGGTACTTTTGGTATTGTGTTTTTTCTTTTGCTATGTTAGAGACAAAGGTCATGCACCCACCATTTAAGGAGAGAAAGGGCATCAATTATCTCTGTTACTCCCACAAAGTATTCACAGGCATCTCAGAGCTTTCAATCCCCTCTGGTTGACCATCAAATATATGTTTATATTACAAAATTACACAAACGTTCTGAGAAGACATTTTATTTGAGGAGTCATTTCTACCCCCAAAAGCTCCATTTTTCCATGACCAAGAAATGTTTTCTGTAGCTGGTCCTAGAAATGTGAATGTGACTTACATCAGCTCTAATACTGCTATTATTTTAAAACTCTTCTCTTTAAAGCACGTTCCATGAAAAAAACAAAACCAACAATGTGGCAGGTCTAAAACATACCATTTTAATTACTTTAATAAGTACTGGGTACTGCAGATTTGACCAAAAATTACAGGGTGGTTTATTGGAGATTGCAGTTCTTATTTTCGTTGTAATGAAGAAACTTGTCACCCAGTCTCCGTGCCAGAGATGAATATGCTATATCTGGGTTTGGCTACACAGATAATACCTCTTAGTAGTTCGACATAGTTGTAGGATATGATAACAGTAAGACTATAGAACTATTGAAAATTGCCGGGCTTATAATTTAAATGCAAGAAAAAAAGCACAATTGTGCGTTTGTATAAACCTGTACAGCCAAATGCCTCAGTTGACTTACATCCCTAAAGCACATAACCACAGACAAAATACACAAACCGCTGGCAGTTATATTATCTGTAAGACACACACACACACACACACACACACACACACACATCTCGTCGTACAGTAGTACAGTGCATGTTTTCAGTGAGCAGGCTGCAGTAGCTCCGGTTTCAGTGTCTAGTTTCCACAAGATGAGAGTGTAATCCTCGTAGGTTCCTGCCTGATGCTTTGTTTTCCTCGCTGTCTGACTCATCCCTCCAACCTGTGGGAAGGAGGGAGAGATGGACTATGTCACTGTCATAACATGGTATTAGTGTCTACAATACACTTTCTCAAAGGGATGGGAAAGATGCCCCGGAGTTTCTCTCCTCTCTGCAGTCTTTGTCCCTTCAGTTTTCTCAAATTGCACTTTTTCTATTGGTCATTATCGCCTTTCTTGCCCTCTTTCTTCCTTTTCTATTTTCTCTTGTCTCATTTAGTTTCCTGATTTAGGCTCATAATACATAATGCTCCACAAACTACTGTTTTTAAATCTAAAATCTTTTATTATATGAAAGTAATATCGCTCCAAACAATCGGCTGGTCGGAACAAAGTCATTTCCCTGTTTTTAATCAAATTATCTCCCTTTGTTGTATCAAAGACTTTCAACAAGTGAAGATTATCACATCCTCTAATGACAGCTGAGATCGTATCTTCTCTAAATCCTTTGCAGGGTTTTTGTGTTGTGTTACTGTGTGTCAGAAACTTGAAGCCTGTGTGATTATTCTCAGTTGTCTTTGAGCTCATTATGCTGACCTTTGCACAAACAATATACATTAGATGTTCCTTAACCTCACAGAGACTCTGCTTTGGGTTTCAGCACGGGCAGAGTATCTTGTAATTACTAAACTTTAGTTACATTTTACCAATTTAAGGTCCACTTCACTCACCTCAATCATCTGAGAGTGAGTGATTTTTTCACTATTGACAGATGCCAGTCGTGATTTTACCTCTTCACTAGCATGTGAGCACGATGTGCACTATTACTCACTTTTTCTCCAGTCATCAACCCTCTTATTTTCTCACCATCTGTGAGAATCCCAGGTCTTATCAGCTGGCACCTGCACCACTCCTTAGCTTTAGCAGACTAAATCCAGTCGGATCAGAGCTAAACACTGTGAGATTACAACGCAGTTTAACCCTGAAGCACTGGGACTTAGGCCTTTCTGAAGCTGCCAACACGTTAACAATCAACCCATTTTCCACCCGTCCATTTCACATTGTGTTGTGGCCTACCTGCCAAAAGCCACCTGCCTCTCAAAGTCAGCTTTTGAGAGCATGATAAAGAAGATGCTTAACTATTCACGCCTATAGGTTTTATTTATGGTCTATCAAAGGGAGTTCTGTCAGTGGATAATAAAGAATATTCTTTTTAATGATCCAAAGGCAGCCTGCAGCGATACATTCATTTCTCTGAGTCCTGACTCAAGTTTCAACATACTGGCATGTTCCAGGGAAAACAGTTTCAACCTGATTCAAGATCTTACATGCAAAAACAGAGTGAAGTCAAGGTGGGAGAGCTTTGGGTCTGGATGATTTGCCCTGTGGGTTGAGTGCTAACATCAAACACTGCACACACACAGCTTCGCTGGGTGCCAAAAGAGATTTACAAAGTACACAGAGGAGGGTAAAAATGATCCCATACAACACCAACGCACTGCCGTCCACCTGGCAGGAGCCACACCGCGAATAACGAAGCCTAATCTGCACCTGCGCCGACTTTTCATGCTCCAAGTTTGTGTCAAAAACGTCCCCAACAGAATGAAAGGAGAAGTAAATAGAGTTCAAGTGCTCCATCAACCCTAAGTTTGACAAGTGTCACCCCGAGGCTGGTAAGAAATAACAAATGAAAATCAGTGTTTTGTCGACTGGAAGATAAGTGGGAAACTTTGAATTCGGAATGGCAACAGTTCAAAAGCAGCAGCGAAGGTGTGCAGGGTGCAAACACCCATGCAAACATTTGTACACAATAAATCATTCAGTTTAAACAAACAGGAGGCCTCATGGGCCCTCACGATGTGCGTGGTTTCTCAGGCTACCAGTTGGCCTGCACACACACACACACCAGCATATTAAGGCCTGATTTGAGCAAGTCATTATTGTTACACACACCCAGTTGCCGCTTCTGTTTCAGCGACATTCAACCAGCATACAGCGACACAGGAGAGGCCCTGTGTGTGAGAGGTTGGAACAACTGCAGCGGTAGCTGTGCAGTGATCTTTGACCACTGACAGCATGGGAACCCAGCCCACTCTCTCACCCAATAAGACCCAGTAATGGTTTAATGATGACTAGAAAATCATTCCTATGAGTTAAAAGGGGACATTTGGATGCCATTTTTATCAATGTCGTGTGAACACACCCTACAGCTTGAATGACCCATTGTTGACTTCCTGGTTTACTGTATGGAAGCGTGCTCACATGTAGGACCCATAGATACACTCCGCTGGCAGCTAGAAAGGAGTCCTGCATTTCCAAGAAAGCCACGTGACAGGCAGAGGACGAGATGGTCAAGTACCCAGAGTTAGAATCTGTTTTATCAGCCATGTATGTGAGCATACAAAGAATATGTTTTAGTGTTGGCTTCCCAAATGTAACAGATGAATGTGACAAGAATAAAATAACACCCATCTAAGACACTTGCATGCATCCGTGCTTTCGCTGGCTTTTTTTTGCAGACATTACACTGACATACGTACACGACTGCCTCCGTTTTTTTAGCCTTTTAAGACCTATGAATATTTCTGCCTGTGTCCTCTGGTTCTCACAGTCCTCAGTCAGTGCTGGAATGCCAAGTATCCAGGAACCCCCGGGCTGAGCAGACCAGTGGTTAGACCCGTAATTTAGAGCGGCCTCGGTTGTTCCCATGTCACACGCTGCGACAGCGGGCATGTGGCCGTACAATATACGCCACGGCCCTCAGCAGTCAGCTTTCCATGCGGCTTCAAATACTGAGCTTTTCTAGGTGGAGAGGAGACGTTCACCTACAGTAGAGGAGCTCCACACTACTTCAAGAGCCAAACTGTGTGTTTCCTGTTTTAGCCCAGTGACAGAGATTTTTCAAAGCGTACAGTTTGTTGACAAGTGCACTTTTCCACACTGTTGGTTTTTTCTTGATGCAAACCTTTTTAATATAAGATTTTTTTTTATGTGTAGAACTCACTATAACGCAATGTTGTAAGAGACTGTGTGTCTACTGAATGCATATATTTATAGCAGCCATCATAAATCTAGCATGTTGGTGTTGAAGTAATGTTAAGGTGGGTTTTTAGTGCATGATGAGTGTCAGCTACTTACTTTGCCCACACTGTAAGTCAAAATAGTTAAGGCAAGTTAAGAAAAGATCATGGATGAAGTTAAAAAAAACTAAAAAAACATTAATTGCAGGGTGAGATAAATATGTAAGAGTAGGACGCTCTCCACACCCGTCCACCACCCAACCTCCACAATCTTCTTTTACACTTATCTTTTACTTTCATACTTCTAGTAGTAATAAATCATGATGTGTGAAATGATCTGCTGGTTCATCGTGACCTGTAACGGTGTATCATGTGTCACGATACTCTCCCCGACACACATGTCACAACTTAACAAGTGGGTTCAAACACACCATAAACACCTGAACAAACCTAAAAGAGTTTCTTGGTACAACTCCACGAACTAAACTGCATCGTGTGAGACACCAACTTCACAAAACATTAATAAAATTAAGTTAAACAAATTATGCCTGATCTGAATTAAGTGCCTTCCACTAAGAATAAAAACACATATAAAACCTCTGCTATAGTTAATAAAATGAAGCAGTACTCACTTGTTGCAAGTATGTGTGTGTACATTGTGTAATTCATCACAGAGGGAGAAAACATGGATTGTGAAAATAAATGTGTCTTTAATCTAATTGGACTAGTTATGCTGGGTCAGTGAACACACTGGCCTTCAGGGCCATCCTTCGATTGTTATAATCCCTCAGACAGCTGGGATCCTCAGAGCCACAGATGCACAGGCGAGAGCAGCTCAGACTGAGAAGGATTGGAGGGAGGTGTGTGTGTGTGTGTGTGTGTGGTGGAAAACCTGCTATATGCACGTGAATGTGAACATGTCTTTGGGACGCGGAAGGTTTCGTGCTCTGCATCTTTTCCTTGTCATGTTAGCAGCTGACTGTGATTAATATTTCACAGCTAACAAATGGAGAATGCAGGCAGCCCCGTGTGTGTGTGTGTGTGTGTGTGTGTTTGTGTAACCCTGCTACGACAGAAGTATAATTGACATAATAACCAAACATCAGACACACGCGCACATGCACACAAGCAATGCTCTGCATCCTTCACTGTGTATGTTCACGCGTCTAAACTCGTTTATGGACTATGGTCACATGTCGGGGGGTGACAACGTTATCTGCCCAAACCAGACACACACACACACACTAATAAGTAGTAGTAAAATGTAATAAAATTGCTAACTAATGTTTAATAGGCCAGACATCCAGGTGGCTTGTTGGGCCATGTTTTACCAGTTTGATTCACTGTTTCTTCTAGAAATTACCTTTTTAATTTACTGAAAGAGGAAGAAGATCTGAGGTATAAAATATGTTCAAGGTTATTAATAATATAGTGTTTAAACAAAAAAACACAATACCTGGCAGAACACTGAAAATCTAAAATAGAGTAGCTACAGTCAATACCATCACATTTAATATCAACTGTTTTAGTTTACGATGCTTATTTCACAGAATTAGAAACAAACCTTCGGGCTACTTTCATCAGTAAGATTAGTTAATTTTTCTATAATAGCGTGGGTTTAATGCTCGATCAAATCAAACTAGCTCATGTGTCCCAACATGACTTGGGCGTCACGTTTTAAACAGCAGATAACTCATACTGGAATGAAAATGAATGCCAAGTTAAAAACAGCCATCTTTGTTGTTTGCTGTTGTACGTGAAAACATCAAAATCAAATCTTTATCCCATGTGAAAGTTTTCCCCGATGAGGCGGCTTTGATGGGGCCTTTGATGTGGAGGAGTCGGGGTAATAACGGTGATGATGGTGATTGATAACGATGAATGCTGAATGGCAAATGGCTGCTCATCAGGGAGGTGGAGGAAGTGCTGAATGGAAGCCAGACTTGATGCTGCCGAGCCTCGGGCTGTGTGATAATCAAGGGAGGGGTTGGAACAGCAGTGATAAGGAAAAGTGGCAGTTGTGTGTCTGTTTGTTTGTTGTAAAACATGCAAGTGTGCACTTTCTTAACATGACACAAAATGTCCCTGAGTGCTTTTTCTGCTTTTTGTGTAAGGCCTGGGTGTAAAGTTCAAAGAATACGTGTGTGTACCAGGCGGCAGAAAACTGACACACACCGAGGGATGAAGAGAAAAGCAGAGCGAGACACAGGAAATGTGAAGAAGCTTCATTTGGTCACATACATAGTTACACACGCAGTGAAATGTATCCTCCGCATTTAACCCATCCCCCTGGGCGGAGCAGTGGGCAGCTACAGACAGCGCCCGAGGAGCTAGCGCTAAGTGTCTTACACTAGGACACACCTGGTATGGGGGATGGTCACGATTCTGCCATCTTTTGCATCCCAGTCTGATGCCTTAACCAACTGAGCTACCAGCTCGCCTTTATAGAGAAGTGATAAACCCATCAACATCCCCGGTGTCTGTCCAGACAGGGCACTTCTGTGTTTCTCTTTCTCTGGTTTCTTTTCATCTCTGTTCAATTTTCTGTCTCAAGACGTCTTGAGACAGAATAGTCTGAAGGTAAATTGTAATGTTCAGTAATAACAAGTTTGATCTATGCGTTATACATATGCTTCCTTCTTAGTTAAAGAAACATGGCTTTACACAAACACTTGTTGTCATAACAATTATTACAGTTTGGTTGAGGTTAGGAAAGATCATAGTCATGCTTAGAAAAACCAAAGATACTAAATCTCCCAACAGACAAGACTTATAAATTCATACAAACACTAGAGGACTTTCTAACTTGAAAGTAAATAAATATCGTTTTTCATCATTTTTTGACTGATGCAGTCATTTTTCTTCTGTGGACAGTGTTGTCTGTATAATAAGAATTACACATGCCATTAAAAAGCTGTTTTCTGTAAACAGAAATGTTTTATGGGGTGGATATGTACAGCAAACAGACTTATTACACATTACTTCACGTGTGAGGCAGACTGGGTGCATGAGGAGCTCGGATGAAAGCGTTAAAACACATTTTGAAATTTCACTAATGACTTTTTCAATAAAAGTTGTTTTGAAAAAGAAAGAGGCAACCAAACAAATAAACGACAAAAACAAAAGAGGCTCAGATATGTTAGAAAGGAAAATAGAGTAGGATAGGAAAGCTTGACAAATAGAAGGAGAGCACATCTGGGCAACCTTTAAATCTGCCTCTGTGTGTGTGACTGTGCTGCAAACTAATGGAGCTGGCAGGACAGAATCAACTACTGACCAGCAAGGATTTTCCCACGAAAACAGGAGCTCCTCAACACGCATCTGTGTGCGCATCTGTGTGCGCGCGTGTGTGTGCGCACATCTGCTCGGCTGCTATCAGTACATGTCTGCATATGCAAATGTGTAGGTGTGTTATGTTTACTCTTGTGTGCGTGTAGACAGCTGGCATGGAGCAGTAGCTGGGAAAAGGAGCTGGCGGGCCTTTAGAGGAGAAACAAGTTGACTTTTAAACGGGTGCCTCAGTGTTCACTGCAAACCTTGTTATGTTTTCCCTGTCCTGCGTTGCTCCCATGAAAAATCTGGCTTCATTATTAAGACATATTTTGACCTTGAAAATCTGAGTTTTGTTTTATAATGGGGAGAATTCCAACTGGGTTTCTGAGGTTGTTCAGCTATGACAGCTATGTTTCTAGAGTGTGTGTGTCATTATGTGTTACAGTGAAATACAAAATCATTCATGAAGCCTGCATTTTCCTTGGCTTTAATGCAGCAGACATGAGTTATCAATCTCCTGTTTAGTGCATTTTCAGTGGGGCTATAGGTCTGGTGACTGACTTGGCCAGTGTAAATCTGCAGTGTGATAAGGAGATGAAGTTGCTCACAAGTAGTTCTGCTGCTTTCCTTTGTTCAGTGACAGAAAACATTCACCTCTGAATGTTCCTGTTCTTCCAGTAAGAAGAAGAACAATCAACTTTATTGTCATTGATACGTTTCTGCATGTTACAACGAAACTTATTCTCTGCATTTGACCCATCCCCCCTTGGGGGGAGCCGTGAGCAGCCACAGGTGGCGCTCGGGGAGCTAACGCTGAGAGTCTCGCTCAGGGACACACCTGGTATAGGGGATGGGCTGGGTGCCACAGCTGGGAATCGATCCTGCTATCTCTGCATCCCAGCCCTCTGCCTTAACCACTGAGCAACCACTGAGCTACCAGGTGGCCTAAGCTGCTGTGGTTTCAATAGTCGATTCATGGTAGGCATGTTTCTAGTTACCTCTACCTGTACCTACTTGTACACATTACAAATTGTTGTACTGGCTATGCCCAATGTTTATGCAATATCTCTGATTGATTTCCCTGTTTTGTTAGATTTGTTTAAATGGCTCTCTGGTTTTTTAAGCCGGTCTACCCTTAAGCTGGGCAAAAGCAATACCAAGAGAACACAAATGCTATGCTTAACAATACACAAACACAGTGGCAAAGAATGAAAGGAACAAGGACAACTTTTTTATTAGTATTAGTTAGTAAAACTCTAGGTTCTTCTTTCCTGCTCCGGGTTAGTGTTGTCCACGTTTCCATATCAAAACTACTTTTGTTAATTGTGTTCTTATTTAAGTATCTGAATGAACTTTTGAACGACACACACAAAATAATGTCAGTCGCGGTGCACAATATGCGTGCGTTTCTGTGTAAATCAGATAGAAAGGTTCAGTGTGTGATGTTTATGTTCTCTCGCAGAGGAAGCAGGCAGGAGCAAAGGTTCCACATTGTTGTTTACACGTGCTCCTTGAGTATGTGTGTGTCTAGGCCCCATGTGTGCATGTTGTCGGCCTTTCATTTCTCTGATTGTTCTGTTCAATAACCAACTCTCCGTTGAGTCGCTGCTGTTCTATGGTGAACAACTGCAGCAGGAAGTGGTGCCATGAAGGATAACACTGACCTGAATGTAGGGCTTGGTGACCCTTGGGATAGTAAGCCTGGCGACTCACAGACACACACACGCACACAATTGGGAGCCAATTGGACTGGACAGCACTCTCTCGGGTGGGTCTTTTAAAAACCAATCAAGCAGACATCTTGGCTCTTGTCATTGTTGGGTGCTACAGTAATGTCGCCTCTGTGACCAGAAATGACTGCGAGTGAAGTCTTTACACACACACACACACGCACGCACGTATTCAGCTGGAGTTTTAAGAGTAGCCCGCGTGAATCTCAGGATGTAGTCTGTTGTTTCAAATTAAATAGGGTGAAGGGAGTCATCGTGCATTCACACACCTACATCAGAGGAAATGCATGTTGGTAACACACAGTTAGATTCCAAAGGTTGGCAGGAGCTGCTGTGTCACTTTTTAATGACAGAAGGATGATCTGTGATAAACAAATATATAGTAACAGTAAGTTACCGTAAGCTGTTGGCTAACATTAGCCTCCATGAGCTACAACAAATAACCAACTTCCAGGAAACATTAGGAAACAAAGCCATACATTCAAGGATATTTGTGTTTTGGTGAAAATAACTTGCAGTTGAATAATTATAGCTTGCCAGCAAGTTTTATCCAGGCATAAGTAAAAGTATAAGACGGTCAACAGGGAGCAGGCGGAGTGGTTGACTCCGTCATATTTCAGAGGTCCGTGTGTGTGTTGTATGTGTGTAAGTGTGTCAGCAGGCATTTTGTTGTGTTGGGGACTGAAAGCCAGCATCTTATGTAACAAATGAAATTGTGTGTGTGTGTGTGTGTGTGCGTATTAACAAGCATTCCTCCTGCTTGGTGTACCACATGCTATTCACTTGGTACACAGTATGCACACACACTTGCAATGAAGGCAATAACAAAGTGCTGAATGCACACCAGTGACTGTATAAACATTTGAACATTGCACCACCTTTGGCGTGAACAATGGAACACACATACAAACACACGCAAACATACACAGTCACTTATTTTCACACAAACACTCCCACAAGCTCTCAGCCGCACACACCCTCCCCACCTGGTCCTTCGTGATGTCTGTTTGTTGTTGTTGTTGTTCTTCCAATGTGCTCAGGCGCTGACATGCCGTCTCTCTCACACTCTCTGTGACAACTGTTCGAATTGGTCCCCCTCTCTCTCTCGTCCCACTTTTGGTTCTCTGCGCATCCTCTGCACGGTCTCTGTACGTCCTCTGCACGGTCTCTGTACGTCCTCTCCATGTAGGTACATGTTTGCAGAGCTAGATACTCTGCTATGTCAAACATTTGCTGATTGTGATTGAAGTAAGTTGCCCTAAATGTGAGAGAAGAGGTAGATGTGAAGATGACTTTGGAATATATTAAAGTGTAAAATAGACTGTGTTATTATTTCTATATTATTATATATTATATTTCATAGCCACAAAAATAGAAAAAATAAAATATGTTTAAATTGACATCTTTCAAATGATTACAGTATATTTGTATACAGTATATATACATAAATACAAAAATATACCATTAGAATAATTCAAATTAAGATGCAAGATTCTCTAATGCTGTATTTTTATACCAAAAACAAACAATGAGAAGAGAAAAATTCAAATGCCAAGTCTGTTTTCTTGTTTGAGTTGACAGTCTTTTAATAAACAAATACACGACAGATAAGAATAAAATCTACAAACAGCTACAATACATTTTGAGCTCTGTGTAAGATTGTTTATTGTAAACTAAAGCATGAACTAAAGCTATGGCATGTGTTCAAATCAGAATGCTGAGATGTTGCAGAGAGTGCTTTATTTAACTTTCTCTATCTATACTGTTTATGATTTCCTATTATTTCCTATTAAAAAATGTGGTGTAGCTTTTACACCAATATCTATTCTACCTTATTACTAAATATCTAATCTCTGTTTTTACCATTATTCTGTTTTAGCAACAAACATCTCCAGCACTGAAACATATGCAGTGTATAAAGTGTTAACTACAGAGCTGTACCCTGTTCTCACCAGCTCTATTTGGAAATGCATGAGATTACATAATATTTCCAGTTATTACACGTGTCAGCCAACTTTAACTTGTGGTAATGCCTTTTTGAACACACTCCGACAGCAGACTGTTAAGTTGTTACAAATTTACATCTGGAGTGTGAGATTCAGAGAAATATGACACAGAACGGCCACTTCAAATGTCACACACACTAATCCAAATTCCATTAATTCATGAAGCATCTTTGCCAACATCAAAGTCCTTAGACAGTTCTGAAACAAACCAAACGTCAGTTTAACGCCTCTTTATTATTTGCTTCTTCTCTCACAGTGTTGAATGTGCTCCACATCACACACACACACACACACAAACACAAACACAAACCTGCTTTCAC
>JAUMHF010000003.1:7962297-8001837 GCA_032359275.1 Microctenopoma steveboyesi | reverse complement strand
GGCGGGGGGGGGGGGGCTGGTCTTCTGGCGCTGACACAGTAAACTGATCCTAAGGGGTCTAAGGGGGGAAATGTCTCCTCACGCACACAAACACGCACTTACGTATACGCTTGCACACACACACTCCAGAGGGAGAGGAGAGCCCTGGAAGAGCAGCACTCACACGGAGATTGAGTTACAGCTGAGTTAGATCTGAGCTGTGGGAACAAGCACCTTCCCTTAAACGCACACACACGCACGCACGCACACACACACACACACACACGCGTGTGTTGTCGCTTCTTGACACCGCAGACGCACTGGGACACACGCTGAGATGATACGGTAAGTGTACACATTCTCACACACACACACACACACACATGCTCTCCCACACACTCCCCAGCAGATGCTTATAAACAAACACACAGCCATGAACAGATGCAGGCAGACCCTCAGGAACACATGCGCACGGAAGAATGACATCAAAGAAAGTGTGCGTGATCCCACAAATAAAAAGCAACTAATAACTCAACTCAACAGTGTGTGTGTGTGTGTGTGTGTGTGTGTGTGTGTGTGTTAATGTGCATGCGTACTGATTGTTTTGGCTATAAATAAATAGAGGCTGAAAATAAAAGGACAGGAGAGAGGCCACCAAACAACAAGCCAGTAAACTCTTCACATCTTTATTTCCCTTTCGTTTTCACATGGTAATGCCTACTTCTATGTGTGTGTGTGTGTGTGTGTGTGTGTGTGTGTTCATTTGTGTGTCCCTGCCCGGTTCACACAGCAAACCCTGTGTAGGTCTTCACACAATCCACTACCCCAAGCGCCATTGTACACACAGCCGGATGTAAGAAGGGATGGATTTCCACCCCCACATACACCAGTTTTATTTCATCAACTAGTGTTTCCCATCAACCCCCCTGCTCAGCCTGCTCGTTCACAAAGTACGTAAAGGTCCTTCCTCTAGCTTCCTACAACAACATACACACAAAACGCTCCAGAGTGTTGGTGAGACGCAAACGCTGACTGATAACGACAGGACATTTGTACATATGCACCGAAGTGACACAAGTATTTTGATTTAACTGTTCTAATGATTGCATTGACAGAAATTATATGATTCAGATCTAGGATCTTACACAGTTTATGATGCAGATTTTCTCTAGTTGAACGGTGATATTAGTGCTACCTCCGGTGACATTACACTACGGACGAGATCTCTCCCTGAGACTATATGTATAAAATTGAAGGTCTGAGCCTTAAAAAATTATGATTTGCTCTGAATGACATGAATTCATTTGTGCAAATTGTTGCACTAAAGCCAGTTTTAAAACACGCACAAGAGTGTACAGGCAGACCGTGTGCAGCCGTTCTGCTGGGAACGCTGTTTATAGGAACCAGATTTGTGTTTTCGTGGGGACATGGTCGCAGCAGGAGCTAACAGTGATCAAAGAATAATCTTTTCCATTAATGTTTGTTCTCCCTTTGACCTCTGAGTCCCTCACTGTGAAGCATCAAGTCATTAAACTACGTTAAGAACTGGGGTTCCCTCTGCACCACCTGCAGCTGTCGCCACATGATGATTACCCGTCTTTTTACCTTGAATCACCACCTTAGATTTATATGTCCACCCCTACAAACACCCGCTTAGTACAACACACACACACACACACACTTGCACAATGCCATTTAGCCTTGTCCATGTGGATATGAGCTCTGGGAGCACCAGGTTACAGAAAGGAGAGTGCAAACAAACTCAACAAACTCTCTCAGGGTCCAGGGCTCCAGTTTCAGCCTTCCGTCCGCCGTGGTTGGGGGGCCATGGGAACACGAAGTGCCAGGGGCCCTGTGTCAATAAGGAGCAGTGGTTCAAAACAATAGGGGCCTGCCTGCAGACAACACCGCTGACAGACACGGACACAAAAGGGCCTATGAATGGTAAGGAGGTCTTGTGCACACACACACACACACACACACACACGTGAACGCACACATACACAGAAATGAATAGAGCAGTGTGTGGTGGCCCACAAGGCCAATGTTTGGCCACTGCTTGCATTTGTGTACAGATACACTCAAACACAGCATGCCCATGAGGAAATAAACACACTGTTCTAAACTTGAACCTTGTTTTAACCAACAGTACAGCATGCAACGTAAAAATCAATCGATAATGTAGTAGTAATGTGTAAACCAGTGTATGGTCCTGTTTCACGAACATGCATGTTGAAATACTAACAATTTATTTCCTATAATATAATTAAAAATTCAGTGGTAGTGATCAATCTCTTATTGGCAAAAGAAGTTACCATGTGGCCTGCAGGTGAAAACTCACCTGAGTGCAAGTAGACGCATTTTTCATCAATGCACCAATCAATGCTTCCATGAAGGGTCTTATTACGTAACTGGAGCAGCGCAGGAGTTGAACTGACTGTGCAGGGGGAAATATAAAGAGAAGTACTGCCACCTGGTGTCAGCCCAGACATAACGCCAATTCATGTTTTAAGCGGATTCTTAACAGCAGGTGCCAGCACTTCAGTTTTTACAGCGAGAATGCCTTTATGATCCATAAGACAAGTATCATATGAAGTTTAGAAATCACATTCTTGGGCTGATATCACAAGAGAAAATCAGATATTTAAAGGGAAGTTGCATTATAGGGAATTTATCTCAGCTGCTGTTTTTAGAAGTAAGTTTATATGTTACTCTTGTGAATAATAATTTAACAGCATTTTTGGTGAGGTGACAAACAACTTTGAGGTACTTTAATATTCATTAATTTTCTTCAGTGTCCTGCATCTACATACGCTTACATTTTACATTTCAGAGGTTCAGGCTACATAATACAGTAATGCATTCAGTTTGAGAGTCATGCAATTTGTCCTTGTAACAATCAGTATCTATTTAGGCTTTAAATAGTTTTATTTAATAACAGTTTAACAACTGTTTGGTTTGACTAATAGAAATGAATCTGCTGTATTGCATGTTGGAGTCAATATAGAATAATGAATTTAGGGTAAAGGGAATTACACTGTAGCATAAAACGCATTCAAAAACACATGCAAGGATTTCAACACCAAACAAGTTTTCACCTGACTTTTCAGTAGTATTTTACCATTACTTAAAACAACTGAGGTTGGACAAGTGACAGTCTTGATTGCAATTTTGAGTTATATATATACTGAATAATAATAAATATAATAAAAAATATGTTTAAAGCCCAAGTGGGTCAAATTATTCATTAGCTTGCTAAAAGGCCCAAAATAGGAAGCCCCCCACCCCAGTCCATTAATTAGTTCAGGACCCCTTGCATGATGCATTAGAGTGGGGGGGACTCCTAGATCACCAGAGGACTAAACTATCTCATAGTATATGAAGCAGCTTAAACTAGCTTCAGATGAATGAACTACAACAGTAAAACGCTGCTTTCACATGAACCGTCGTATAAATAATACAGCTTTAACTTTAGTGATGATCTAAAATAGAACTACAGCTCATTCACATGCTGCGTTTTGTTCATTTTCAAAAAAAGTTTGTTGCTCTGAATTTTCTAGATTTTTGTAGTCAAAGAAATGACCAAAAAAAAGATTAAAGCAATATCAAAGTTTTATTCTTAAAATGTAGTAGAGAGGAACAGTAGTACAATTCAGACAGAAAAAAGGAGAATGTAGTTCCATCTTTGAAAACCTTTGATAAAAACGTAAAAAGAGTAACCTGAATTTGCTTTGTGTTCGGAGGGCACTGAGGCGCGGCCCGAGTCTTGCATCACTGTTAGAGAAATTGAAAAATACAACCTTTTGCAACAGCGTAAAAAAATACAGCTGGGGAAAAAAAACCTCTGCTTTACATCTGTAGTGTTTTTGCTTTGTTTTTCTTTTTTTGTCCATATAACAAATACAGCGTAAAATCTAAAACGATACATCATAGTTTTTGAGTTTCATTCATTACAGTAAAATCAGTAGGATGGTAAATAGTATCAAAAGAACGAACAAGACAACAGGATGGTGTAATGAACAAGCATACAAAGCGGAAGGTTAAAGTTCACGGAAATAAACCACCACACCTGGAGGTTTGTAGCTGACCGTCAATGTGTTTCATTATGTAAATCAACTAGTTAAATAATATATTCTTCATATATATATATATTTATCTCATATATTCTTAACATATATATATATATATATATATATATATATATATCCATAATATAACCCCCCTACCACAGTGATTTGAAAGTAAAAGTGACACAAAGAGGATGAATATCTCTGACATAAAATATATCTTCTTCCACTCAGAGTTAAGGGAGGTTACACATGTTCTGTATCATTAGCACTTCAGTACATACTGTATTCTCCACTGCATATGAACAGATACTGCTGTTCCAAGGTATTAACCCGCAAACAATCCGTGTTTCTTTAAACATATGTGCTTATTAAAATAACAAGGAAAGAAAGGAAACGCTTATGGAAAAAGGACAAATTAAACAAAATGTGTGTTTAGATTTAGGGTAAAGTGAATGATTCTGTAGCATAAAACATTAAAAATCTCAACAGTTACAGACACAAGCAAGGATTTTCTACGCTAAAGTTTTCACCTGGCTTTTCCTCATACATTATATTTTAACAATTAAAAACAACAATTTTGGTTGGACAAATAGAAATTAACAGTCTTGATTGCATTTTGGAGTCAATATATAATATTAAATAACAAAAACAAAATCTAATAAAAAAAAAAAGTTGCGCATTGGAAGAAAGACAACAGTTTTTAATATAGTTCCATTCAGACCCGCTTTTGGGGAAGCAAGAAAACATAAAAAGAAAATTATTTTCATGAACACAAAAGTAAGTGCATGTCTATGAGGCGCCATAGAGCGTCACTTTCTGTGGAATAAAGTGTTTTTCTACATGGCAGACCTAAAAAATTAAATTTACATCAAATTAAACTGATGACACTGTGTATACCTCTTACACATGGAAAATGGAGTTCTTAAAACATCACACATGATTTTCTGCACACCTATTCCCCCCTCTCAAACCACGTTCAAGTGAGTCAAAATATATAGACTTTACCATATAACTCAGTACCAAATATAAACAAACGTATATAGGCGTTGATGTCCACTTAGGTCCTTAAAATGTCAATTACAAGTACTGCCGGTAGCCCTACAAAACGGTTTGTGTGCATTAAATGAAATAAGCTTTAAAACAATGGCAAAGCATACCTGATAGTCGCCGAAGCACAACAGTGTTCTATAGATTAAGCTGATTACATATGTATAACTGAGTCAGTTTAAGCTTTATGATTATAAACATCATATATAGCCTTTAGGTCCAGTATTCTGCGACAAGCATTACAGCACCAAACGTTTCGTCATTTGGCAAAATTCAAGCTTTAAGTGAAAGTCAAATGCTTTTGTTTAATAATAATAATAATAAAGTGTTACTGTGACGCTGTGATTTGTATAAAGCTAGCAATAACATTTCCCCTTGTACTTTCGCTTTTTTCAATTTATATTTTTTCCCGCTTAACAAAAAACCTCACGTCTTTTCGCTTTTTTTTCTTATTTTTTTTTAAGCGTATTCAGTAGTTTTTGTTTCCTGCTAAATCTTAGTGTGCGGTCTGTTTGGCACAATATCACAGCTCTCTTAAATTAATCATAAATATGGCTGTGATACATTAGAGTCACAAAACAGATTTTTTGGTTCCAAGATTTGTGCAGGGAAAAGGAAAAGAAAAAAAAAGGAATATTAATATAATTAGCGCATCTAAACAATCTACAGAGCAATTTAAAATGCTCCTCTTCTACAAGCCCCAAGCAAGATACTTTCAGATAGAGTAGACAGCAACAGCCATTACTGTGCCTCTTCTGCAGACAAAAACAACAGAAATAAAACTTATAGAATTTGATAAGACCATAATAACCTCTCTTCATAAATTAAATAATTAACATTTTTTAGATGATTGACCAACCCCAACTCAAAAACTACATCACCTTGCCCAACTCGTCCCCAAAAACAGAAAATAAAAATACATCACCATATACCTGATTTATCATATTATTCGCCATTAGAATCGATCTCTTGTGGGCTCTGGGCTCAGAGTTGGACACATTAGCAATAAGAAAATCTGTACATCTTGAAGTTCCCACTCAACCAAAGCTTTTTTTTTTAAATCCATCTCTGTCATTTACTTGCACAATTAAGTAACCTCATGGTTTGATAGCACTTTGGAGTTGATTGTTTACCAGCTAGGTTTTGTATACATATATATTAAACATCAACTTTTTTTAATTTTGTTTCTCGAGCTTCTGAAAAATTAGTCCTCTTCTGGGGCAGCACCAGCGTTGCCCTCACCCCAATTTGATTGGTCGTTGTCAGTAGGCTCTTCCCCTTCCAAGTCCTCCCCTTCCTCTCCTTCGAAGTCTTCATCGCGAGCAAACTCCATACTTTCCATGGCCTCCAGACCCTCCTGAGTGGCCTGATGGGAGTCAGCGCAGTCCGCACACACGCCGTAGCGCCGCGAGCCATGACGGATACCAACACTGGCTGCAAGCATGAAGATCTTCTTGCACACCATGCACTTGTACTTTTTGTCCTTCTTGTGCACCTTTAACAGACAGGAGAAGTGAATGAGGGGGCAGAAAAAATATAAGGATGCGAGTTAGTTTCCATTTTCAATTTTGATTCTCTATCCATTTGTCAATATGTTATTGTTTAAGATAATATGCTTATTAGCCTACTGGCTGACAGAAGAGAAGCAAGATTTTAGTCACCGACCTTTACAGGTGTTCAGCCAGAGGACACAGGCATTTTAGCTGTGCCTCTTTGTTTTTGAGCGTAAGCTAGCTTACTGGTGACTAGCACGTTAATTGTACTACAGTCTCTCTCGCTCAATTTAAAATTCATCCAACTTTATTAAAATGCAAATTTATCAACACATCTTTTATGAA
Organism: Microctenopoma steveboyesi; assembly: GCA_032359275.1. Classification (NCBI taxonomy): domain Eukaryota; kingdom Metazoa; phylum Chordata; class Actinopteri; order Anabantiformes; family Anabantidae; genus Microctenopoma; species Microctenopoma steveboyesi. Next base: position 7,994,903 of record JAUMHF010000003.1, on the reverse strand, counting down.
TACATGGAGAATTGCATTTGAATTGTTCTAAATAGCTGATAAAAGAAAAAGGTCGTCGACTGCAGACATTGATACCATCTTCACAGTACGTCTCTACTTTATTAAAACCAGAACTTTAAAAATAATGTTGCTGTAGTGTCTGGGATAGGATGGAGAAGGTACATTACATAGTGTTGATTCTATACGTGTGTGAACTCACGAGGGAATGTCTCTTTACGTGCTCACGGCGGGTGAACAGTTTGCCACATATGTCACAGCTGAAGGAGCGCACGCCTGAGTGGATGATCAGGTGCCTCTTGAGCGTGCGCCGGTGCTTGGCGATGTAGTTACAGTGGGGGCACTTGAGCTTATTGAGGGCGAGGTGTGAGGATTCGCCTGGTTGAAAAACAAACATGCAGATGGAGTGAAGGAGACATACATATACACTACATACTAACATCAAGTGACTTCACACTAATAATGTGCCTTAACACAAGACAAGTACCATAGAGGCTGTATTTCTGTCTCTAGCTCTTCTGATAGTGAGGGCGTGTCAGGAAATAATATCCTGTTTATCTCAGGGTGAGAATGCGGTTCCATTAGAGAATACAAACCACAACCTCTGATGCATCACAGAAAGATCATTAAATCGAAGCTAGAAGTTTGGTAAACTGCAGGAACAACGAATGACCGTGGCAGAAGTGTAAACGTCCAGCTCTGCTGCGATTCACCTCCAAGACGGTTGCTAGGGAACTAGTGCTTCTCTGCTGCTGATGTGTGTGACAGTCATAGAAAGCATAATAATTCATCCTAGCATTGAGTGTAGAGGAGCAACAAGGATCCGTTATAACTACAGGCTGATTTGACAGTAGCGTTTGGTATACCAAATGATTTTACAAGTCGAATAGGAAACTGGTACAATGTAATGACTCGGCGTCATATTTAGATACGGTTTGAATAAAACTGTACTTTGATCAAACATAAGAAAATACATAATATATAACAACTACTGTTAATTATATAGTTTGTGAAATAAATAAATTACAACGTCCACTTTCTTTGTGAACCTTCTTGAGACGCTACCGATTTACAGAGGACAGCTGGGCTTAGAAATAAATAATCTATTAATTCTGAAAAGGCTCCAAACACTGGTGCTGGTCTTTACTGTTGAGCGGTTGGGGTAACCAGGGAGCACACAACAGTGGCGTTGTCAGGGCAGGTTGCTAGGGGGAGGACGGAGTAGGGGGGAGGGATGATGAGAAGCAGGTCACCTGTGGATTCTCTCTCTGCGAGCATGTGTTGTACATGCCACAGGGGCACCTTGTAGAAGTGCAACAAGTTGTTGATTCCTTCTTCTAGAGATTTTGAATAAAGTCCGTCATTACACGCGGCTCTGATAAGAGCTTTCTTTTCTGCATTATCAATTCTCCTTGTACTTTAACCGATGTAGCAACCCACAAGTGTCTGCGGAAACCGTTACTGAGCAGAGATTTCTCAGCCCAATCCCTCTTTAGTCTTGTGTGTTTCTGATTATGCATGGCTTTGCAGTATATACGTAGAAAATAAAAATAAGCCTACACTAGTTGTTCAGTCGTGACCAAGAGAGAATCTTACCATTTTCCCAGGTCTCCCCTTGCTGTATGTCATGGATGATGCTATACTGGATCTGATTGGCCAGCTCTGGGAAAGGGGGAGGGGAAAGAGGTGTGAGAAGGACAAAGAGAGAGGAGAGGTGGTTGAGAGCCTGGGGGGTGCACACCTTACAGTGCCTTGTGTACACAACTAACCAGCCCCTACAATGGAGGTTTTACTTAACAACACAGGTAAATACAAACACACATACACAGGGCCCAACTATATGTAAAGCAGTGTGCTATCAGAGTGGTGGAACCAGGGAGGGGCTCCAGCAGTGATGGGCTTAATTAGTGAATGACAGAGTCAAGCCCTCACACTGGCTCAGCTTACACTCTGCTTTCGTAATCACGTGTGAGCACCTGTGAGTGAGTGCGCGTGCCCAATTCTTTCAGCATTAGTGGCTTAGAGCCCGCAAAAACACACCCCTGTGAGTGTGTGTCCATTCTCCCTGGGTCAATATTTGGAATAGTGAGGACAGCCCTAGAGCATTAGAGTGGATTAGGGAGCGAAGGGACAGCCCCTGGCGGCTTTGCACCTTGCAGGGATTTGGGGGGGTTTTATGCGTGGGTGTGCATTTGTATGTGCGCGCTTTAACAGACTAGTTTTTATGCAAATGCATTTCACCTGCTCCGTCTATGCTCAGCACCTACCCCTTAGAACAGCCAGTGTTTGAAGAAGCACCAAGAATTTATTGGCTGTAGGCTCCACGTGGTAAGAGCAGACAGCAAAGACAAAGTACTTAGAAACTTGAAACCACCCTCCACTTTCAGCTGTTCTTATTTTCCACAGGACCAGCCTTTCTGAGTCTGTCAAGTGTCTACTTTCAACACCAGCTGCCTCAAAAAGATGTGTCCACAGATACGTGTGCAACGATTTTCTACATGACCAACTGCAACTGATTTAAATGAACAACAAAAGACGTTTTACACGTGAGAACTATTTGTACAACAGCAGTTTCAGTGCAGATGCAGAACATGACATACCACACAACGGGACACAACACACTGAGCAAAGTCCAGATCAAACATGAGATCATCGGCTCGTCCACAACAATACCAACCTTATTGGGTTATCAAGACACCAAAGTCCGCACATTTTATGTACTTGTGCTATCTCAGATGTACCACCTTTACTGGCAGTTTGAGGAATCTCCTGCATATCAATAGTATTTTGCCAATGGCTGCATAGACCATACCGGGGAAACTTGATATTTCATCTCTTGTGGTAAATGGACATAATTTGCCTTTATTCGCAGGTCCTAGGGTAAGAAAGTAATCCTGTGGCTACACAGAGGGAGTAGCATAAGCAGCCTGTAAGTAGCAGCCCTGGTGCTCCATGTGTGAGGCATTTAGAGAAAGTACATGTGTGCGCCATCTGTGTTTCAAAGTCCAAGTAGCATCATGGATGAAAGCGTGCAGGTATAGGCTGCTTTTGGCACACAATACAATTATGAACTGCTCATCTTTTGTCATCAGAGAAAATGTGGCTCGTGTTGCTTTTACCCTGCTACACTTTCTCCAATTTAAAAGTATTAAGTGCATCAATCATTATCGGTTGCATTAAGGCCAAAAAATAAAAATGATCAGATAACTCTTTACCTGGAAAAAAAACACGGAGAAAAATTCACTCAGACATCGTAAAGCAGTAGGATAATTTGTTGCACATTTTGGCCTCAAATTCTCTGGACACCACCCTCCCGTACATTAAACAATAGTGATTCCAGGAATAAGTAATTTGACAGTGAATAATTGGAGGCTATGATTCACAAACCATTAAAACAGACACATTTATGCAATTTAAAACATTGATACTTAATATTCACAAATCTACACTTAAACCGTTACTATAAACGGTATTCATGAATTCTGCCACTGGAGGTAAATGGACTGCTGATCACACGTTTCCTTTAAGGGTAAACAACTGCCTTGAAACCTTTTACTGTGACTAACAGCCTACTCAAAGGCTTTGCCATATCTTAATTTGGCAATGTATCACACATTAAATAAAGACAAGAAGCTAAACAAAGTTACACGAAGACAAGCAGGTTAGAGCGTCAGCACACAAAGTCGGTCTTTAAGCGAGAGTCTCTCGGCTATTACAACACCCTGGATCACTTTGTGCACACATTAAGAGCCAAAGGAGGAGTTGGAGGCACTAAGAGCATTCAAGCGCATTTAGAGAGGCCTGAGGGAAGAAATGTTTCCCCTGCTTTCTTCATTATCCTGCATTAAGGAGGGGTTCTCCATCTCTCTTACACACACACGCGCATGCACACACGCACACAGAATGTACTTCTCTATTTCAACACACCAGGCCTTGCACATCCCATCCCCCGTCCATACCACACCACTCAACATGTCATATCATTATGGTTACATGGAGTGCCATGCTTAATGGGGCCAACAGAAGATGATGACTGGTGCAGAGAGAAGAGATTACCAAGAGCAGTACGCTGTATATGGATAGGATAGAGCTGCAGATAAAAAAAGAAAATAGAAAAGGAAGGTATAAAGGAGTAAACATGCAGCAAGAGAATTGGAGGAAGACAAAGGTTTTATCAAATAAGAAGGAGATGACTGGCATTTATTGTGCAGGGCTGAGGCGTTGTGTGGTAATCAATGTTTCATAATAGACAATTATGTAAATACATTGATTTGCATGTAATGCGTTGCAGTGCATCCCAAATTATGGCAGCTCCCACGCATGCTAAAATCTTTTTATATGCCAATATTGTTATCCTTTCTCCTATAAAGCTCAAACAGCATTGTCTTCAAGAGTAGGATTCTTCAAACAGAGACCTGAAAAAAGGTGCTTCGTAAAACTGAAATGGCCTAACATTACCACAGCAGAACAACTACCTCACATCCTGGGGTTCTCAGACCTCAAAGTGACGGGACAACATTGTAAGTATGCATTACAGCACGTTTGTCTAATTGTTGGTTGGTACCAGTGCTTTAGCTGAATCTCTCATTGGCTGCACCTTAAATATGACTGCACACCACAAATGCTAAATATTGAGCACAAAACCTTCCTAGCAAGGCTTACTATGCACAAATCTAAACGTTTTGCTAAATAGTACCATAAGGTGAAAGTTCAACATTGAAAATGTTTGTTCACTTATAAATGTCATGAATAACATCCAGTACCAAATGTAATAACTGTCTATGTATAATACAACTTAACAGTCTGACTCACTGAATTTATTCAAAATGATTAAACGGAGACAAAAGTAAATCAATGTTACTATGCTGGACACCAAGTGTTGTGAAACGTGCACTGATACAGCACTCCAGGTTGGTTTAAGCCCCTTACTCTGGGAGTGGGTCACGTGTTGACAATGCAGGGCAGGTGAAAAGCTGGTTAAACAAATACTCCCTGCTGTTAGGCGTTAGCCAACACCATTGATTGGGAGCTTAAAAATCCACAATTGAGCAATGTTATAAATTAATTGATTGAGAATGCCTAAATCTATTATTTCAACAATTAAATATGTCATTTTAAAACGTGGGCTTTGGAGGATTTTTGTTTTGCAGGAGCGAACTCAGGGCCCTTTATAACAATCAACAACCCACTTCACCTCCCGATCCACAGCCTCCCCGCTTCCCTGCAAGTGTACGTTTGTGTGGACATCTTACCTGCATTTTCGGAGAGGGAAGAGAAGTCCTCTCTGGGGTAGGAGGCCGAGGGCTGGATAAACATCCCCTCATCAAATCCCTCTTCGGGCTCTGGTGGGAAGTTGTAGACAAAACGCCGCGTGGTGGTCTGTTTTTTCCTCCGTCCACTTCCAGCCGCAGCATCTGGTGCCTCCCGCTTTATTGCTGCAGGTGCTGCTGCAGCGCCACCTGTGGCTGGCTCGTTCCAGACGAAGACCTGCGCCTGGCCACTCGCCGCCCGTGTTTCATTGGTCTCTGCTGAATCAGACGAGTTGTCGTTTTGATGGGACCAGCTGCCAGAGGCTCCAGGGGTCACCAGGGCACAGCCCTCACTCCCTACCACCGTCACCTCTATATCACTGGTCTCCTCCTTCACCCTGTTACTTTCCTCCTCTTCCATCATTTCTTTTCCTTGGTTGTTGCTGGCCTTGATTGACAGCTTTGACAGGATGCTTGTAGCCCAGAAGTTGCTTGGCTTCCGATCCAACCCTCTCTGTCCCTCCCTGGCTACCATCTGCCTCTTGTTATAGTCCACCACCACTGAATCAGGAGCCTCCTGCTTGATGCTTATATTTAATGCATCCTTTATAAAAGCTCTACACGACTGCACAACCTCGGTCATCTGGAGGTAACTAGCAACAGACATCACCTCAATGGCATTTTGGCTTGTAAGCAGCAGGTTCCCGGAGTACAGAAAGTCGAGGATAACCGAGAAGCCCTGGACAGCAGCAACGTCCAGGTTTGTGACTGTGGCTTGGTCCTGGGCCTCGCTTTTGGTCAGACAGTAGAGGGTTTTGAAGTAACGGCTGCCTGCAACCAGGATGTTCTTGTGTGCGCGGAACACCTGCCCACAGACAACAATGTTGACGTCGCATAGGATGCCACTTTTGCGCTGCTTGTCCAGCTCCTGGAGAAGCTGATAACAGTAGGAGTTCTCATTGGGTTTGTTGCGGTAGTCTTCCTCTGAGCAGTTAGTGGAGGGGCTGGCACTGTCTGAAGGCCTCCCAGTCTCCTTTTAGGTGAGAGAGAGTAACAAAAAGATTATTGGAGACATGTGTGTAAAGGGAATTTGCAAATGCATCACAAGTGTGCTAATACACAAATAGATTTTCTCTTCCTGTAAATTTGTCTTTTCCAAAACAGACACATACACAGGGTTCATGAATGCGCGTACTCTGGGGGTGAAACAGGTCTGACGGGCTTGACAAGGCAATGAGAAGTGTATTACTCTCAGGCTGTTTAGTATTACATATCTAATTGATTAATACTTGTCCACTTTCACACCATCGTTCATGTGTACATATTTTTGAAAAGGTATTTCTACAACTCAAAAAAAAAGCTGGAAAACCTGTTGCATTCTGTATCTGTAGGCCAAGTGATCACAACACAAACAGAGTTTAGAGAAATATTTCACTTGTTCAAATATTCCAAACAATTAGAACAGATATGACTACATCTATTAGTCATTTCAAAGACCACTGACCATGGGAATTCCTCGTTATGGCTATTTTTAATAGTTGAAAAACATCGACGGCATTTCTTACATTTCTTAAAAAAAGATATCACTGATATATTTGCATTATGTTTGCCAAGTCCCATAATTATACATCTATTAGGTACCAACATATTTAAGATATTTTCTGAGCAAGGATAGATTTTATACAAACATCATTACATTACATATTTGGTTATTATGCCTGCTGCTTTATTAAAACTAGTTTTCCAGTTTTCCATATAGTAACGTTTTATAATCAGACTTCAAAGTGGGACTGGTAAGTATCCAAAGCAGAACGCAACTTGACTGTTGGATGGGAGGGGAGCTGGCAGAAGCATAGAACTAACCCTGTATCAGACTCAGGCATCAACCCCCGCTTAACAGGGCAAAAGGCCAGGCTGGTACAGAACAGAAGTGAGGGGAGTCTACACACGCACAATTTATACCCGCTTATCCGCTAGAGGGTCATGGTGAGGTTGAAGCCAATCCCAACTGACAGGACTGAAATGATCTGCATTATACTTGCAGGTGTTTGATTTAAATGGTGTTGACAAAATAATGCAGAAAGACTAAATGACTTTTTCCACCATATTTATCATACAATAAAGCAATACCTCTCTAAAACAACTTACATTATGAAATTATGAAGATAATTTATACCTACGACCTAAAACTATGTAACCCACACAGGTTAGGATGAGGTTAATAAACAAAACAAACAAAATAACACTAAAATATGCAGCCTAATATAAAACACATATGTATAACATTCGATTTCCACACAAGCAGCGGCATACATCTCTGGTTCATTTTAGAATTGCACAGCAGATGTCCTAATCCAGAATAATTCACATTGCTCGAGCTCTGCATTTTTGCCCCCACCCACCACCATCTCTTCTGTGAACACACACACACACACACACACACACAGACTAAAACCAAGCTGCCTACACATACACACAGCTGGGGTTTCAGCTCGAGTAATTCAGATTAAATCCATTTCTCTGAGGTCCCCACCCAGCCCCCACCCCCATCACTACTCCCTCCACACTGCGGTTCTTGTCCAGGGCAGCCTGAGCACACAGGACAGTATAGGGGGGCTTATCATCCTTCACCACAGCTGGAGGGGGGAGAGATGCAGAGAGATGGGATAAAATGAAAGGCAGAATGAGGCAGAGACGAAGAGGAAAAAACTGGGCGAGCTTAGCAAGCCAGAAGACATGAAGATAGATAAGAGGACAGAAAATAGGGAGACAAGAAAGAGAGGAGTTCTGATGAGGAATAAAAACTGAAATGGACCAGACAGAAATAAGTGTGAAAAGGAGATGAGAAATAACTGGACCATAAAAGGAAAAGCCTGATAACACAAGCACAAAGAAAATGAGTGAGAGCGAAACAGCGAAGAGATTGACACAGCAAGACCTTGAGCCTGGAGAGAATAGGCGGAGGAGAAAATGTAGAGCAGGGGGAACAAAAAGTGAACACAGTAGTGAAGGAGCTGGGCCACCCCATTTTAGCCTTCACAATAGCCTGCGTTCTCCCCGAGGGCCATTGTCCACTCACTGCGGTCTTTTGAGAAAGGGCTCGGCAATCACTCTTATTACACAACAGCTCCCACTTGCAAACATAGAACAGAGCCAGGCTGCATGTGGGTGAGGCACAGAGGATCAGGAGAGGGAGAAATATTATTCCATGATATACACATCAAAGCCTCTGGAGGGGCATGGCCATCACGCTGAGTACTGTGCTAGAATATACTGGTGCGGTCTGGTGAAGGAGCGAGTGTGCTATCATAACAAGACAAGTTGGATATTCTTTGGGACCGTCCGTGGCCAGTTTGTGCTGCTTTGATTTTCACTGCTCTCCACTTATAAGTTTACATTTTGCAAGTTGATGAAAGCCTGTAATGAATTATATTTAGCACGTGGAAATAAAAATATCTTTAAAAGTCAGTCAAAGATGACTTAACAGAAATGAGGCATCAGAAAATGCAATATACAAACAAGCATTCTCAGACTTCCGAGTACCTCGGAAAGTGTAGAATGCTGGCAAGGAACCCATTACTCCACACAGAGTCAGCAAGGCAATGAGAAAGAGGTGCAAGGCTTTGTTGGGCTGTTTTTAACAGTGTATCGTGTACGTTTCTTCGTATTTTCTAGAGTCAGGCTAAGATAACACGGTACTGCATAGGTTGCTCATGCTGGTCTCATCAGCAGCAGCATCCTTTCTCCAGATGTGCCACGTGTGAGCTGGGAGCTTTGAGAACCAGCAGACCAACACTGCACAGCATATGCTCGAGGCAAAGCCAGCTTGTGCCAACAAAGAATCTGGGGACAATATCAACCTCCCCCGAGTCATGACGTGGCTAGGTTTTATTTAAAGCACGAGATGAGAGGGATGGAAGAATAAAAAGGCAAAAATAATGCAAGAGGGAGCTGGAAAGGAAGAAGCCTTTGATCTAAGTCAAACACAAACGGCCTAAAATCTAAAGTGAATGGCCAAGTTTTTTTTTTTACATCTTGAATCAATTAACGATTTACAGGTGGATTTAATGAATAAATTCAAACTTGCATAAACCACACAGTCACAACCTGCTGCAAACTGGAGAACAGAGTCCCTCCACAAAGTAAACCACAAACCCAAACAAACCACAAAGCCCTAAGGCGAGCAGCTTCATGACAACCATTGAGACACACCTCTAACAGATCATGTGATACAGCAGTGTCCCCATGCAACATAATGACCCACTGGAGCCAGTTTTTGTTTACCTTTTACACACATATTTGTCTCCATCCCCTCACTCATTTACCTCCCACCCACCATCAACCCCGTCCGATGACCAGCCCAGCCCTGGGGCCATTTCCACTGGTCCTTCCCTAATTCCCTACATGTTCTGTATCCTTCTCTAAATGGCCCCCCATTCAAATCATCTGTCCCTAGATGCTAGAACAATACTTCAGTGTGCATTTGGCCCAAGGTGTGGGAGGGCTGCACCAAGTGTCTCCCGGCCTACTAACAATGCTCTGACAGAAGAAGCTGAGAGGGGGAGAAGAAAACAAGGGGAGTAGAGTCACTGGTGGATTCAATGAGAAGAATTCTCCCTCTGGCTCCTCCCCAGCCCATTCCCCTGACCTGTGGCCCCCAATAAACATCCCATCTATCTGGCAGACATCAGACTGAAATGGGTGGGTCCCCTTCCCTATGCTGGGAGACTTGCTCCTAACAAGCAGTGTGGTTTCAGTCGATAGCTAGCTACCTAGATATTTTGTTAAAATTGTTGCAGAGCCATTACACAGAAAATACTAAAACATGTACATGCATACATATCTAAACCAGGTATATTGCACTTTTAGCGTACACCACTAAATTGAAGGTGTGAAAAGTCCTTGTATAGGAGAACATCTTTCTGCCAATCAATATTCTTGCATTATCTTATCTTACATGCAATTTAGACAGACCACAATGCAGGTAAAACATTTGTTTGTTGCTCATGTATTATTCAAACAGTGAAAATGAAAATAACGTCTTTTGGTTCACCTAACCCTTTTGCCAGTGAGCTCAGGGAACAGTTTGAGCACAGGAGAGTGTCTAAAGAATTAAGAACAACAGCCCCCTTCTCCAAGGAGACCCACATTTACCACAGCTGCCTTGGTGTGCTATGTCTAATTGAGTTAGCCTTAACAAATGCGGCAGAGGCCTGACTAACGTCAGGAATGGGGGAATAGAACAAGACATTATCGCTTAACAACATAATTTCCCTTTAATGTATTGCTACTGGCTTGATATACACTGCTGCTCATTATTTCAACTGTATAGAAAATATTGGGAATTAAATTTTATTCAAAATGCAGTTTTAGGACCAAAAAATAGTTAACATAGTGAAAACTAATTCAATATAGATCTGAACTAAAACATTTGCAGTAGAACAGCATTATCTTCTCAGCTCCATCTTACATGAGGAAATGGCTCGGATAACCTCTCAGTACAGTGTCTGGGGTCTTTGTTGCTAGGGCGAAGTCACACCAAGCCCCTAATCCACTCCTACAGCTCTCCTTACCAATTAGAGATGTGTACAAGTTAGTGGATCACTAAGTCATTCTGATTAGTGAGTGCATGTACAAAGGAAGGAACTAAATGTAGTAGTCGAATCCTCTTCACTAACAAATTAGAGTCAAAAAGCATCGTGGGCTTAATTCCCGTGACAGCTAAGACCACTGTGAGGACATGAGGCTGGAGGTGGAAATCTAAAAAGAACAGTAATGCGTTTTCCCTAATGTAGAATAAATGGAATTTATTCCATCGTGTTTATGATTTTGAGTCCATGCAATAAGAGTTCACCGATAACAAAACTAGTTTACGTTGTCTGTTTTCAATTAAAAACACTGAACAAGCATCACTATAATTACATTACAAGCTTGGGATAACCAGATATGCCAATAAAATAAAGACAAGTGTTTTACAATTACTTTTATATATGGTTTCAGTGGTGGATGGTTAATCATAAGATATACCCCTAAGGCATAACACTAGGGCCCATTAATCCAGAAATATGTGGACGACAAGGTCAGGTGATGCCGTGTCACTCTATTTACTGACATCTATTTTTTCCATTCAAGCCAATTCAAAAGGTTGCATATGGGCTTGGCAAGCTGTCAGGCCCAAGGCAACATGATTTACTCTCCTTCTCTTGTCCAGCCCTGCAAGTGACACCATCTATGGATTTTGGGGGGTCATTCTAGCACAATGCCTCTAATTTAGCTCCCCAATGGGAGGAGGAAGAAACACGCAAGAGGTCACTCGGGACTATGAGCCAGCAGAACTGCATGAGAGGCCAAGAGGTGGGGGTGGGTAGGGGTGCGGTTCCCCAAAGGCTGCCAGGGTCGAGCCCTTGCCATTGTGTGACCTCTAGCATGCTAGCATTCAAGACAGCTGCTGATGCAACAAAAAGGTGTTTGTTGTACAGTGCGCACCTAAAAACATTATACTACACAAAAATGTGCTATTAACGGATACTTTAATACATTTTTTAGTTTTAGTTAGTTTCAAAAATTACAACCAATTAATGGCAACATGCAATTAATGTCCCACCGTAAATGACAGCCTCCGGTGCGATCCTAGCTAGCAGGTGTCATACTGGAGAGGTTAGTGCAGATCTACCTAACGAGTAGTTTAATAATCACATTTTAGACTGGCATTTAAATAGAGATATTTATGTCACTCACAATGAAAAGTGCTTCATTCTGCTTTGCCATACATTACTCGGTTAGTATACTTATCTTGCCAGGGGCTTTCCACTCCAGTAAATGGCCATCTAAGCGCAAAGCTACCAACGGCTAGTTAGCCAAGATAGGCTAGCTGTTAGCTCGCGTTAGCAGACCGAGGCTAGCTAATTAGCGAAGAAGGGATTGTGAAGATTAAGTAATAACGACCGTCTATTTTCGTATTTTTGTGTTTTCAAAGTTGCAGAAACTGTCGTCACGAGTGACAAAAACAGACACTGACATCTGTTACGACAAAATGTGTGGCAGGTATTCAATATAACGCATGTAACTAAGCGAAAGCGTCACTGGTTCGAGCTAACGTTACCTGTTTGGTGGGGTCGTTTCTCCCGTGCTCAGAAGACAGGTGATGTCTCAGCAGCAAGGCCCGTTTGTAGTTGCGGCTGCCAGCGACAAGCTCGTCGCTGTTTTTAGTGGCAATGTTGTGACACCAAGAACAGGACATGAGTCCCGTCTCCTGGCAAAATTTCAGCCATGGAAATTCTTGCAACCACGAAGCGTGGAAAAGTGAGTGTTTCTGAAGCAGCGTCTGTGGTCTCATCTCTACCCCAGATTTCCTGGATCCCGTTTCGCCTCCGGTCGCACCGTTTCCTGACTCCTGGCCGTCGGTGTTGTTGGGACCGTTCCCCGCTATCCAGCTTCTCCCCTCCCTGAAACCGTCCCCCGCGTCCACTGAGCCGACACGATCGCCGCCGTCCCTGGCTGTCCTGCTGCCCCCTTCCGGGTCTTCTTCTTCCTCCGCCTCGGGTTCCGTGCTGTCGCTGACAGACCCAGCGCCCTCCGCTCTCTTCTGCGATGGTCCTTTCGCCCCCAGATCCCTGTCCTCTTCTTGATCCGGCCTATTCCCGTTAAAATGTCGGTCTTGACAGGCCGGGGCCTCACAGCTGTTACAGTTCCCCCCACCGATACCGCTGGAACCCGTTAACCCAGCTAATCCACCTCCTCGGAAAGCCAGCGACCTGCGGTTTCTCTCACCGGACATTTTTCTTAATATATATTACAATCTTCACTTTCTCAACAGTATCCTCCCTCCCACAAAGTAATGTACTTATAAACGATGTATTTTCCGAGAGAGATGGACCGTCGTCGTTGCTTTTCTCCGCTTTGGCCCTCCCGGTGAGAGTATGTAGGTTATGCGGAAATAAATAAAGGTTTTAAACGCATAATGAATTTCAGGGTTCTCGCTGCGTCCGCGCAGGCCCCGCAGAGGTCGAATGGCAACGACTTTCCTCCCCACAATGCACCTCGACCAGAGAAAGGGGGGTTGGACAGGGAAGGGGCGGCTTTTAAAGGAAGATGGGGGTGCTGTTGATCAGCAAGGGGTCTTTTGTGTTTGAATGCTGCACCCATTTTCCGCATGCTTTTCATCTTTTTAGGCTTTGCTTGTCGTCTTAACTCAGAAATGCTGACTTGTGTGCCCCACTTCTGTTTTTCTACTGAACAGGTTTACCATCATATGCCTATAATATTTCTACAGGAATTCTATGAGAACTTGTATTGTGTATGTAATACAATACTTACATTTTATTTACAACTATAAATTATATAAAGTATGAATGTAAATATTTTCTTGAAATATGATAATAAAAATCTACAAAGCAGCATAGGCTGTATACTGTGTACATATATAATCACAAAGATAGGAGAAGTGCACATGAATAGATTATAGTATTTAAAAATAATATGCACATTAATTAATATTCAATAAAATTATTATTACCATCTATTAAAGCAGTAAAACGTCTGGGATCATATTTATTCAATATATAGTAAACAACTCAATGGTATATATAGTATATATTTGCAGTTCAGTTGATCACAGAATATGTGTTAAAATAGTGTTAATAAGAGTCATATTAGAATGAAAATCAATCAAAAGTTCTGGGTTCAACATTCAAATAAAAAAAATCATTTCAACTCTCTCAATTCATTCAAATGTTGATCAATCAAATATCACATAGACATCCTCAGAATAGCAAGATGTTATAACTTGGAGTAAAATATTTTAATACTGTATATAAATATGTAGGCCTATGTCCAAAGCGTTTCCTGTCATCGAGGTTAGCTCCAGCAGGTGGCATCCTTTCGTGTGAACATCTCTCTCTTTCTCTTCTCTCTTTGTGTGTGCTGTTTGGCATAGTTAGGTATATAGTTTCAACACTGTTCAATTAAGGGCTTTGCACATGATGTGTGAACAACAGTGGGATTTAACCCTGGTTTCGGTTACAACAGGGGGTTGTACAACCCACTTTAATGGCTAAATACCCAAAGGGGTATTAAGACATGTCACATAAACATTTGCTATCAATAGGACATTACAAATGGAATGATTTTGACCAACTTAATTCCACTAAAATGCAAAGAATGGTGTGTAATCTCTCAGCTTCTGACACATTTGTGCCTTCAGCTATTTAAATCATTGACTAAATTCATGGTTACCTAGCATTTTTTCTAATAGAAATTTTAATATGAACTCTGAAATACAGTCTACAAGTTCTGATAATTCCATTAAGACATCTTTATAGTATATATTTGTATTTGTATTTGTATTTTGTAGGTTTGCCTCAGTCCACTGGAAGGATATGTTGTTGGCAATTCCCAGATTTGTGAAGAAAATGCATATTCTTTCTATTGTTTTTGTAACTTCTATATATAATTACAGCAGTTATCACACTAGTTAAGATATATACTGTCTTCATTCGGTTTTATTTTTATACAATTAAAAAAAATCGATTTAGGGATAAAAATTGCTGCTGAAAGTGAATCCTGAATAAAAGGTTAGGATAGAAAGTGTTTTATTTATGAAATCACTGTAAACAGTATACATATTATATTGTTTACAAGGGGAAAAAACATTTTAAGTTACAATAGATAGTTTATTGATAGTTTAACTTTTGCATACATTACATACCAAGCAAAGTAAAGTAAAGTAAAGTAAAATAAACTAACAAAGGGCAGAATAAAAATAAAGTAAAATAAGTCTCAACGATTTCAGACTTTTATTGATTTCCTTATGCTTTAAATATATGTTAGCTGTGTACAAGGTTTTCTTGTACAGGACACCAAATACGCAAACTTCTGACGTGTCAATGTGGAGCTGCTGCCTTGTTGACGATCTAAAGCTTCGTCCACGTGCTCGGCTCTGTTTACACTTCTGCGTGATGACGTCACGGCGGACCCCACCCCGTACGGCGGGCTGCCTGGCAACCTGACAGACAGGAAGGTCTGCTGCAGACAAGTGAGTAACCTGCACACTCTGGATATAAAACTAGCAGAAACAACGCCTTGTTACACAATGGAGGATACAGAAAAAGGTAAAAAAAATGTTTGCTGATAGGTCTTTGACTGTGCCTGAGTTATTATTGAAAAGTGATTTAAATGTGACTAGTCTCACATCAAAGTTGACAAACTAGCAAACTTTGCGTTAGTCAAGTTAGTCCCCTTAAAACGTATGCTACTCGAACACAGAGCATCTTTGAGGCAGAGGCAACGACGGTGGCTCTTCTGGGGAAAATGGGACATTTCAGATACATTAGTAGAGAGTTAATACGGAAGTAGAATAGTACACTGTATCTATTTTAACAAGAAAGCAGCACGTAGGTACTTCAGTAAAACACAAAGGAGGAAGTCGCAATTTCTGATCAAGAAAATTATAATAATGGGTTTGGACGGTTGTTGAATTATTTATAGTTAATAAAAAAAGAGATGACCTATACCGTTTGACAGCTCATTGCACGTTCTCTAAGTGGTCTCACCACACCTGTTTTCCTGCTGCCCTCCACCTTGTGATCTCTGAATGAGCAATGCAGAGGTTTTTGTCCTTTTTTCATGTTTTTGGTTTGTTTTTTCTATCAGTCAGTTGAAAGATTTTGAGATTCATTTCTGAGGTCAAATAGGCCTCAGCATTTTTGTGGAATCTGAGCATTTGAACGTAAAGACAGAAAGTTATGCTGTGAATGCATTCCACATAGCATTTTTGCATCCCCGCCTCTCCTATACATGCCTGTGCATTTCTGTTCCTGCAAGGCAACCATCTGCTCTCTTAGTTGTACACTTCCTACCTCGCCTTTGCCCAGGTGTGTTCACTTCCCAGAGCTATGTATCGGGGAAGTGCACGTTTCTTTGTTGCAGTACAAAAAAGAAACAGACATTTCCAACAAATTAAGCTATATACAAGATTTACTTGTGTGTTCATGTTGTGTAAGTGTTGTGTAAGCGATAGAGGTTTATTTGTTCACCTTGGAAGGCAACAGCCCTGACCTAATTTACTATTAGTAAGATGAGACATGTCCTGACCTGATGTGTGCATGTTGTATTCTGTGGGTTTTGAAAAATATGTATTGTAAAACATGTAACTGCTTGAATATTTATGCCTATTCTGATCAGATGTAATGGGCTCTATGATTATTAGGCACTTGTGTCAGTTTCTGTGTACGTGGTTGGCTTGAGCATGAGAAATTAATTTGTATACAGTTGCCCTGCAGTGTGTTGCTTGTTTGTTGTTGCTTCTTTTGGTTGGCAGATATTTCACCCTGACGGTATTTAGAAAATGTAACCCTTACTCACCTTTCCTGAGGTGGAACTTCAATTATCATAGTTTTCTTTTGTTGTGTAGGTTTCTTTTGCCTTCAATATACTTTTTAAAAGGATTTATAGTTTCTCTTCATATTATTTTTATTGTACACTTCATGGTAAAAAGTAAAGAAACACAAAAAATAAAAGAAATAAACACAAATGTGCATATGCATATTTTTTTGGTATCTACAACTAATTTAGGCAGCAAATGTAGTCTTTTGTTGCAACCTATTCTCCTCAGCCACTGTTGCTTGTTTTCAAACTATGACTTAGTCTGACTTATGTCTTACCCACTGCTGATGACCTGTATCAGCTGTGGTCAGTCAAAAGCAGGAAGATACCAGTTTAGTGACTCTTCCCACACCCTCCAACACGATGGTATCTTTCAGCTCCTGACTGAACACACCTGATCCAGGTAGTCGGCAAGAGGTAGGAATAGTTAAACAAGCAGGGGAGTGTGTCTCACAGAGCATGGGATGCCCACCCACTGTTTTATACATTGCCTTATATGGCCGTGATAACACAGTGGGGAAAAGTCTCTGTTGAGTCGTCCTGGTACTCATCAAAATCACCATGTGACCTACTTGTCCTGTCCTTGTTATAGTTACTGTCTCGTCTGTGGGTGCATCAAGTGCAACAACAAATTTAAATAAAAAAGTATTTGTAAAATAAATGAAACTGTAAGACAGACAATTTTACAAGCTTCAACCAACAGTGTTTTGTTGCCGGGCTATATGCTGCATCTACAGCTGTATTCTTCATAATACGTTTCCTTGTTACTATCACCTTGGATTTCAGCCTGTTCATTCTCCAGCAGTGTGTTCGTATTTACTTGTTCTCCACAAGAGTTTATCAGTGTTTATGATGTAACACTACATATAACTAGATGTGCTAGCTTAGCAGGAGGAGCGTCAGTGTGCATACACTGTGTTTGAGTGTTTCTCAAAGGAGCTGGTTCACTGTGTGTGTGTGTGTAGAACATCTTTTGATAATAAATGTCCCTGGCTTTGTGCTTGCTTTTCCATTCAGCCTATTGAAGTTTCCAGCAGTTACCTACACATATTGGTCATTTTTACTTGATTGGAAATGTCTTTCTCTAACAGAAACAGGACTGGAGATGGTTCGGTACCTTTTCCTGAATTTGTACTTGTGCTGACTAGAACTTTTATAAACATTTGCACTTTCCTGAAGGATTAAAAATTAAATTATCCTAAAATGTAACAGAAATTGACATGACCACAATTAATTATTTAATGCATGATAAAAGATGTCACGCAGGAATGATGTGCAAGAAGTTGAAGTTTCAACCCATCTTGTATTTGAACTCAGTTGTTTGATGGGAATTATCATGACAGTTGCAAACATTTTTGTCTTACTAGATTTCAATGGGGCACAACTGGATGCTTTCAGCTGTCACGAACATCCCCCCTGTCATGTGCCGCGGACATCTGACTTGTCCATCTTGACTTTTTTTGTCACAGTACCAATAAAATAAGAAATTGTAAATGTTACAATGTTATAATTCATCCCAATTGTAATAGATGGTATAGTACAGGAGGTTATTTACTATACCTACATAAAATAATAAGCAACATCTAGGCATAGATTTAAATGTTTAACATGATTTGCCATAATACATTTTAAATTACATTAAACTATGGGGGGGGGGGGTGTCAGTCCGCAGTTATGGGTGTGATGTGGACAATTGTTTTGATAATAATAATTATTATAACATTGACACAGCCTTTATGAAACATGCAGGTTTACAATTCTGATGAGGGGTTTGCATTTGGTATTTCATCTCAAATATTAACCAGAATCCATAATAAAATGTAATAAACAATCATTCAAAAGGTCTGCACTCTTTTATTTGGTGAGATACAGATTAAACTACTACATGTGACATATGGAGTAAAAGAACACTTCTATAAAATAAATGCAATGTAATTCCTATGCTTGAGTACTTCTTTGTTAGTGCTTAGTACTCTAACCCAGGCTGTGGGAAATGTACAAGCTGATAGCTCTGGAATCTTTAGTATAACGCTGTAGATAGACTTCAGTCTCCAGTGTTAAATGAAACATAGTGTTGAAATCAGACCACAACTTAGTTGTGCTTACCAGAAACATTATGGACTAGGCCTGTCTGTCACATCCTTAATTTGAAAGCACAGGGAACCAATTTCTAGCTCATTTCATACATTATTAATAATATCAAGTTGGACTGAGATGTGATTGGGAGGCATGATAGCTCAGTGGGTAGAGCAGTTGTCTTCAAACTCAAGGGTGAGCGAGTTTGATTCCCTTTCCCACCAGGTTACATGTCGAGGTGTCCTTGGGCAAGACACTGATACCCCGTAGTAGCGCAGACACACGTCTAGCAGCTGTCCAAACAACAATTTCCCCAAGGGGATCAATAAGGTATTCATTATTATTAAATGGGTTTGAAATGAAGATAGTGTTTTTTTTAGATAGAATACATTTTAGCAAATTTGAAATAGACAATGTAATCCCAACGCTCCCTTCATCTATTTTATATGCAGTTGAAACAGAAGGATGTGGACTTAGCCATGATGCGACAGTTGGGGGTCTGTGCCTCTACGTGGGGGAACCCTTATCACAAAGGAAACAGGCTTCTTCTTCAAAATACTTGTGCTGTGAAAAAAAGAAGCATGTCAGACAGTTCATATCATAGTCAGTAACAAATAGTTTACATTTTTGAGTAATATGCTTATTCTGTCACATTAATCCCACTCTCATGCCTGTGAATACGAACTAACAGCTGCAGTAGCCGCCAGATGGCCATGCTTTCATTAGTAACTTCATTAGGAGAACTGGCATTAAGTGATATTTACAGCAACAAAACAATTTCAGTGTTTTTGCAACGTTTAGAGGGAGATGAACTATATTTTTTTAGATGCAGCAGTGAGATAAAGAACTGTACTTTATACTGTAAGGAGAATAGTTATATGATATAAATTCATTGTGTTCGGCAGTATGTTTTCCATCCGGTGGAAAAACCAGTCTTTAACCTTTTGTCTTACAGTTTTCTCATGATACATATCATGGAACTTAGTGAACACGTTCCCAGTACGTCGTTATGTCTCATGACTCCTGTTTTAAACGAATCATGTGACAGCATGTCATGAATTGAGAATAATTGATCTTACGCTGTGCTTCATTATCCACTAGAAAAAGGCTGTTTGTTACAGTCTGGATTGGTTCCATGGCTTGTTTTTGGTGAAACAAACCGTTCATTCAAGAACATGTGAAACTAGAGTTATTTTTTGAAAGCAATTGTGTGACATTTAAATAATTTGTATTCATAAAGTGTAACGTTTTACCCAGTTCGATCATACCTAGCATTTTCTTTGTAACAAGTGTCACATGGATCCAGAGCCTCTGATGAATTAGTGTCTCTACTGGCCAGCAGTGAGAGTGGAGGTAATATTGAATATTGTCCATTTACTTTACCTCACTGTAACAACAATAACAGTTTTCCACTATATTATTTTGTCTCAAAAAGTTGAGTCTAGGGAAAACAGCAGTTTTAGCCCTTTAGCCCTCAGAACAAATGTCAGACATTGGTAGACATTTTGTAAATGTTTGAAATATCCTTCTTTTAAATCAGCTTCCTACTTTTTCTTACTTTACATGTTTAAAGTGCACAGTTGGCAAGATATGAAATAAACTGGACATTCTTATCATTCAGTAGATAGAAATGATGTAAGCTTTAATACCTTTTATATTATCAAGAACTTAATTCAAAGCTTGGAAACATCTGACATAGTCAACATAGTTTCTTTTCTGAAGGAGGGGCACATAAACATAAACATGCATTTGGATTTCAATATTTTGGGTATGTTGGACACACTAACACACTAATAAAATAAGAAAGCAACTTTTAAACGAGTTGTTAATGAAGATGACCATTCGTTGAAGAATTAGCATGAACACACAGTCACAGTTGCACTTTCCTCTCCAAGTACATACACAATACGTAGTGTAGCCTCAGGCATCCTCTGCCCTCCATTCTACATGACTAGCATTACTGTTGCTCCAAGCTGGACTGGCCAACCTGGATTAGTGCTGCTCTGTAATCTGGGACGCTGCAGATTATGCTTTTCATCCTTTTCACACACACACACACACACAGACACATCATGTGACCATTTCTTCTCTGGATGACAGGCTGAGAGACCTCACAGTATGGAAACTGGAGTGTCACGCAATATCACTGCAGCGTTAGCCCCGCTAACAGTGGCTGACATCGGAGAATGGAAATGATTGCGCAAAATGTTTGAAGGATGGACTGAGAATTGACCTTTGGGATTACAAAGGGGAGGAAGAGAGAGAGAGAGGGCGGGTGGGTGGAGAGCGTGTGTGCCTGCTGCAGCAGTTGCCTGAAGGGACAGGTAACTTATTAACGAGAAGGCGTGAAATGGTTCACAATGTTTAGGCCTGATGCTGAAGTAGAACATGGGAAAACACGCTTCATTCTACTCTCACCCTGACTTTTTGACCACCTGAAGATGAGCATACTCATACACACACTTGGACAGTGAGTATGTGTGTGTGTGTGTGTGTCTCTTTCTGATGCTGTAAACGGGGAGACACGTTCGGCCAGCACGCGCCTGGATCACATGCAGACAATCAGCACTTGGCTGGTTTTGCTTAGGTAGCGGAGGTGGTGGCAGGGAGGTGGCACTTGCCCTAATCAACAAGCCACTGCGAGCTGTAAACATGGAGCCTCTGGAGGAATACCACTCTCCGTTTGACTTTGAACAGGGAGTCAACTCTAGCTACCTGTACCTATCCCCGGCTTATAGCGACACGCCACCCAGCTCACCAGCTGTCAAAACCAGAGGTAATAAGAAGGAGCAAGGGAGAGGCCTGGGGATAGGAGGACTGTGTGTGTGTGTGTGTGCGTGTGTGTGTGTGTGTCCGCGCCCGCAGGACAGAAAGACATGGGTTTGGTTCAGTGGACGGGAAGAATGTGTGTGAACACAAACTGTGGGAGGGAGGGAACAAGTAATGATTGCTAGTGATTTAAGAGCAGCTTTTTGCTAAATTTCAGTTTGTCAGCCATTTTTAAAACCTATTTACAGCTTCTAATAATTACATTTATTCAGCTCTGGATGATTAGGATTGTTTAATTGCACAACTTATTTATCCACTGAACACTTTCACCTATTATTCCAAGTACTGTGTTGACAATTCTTTGTTGCGTGTGTATTTTATAAAATGTCCCATTAATTTAATAGAAATATAGAAATTGAGTGACCATAATATACATGTGTAAAAAAATTACATTTGAAACATCTTTATAACAGTTATAGTCTGACTACGTGCTCTGTAGACTATTATAGTCTAAGCTACAGTGGAAAAAAGAGAAAGCTGCTCTGTTTGTGGTGTAAGGAGGTGGAACGTAGGCGATCACATACACTGTAGATATGTCTATAGTTCCCACATAGAGCACATTTTGTTATTGGGTCCTTGCTATTTCAGTTATGTC
Organism: Microctenopoma steveboyesi; assembly: GCA_032359275.1. NCBI lineage: Eukaryota > Metazoa > Chordata > Actinopteri > Anabantiformes > Anabantidae > Microctenopoma > Microctenopoma steveboyesi. The sequence continues at coordinate 7,972,775 of JAUMHF010000003.1, read as the reverse complement.
ATATTTTATTTATTTATGTGTCATCTTAAAGAGCTGTGAAAGTTTACATGCAGAGCATAGCCTACAGAACCGGTTCCTGCCGCCCCCGAGGCCGTGCTGGACATTTGAAGCAAGCTGAACAGGAGCCTAATGTTACCAAAATATAACTATAAAGTTCTGTTTCATAAAGATGGGCACTCGTTTGTTGGTGACTAGACACAGTCGTTGTAGGGGGAAGTGTTCATTACTCAATTTAACCTTTATATTCTGTGTGCAAATGTGTGGCACTGCTGTATCGCCAGTAATATGAAGACAAACGAGTGAGAGATATGAGAGGGGAAATAACTTGTGTAGCATTTCAGTGGTGACAGTTAGGAATTAAAAAGGTGTAATTACTGTATATGCACTGAAGAATTCTTCACCACTGATTTCCAGCTGGATTTCTCACTTCAGCATGTTGGGATATATAAATATTTGGACTTGGGACATATCCAATCAGCTCTTCTTATACCAGTGCTATTGAGTAGATGTTAAAATGATTAATGAAACAGCCCAGCATTCAGCTTGTTTTGGCACAGTGTGATTGGAAATCTGAGAAATGTTATTTCACCTCTCCAGAGAGTACTGAGAAAGTTCCACTGTAGTCCTTCTGGGAAGATATATTGCCAGGTTCCTGTGATTTCTGGTATCTCTGCCCTCACCCAGCTCTCTCGGCTGAAATGTTTCTTGGGAGTACTTGGGAGTGGAAGAGAGAATGGGCGCCAAGTGCTTGGAATGAGGTGGGAGGAAAGGAATAAAGATGTTCGAATGTCACACACATGGTGGAAAAGACCTAATGGTGTGTAAACGTGGATTTGAAGTCATGTTTGCTTCGGTCCAATTGAGTCCAGTGCTAAAAGAAACCTTAATATTGAGAATAGTACAGTTACAGTGATGATGTGTGATGATGAAACGCTGCGTTTCAACTAGTGTTATGCTACTGCTGCAGACTTGCTTTTACTAGAAATGTGTTCTCAGGGTTCAGTTGTCTCATCTCAGTTTGTATTTTAGTTCTTCTTCTTCTTCTTCTTGTTTTATTTCCCCACACTTCCTTTTTTTTTATATCTTCTTCCTCTTACATCTCTCGGGGTTCCCCTTTGTTTCACTAGTACTACTCTCTTTTTGTGTTTCTCTGAAGTACTAGGCAGGACCAGATAAAAAGAAAATGTATACTGTCCTTTTCATTGACAGAACCTTATGTTTTCTAATACTGTCTGAGCCCAGGAGGCTTCCATCTACAAAGTTGTTTCAATGGGCACGTTTGAGTCGCTATAATCAAAGACACGTGTGTACACTGTAAATGTGTTTGGAGTAATAATGTTAGCTTTTGTACAAGAGGAAGTAGATTGATGATGAAAAATGTCACCCTCTTGGTTACCACCTTCAGCATAATGTTCATCTATTACCAGCTGCCTTTCATCTCCTTCTCCTCCAGCAACATCAGCCCTTCTATTGACATCTGTTGTGTCGCACAACAAACACGTCTTTAGACATTTCAACATATGTGTGACATGCTAATGATGATGTTCTTATCTGGTCTCCCAGGTTCCCAGCAGCATCCGGACTCTGCGCCAGAGCTGGGGGAAGATGCAGTGATGTCTGCAGGTGCCTCATCTCCTCCTCCAGCCTTAACGGAGGAGGAGCGGCGGGAGCTACAAGAAGACTTGGTCAAGGTCAGGAAGCATAATGAAATACAGAGATCATGGTTCAGGGAGTCAGGATCAGGTGATATTGACATGGCCTGTAGTTAAAGAGAGCTGTAACTCTGGTGCATTTACAGTGCCTATAAAAAGAGCTCAACCCCACCTTTTGTTTTCATTGAAGCAAAGTCTTTGTGCTGTTATAAAAAGGCCACGCTAGGTAAGCTAGACTCAAGTAATGAATGGTTTTGATGATTTAATTATTGTGAAATAGTTAAAACAGACACAGATTCAATCAAGAATATATGACACATTCGTGTGAAAGTGTCTGAGTGTGTGATTGGTGTCCAGGTAGAGGATGAGATCCAGACCCTGACTCAGGTGCTGGCATCCAAGGAGAAGCAGCTGGCGCAAATAAAGCGGGAACTGGGCATCACACCCCTCAATGAGCTGAAACAGAACATCACCAAAACCTGGCAGGATGTCACCACCTCCACTGCGTAAGTCCTCACCCACCACAGTCGCTGACGTTTGGCCTGACCACTTACTCAAGTTTACATTCACTACACACTACAACATATGGCTGCGGTTCTGTCTGCTAGTTTGGTATCAAGATATTTTCTGTGCCTGAATGCCACGAAATATAGTTTAGTGCCAGCAACAAAAAAAGCAAAAGAGCAACAAGAAGAAGATGTCAGTGTTCTTGACAGGCTTCCTGTGGCCTGCGTGGAACTGTTTGATGGGTTTAACATGACAGGAAATGAGCTGCATTCTGATGCTCTGAGGCTTTATTAAAATGAGAAATACATTGAAGTTCAGTTCTTACCTTGATGCCTCTCTTCAGTGTTTGATCTCTTTTATGCTATCTCCTTCCTGCCCATCACTCCTCCCTCAACCCATTCATGTCCCCTTCTTTTGTTCAGCTATAGGAAGACATCTGAAACGTTCTCTCTAGCGAGTCTGAAGGCCTCAGCAGCCTTCACCAGTATGGGCTCAGCTATCACCCGGAAGCTCGAGGATGTCAGGTGAGATGGTGGCAGCTAAAAGAAGAATTAGCACAGATTAACATAAATGATCCCAAAGACACAAAGAAATGACTAAAAATGGCTCACAATTATTTCTAAGACACAAAAAACAAAACTGTGCCAAATAGTGACGATGAGCAATTAGAGAAAATCAAGTAGAATGACACAAAGATACAAAATACATTATAATGACTCCAGAAAGACAAAGAAGTAACTACAAACGACATGCCTATAATTAACCGTTGTGTTTTTTGTTGTATTCCATGAGTTGATTTCATTAGTTACAACCATTAGTAACTTGCTTGTAATTGGAAGTGTTCTGCTAATAAGATTACAGTTCACATAGGAGGGCTCCCTCTACAATCCTCTCCTGATTAGTAAAACAGATGCAGTATATAATAGCAGCCATAGATGGATTGATTTTCCTAATAAGATGTTCTAAAACTACATTATTGTTCATATTTCCTGTTTAATGGAGGCTTAAAAAGCAACAACAGATTGTTCTGTTTGAGATATACTGAGCTCCAGTTGATCCGCCTCTAGATCTTAATCTCTCTTCTCCTCTGCCATCCGTCTCTCTGGATTAATGAGCTGCAAACAAGATTATTAGGCCCCTCAAAGCTGCAGTGTGCTGAGAAATGCAGCCTCATGGATGATCATAAAAACAGAACTGGTTTAAGGGGGGGCGGGGCAGTGAGAAGTGTACTTATGTGTTTGTTTTGAGTTTTGCCTTTGATGACAAGACGTTACTCCATAACGCACAGCATTAGCACATATTTGATCTCAACGAGATAAAGCAGATTCACACTCTCCGTAGAAAAATGCACCATTCTAAGAAGGAATGAGGGTTGTTGTGTTGCTTGTTATGTCTTTGCTGTGCTAAGATCCCCACTAACCCTCCCTCTCTTCTCCACAATGCTGTCGGACAGCATGCGCTCGTTGCAACACTCTGCTAGTGTGCCCGTTATGAGGTAAGGGGACTCAAACTAGTGTGTGTAAAACATGAAAGAGGTACCGTTGTTGTGCAATGCTGTGGCACACACCACTGGCCTTGTTTTTTCTTGTTCGGTGTTGCACAAGGAGGGTTTGCCTTTTCGAGCTTGAGGATACCAGGAGCAACATCTGCTATGGGCCACTTTATCAGGGAAGCTGCAGGTTTACTAATCTCACGTAGTCAGACTGCTGCTAAAGTCAGCATCGAATAGTTCCGTTTGGAAACACCCACCATCACAATCTCTCTCGGTCGTTTTTGTTTGCAACGGTAGCAGTAGTAGTTTTACACAGTGTATTTATATGTCACTGTCTCTGCAGTAATATGTAACTAAATGTTTCTGTAGATTCTAGTGAGTTCGTGAGGGTGGTCTGTCTATGACGTTAGAGCTTATTTGCATTATCACAAACCTAAAAATACAATATACTAATAATTATTATTCATATTTTGGTATTCAGAACATCAGGAAGTAAACATGCAATATGCTGACTAGCACATCCATCGCTCTGTTTAAATCTCTTGACTTTGTTTTTATGGAAACGAACACGTGTTCAGCACTGTTTCAGCAGAACGGGAAAGAATTGGGCCACTTCACATAATACCGCATTGTGTCTGTTGCATATTGGATGACATGACCTCTAAAGATGTGATTACAGTGGACATCCTCCTCATTCTTTCTTTTGACGTGGAGACACGACTGCCTGTCCACTGTCCAACACTTTTGTCTGAGGCACGTCGAAACAATTCAGTGTGGCTCTGCCTGCGATCTTGTCACCTAGTTTTTTTTGTGCTTTTCTTTCTTCCTTCACAGGAGTGCACCTACTTTTAAGTCATTCGAGGAGAAAGTTGAGACACTGAAGGTAAAAACATTACTGCTGGCATTACTTACATACTTTTGATCTGTTGATGTGTGTTAAAACTTAAGGTCGAGTGGACTATTGTGGCCCTTCACTACTTTTCTTCAGCTACTCTGATGTTGCCGTTTAGCAGCATAATAAAGTGTTTTGACTTATTCAGATGGTTTGTGCTGTCACATAGCTCAAGTGTAAACATCACCTTTATTCATTTATTGAATATTCTTGGACGTCAAAGATGTCATGAGTCTGAGTGAGAACAAGAATGCAACTTGTGCTCAACAGCAACTACTGTGGCCACAAGTGGAAATTACAGCACATTACAATACCACATTGAATTTCTTTTCATGTCAGAAGCCACATTTTAAAGTCATTTGTTTTAATGCCATCATTTCAAGACATATTTTATGGTACCCACACTATATAAAGGTAGTTAAAGTTGCTATCCTTTCATTTATTTATTTATTCATTTGGAGATGAACAAAAGACTATCATGGATTCTAATTGTATCGTGGCTGTTCCTTTCTTGCATGAATATATGAATCACATCATTAACCCTTCCTGTTCTTCTCTGTCTCATTCAGACCAAGATGACTCCATCAGCATCCACGAGTGACGCAGGTGACCAGGACGGCAGCAACGGCCCACCCACTGAGCCTTTGGTCAACCAGCCAGAGGACCCAGTTTCCCAGGAGACGCACTGACCTGCCCGACCCTGACTCGCCCCTCCTCACTTGACCCTCTGACCCCTAGACGTCAACACTCGCCCGTTAAACTCTTTTGTGCCAGTCTCCTTTTTATTGGAAACAAATGGCTTACTCCAGCCCTCCTTTTTACCTGATTGTCTGGCCTTTTCATCTGACACGTGCGCTCTCTTGTTAGCTGGTGTGGAAATGAAAGCATGGGATGGGAGCAGGCGTGTGGTCTCGTGCAGGCAGTGTATTCTGAGTCTGTCCTGCGTCGATGTGGGAGAAATCCTTCCTGCTGTACGACTTTTCTCCTTTCCTCTTACTCTCGCACTCCTCGTTTCTTTTTTTCCACATTACTGATGTTTATGTAAGTGTAGAAAATGTAACTTAGAACGATTAGAGGTTAATTTACTTCTTAAATGCTTTTTGCTTCTGCATAGCGCCCTGACTTGTTTTGTGTGCCACCATCTCGAGGATTTTCCACGTTACGTTGGGTTAACTTTTTGGGGCTAATCAGATTTTTCTTCTTTATTCTAATAATTTTAGTACTCTAACACTGTTCAAAGTATGAATGTTTGTGTCATATAGCTACAACACTTTGTATAATTTAACTTTTACACATACAGACTCCACCGTATATTTTTCAAAGCACATTTCAGAACAACACATCCGTTTTTCTATTGTTAAGAGTCTAGTCATAAAATGGCCTTCTTACTTAGATGGTAACGGGAAAATAGCCAAGGTCAACAGAACAGAGGGAGGGCAAACACACAGTCAAGGTTCAGCCTTGACCTGAGATGAGAGTGAATAAATGTCTCTTCCACGGCCAGAATCAATATTTTAACACTTGTCCATTGTTTCTGTGAGGGGGGGATAACACCTAGCCTTCCCCAAGGAAAGAGAATTCTGCAGTGGGTGTTATCGTGCATCACCTAGGCAGAATAAAAAGGTTAGACTTATAAGGTGCAATTTCTTTATTTTCCCTTCTCTATTTTTAATGTTGAGTGGTTTCTGGTTCACAGGTTTCTTCTTACGGTAGCGTCTCGATAAACTACAGTACTTGCTGAAAATGCTGCTTTCACACAGACCAAACACATTTTTCTAAAGGTTAAATATCTAACTATGGAAATATCAGTGTTACATTTCCAATTACTCAACCATTGTCTTGACAATCAAATGCTGCTTGATTATATACTAGAAACTATTGAACTGCTAAACATTTAGTCTCAACAGACTCTTTTCTAGTTGATTAAAGTGCACAGGGCCACGGATGGCGGTTACAAAAACATGGAGGAAAAACAGAGCCGATGTGAACACAGCCAAGGTTTCTTCTGGTTCATAAATGGAGAACACAAGTTCCCCTGCTGGAGGACAACTGGCTATACATGAAGCAGTTTAAACCGTTCATTAGGGATTCAATTGACTACACGTGAAATGTGGCTGGGAGGGCGCCACATAGGAACACAGATAAGGGGGTTTTCTTACCAACCGTGACACAACAGTGTTTGCTGTTCTGAGTCATCCTTGATAACACTGGAGTTTTAACAGTAGTACAGTTTCCCATGTCCTCGTGTTACACCTCTGTCATGACTCTGCTCACTAAGAAAAATACAGCCTTTTAATTTAGTCATGAGGATATATGTGTATTTTTCATATCTATATCAAATGCACATCATTTATTTGGTTCTTAATTGGAACAGAATGTATTCTGATTAAACATATCTCTGGCGTACCCACACTGTGTTAATTGTCTTTACATAGAGGGTGAAAAATCACCTGACATCAAGGGGAGTTCCCCCTGTGACATACGTCATTGTGTGACAGAAACATGCTAGGGTGGCTCATATGGGACACATACATTTAAACCACCTTACAGGCAGTTAGAAATGTGACTATACTCTTCTGCTCGTCTGTGGTTAAAGGTGAAACTGGTTCAACCTTTTCGAGACGCACTGTCTTGTTCAAACACAGGAGGGCACCAGAATACAGAAACTACACCATTTATTCTTCTCAGTGCAGATCAGTTTAGTTCACTATGGCTGCTGCCGAACTGACTCATGAGCTGGTGATTATGTCTACTAGGTATCACAAGATCATGTTTTCGGAGGATAATAAGAAGCTGAATCCTGGGTGAAGGAGTCCAACAGAAATCCGTCTGAAAACATTGATTCTTGCGTATTTAGTTATTTAAAAAAAGTGCTGTTACCAGAGAATAGAGAAGAGTTTTCTGTTTTTTAACCTCGTACAATTGTAAAAGGGCGCAAGGCCTGAAGGGAAATACCAACATCCTGTTTAAGGAGGTGGCAAAAGAAGAAGTTCCAAATTTAGATTTCATCGCAATGTGTATTACATCAGCAGGGAAAATTCAGTTACATTTAGTCAAAAGAGTTTTCAGCAAGTGATGTGGGAAAATATTTTAATTCATTTTACAATAAATCAATTACAAGAAGTATTGAAACCGAGGACTCTATCAAAGCTCACTTTCTACATTACGTAATCTGCAATGACGTGTAATAAAGACCATATTGTTAAGACTCTCAAAAGTATTATTAAGTTGGAGGATGGTGGTGAAGAGGAATTCAGCTTTTTATGTAAAGACAAGTAGTAATCACTGAGTTTTTCAGTTTAATTCAATTAACTAAGCAACATCATTGATTTGCTTCCCATGGTTCTAATTTGAGAAGAACCTGCACATCTATAGCATCAAACTTCTCTTTATCTTTATCTTTCCTTTTAAATGACCTCTACCTAGTTTTTCTGTCCTATATATTTTGTTATAGATGTTCTTGTGCATTTTTGAAATTTCTAAAAATCCGTTTGAACATGGTGTGAATAATAATGACATACTTTTTCATCCCCCTTGGGGACATTGGACAGCTGCCAGACAGTTCACCTCAATATGTAGTCAGGAGAACCCAGGAAGATAACCTCTGACCCGTAGCCGTTCTACCCACCGAGCTACCGCCACCTACTGATTGGACTGGTGCATTTTTTTGGGGGGGAGATTTGAGAAAAGACACAGGGACAGCAGGTAACAAACAGCTGCCAAAAAATCTTTATTCAGTTAGAACCAAATGCCTCCAAAGCCTTCCAGTCACACAGATAACTCTGGAGAAGGTCTAAACTGTACACCGAGTCAAACAACAACAGCACCAGAACGCAATTCATCAGTAAACACCATTTACAACAAGAACAATGGCAGTTTCTACACATAGAGATTGGATAAGAAGAAACTGGTACAGAAGTTAACAGTCAGTGTGCATCGATTCTGCTCTTTTGAGAAGGATCATATATTCATAGAATTCATTTAATAATATCGTGGAAAAGAATATAACAAAAACATCATTGGTGCAATAGAGTATAGTATTTGTGATAGAGCAGATACATATTGCAAGTGCTTTGTGTGTTAAGAATAAAATATCCCATATATAGACTCAGTGTGTGACACTGACAACTGTGTGTGTGTGTGTGTTATGATGCAGCGGGCCTTCTTCTAAATGCACAGAAAGAGAACATTCAGTTCAAACATGGCTTGTGTTTGTGAGCTATGAAAGCAAATAACCTTCAAAAAGTGTCTCAGATGACTTACCATCTGTGCGTACGCAGAGCGTAAATGTACTTTGATGTAGACTTTAAAGGAATAGTTTGACAGTTTTGGAAATAGCTCCCTTTTATGTTGCTGGGTTATAGAGAGCTCTGTTCAGTCACGTGTGTTAAATATGGAGCTACCACTTAGCTTAGCACAAAGCGGGGACACTCATCCTCAACCCAACGTGCTTAACCGTGTCCTGTCCAGAGATCTAATCAGCTGGTGACTCTAGGTTCACATTTAACATACAGACATGAGACTGGTATCAACTTTCTCATTAAGAAAGCTAAGAGGCATATTTCCCAAATCATAATCATCTTTATTTTGTCTTGGGTTTATCTGTATTGCTTGTGTAAAACTGATTCATTAGAACCCCTGTCTTGCTCCCCTCCCCTCCCCTCCCCCTGTGTCCTCACAGTGAAGGGAAGCTATGGTTTTCATGGAGGGCGACAGTTCTTATTAGCCAAGGTCACAGATGGAGCGTGTATACGTTTCTCACACCCTCATCAATTATTCAGCGACTCGGACACACTTGTACATGTCAAGACCTCCCTGCGCTCCACTAAAATGGCAAACATCTTCTGTGAGCTTGACTCGCTGACGCCCTGATTCCTCACATGTGTCCGCTGCCTAGGAAAGCACCACCACAATCACTGCACCGTGTAAAATGTCAGTGAGCTTAAAGCGGATGTGATGTGGCCGAGCGTTGAAACGTTCGCTTACATTTCACGCTGGTCAGCTGATGCTCTGATCCCAGTCTTTGGGCAGAGAGAGGGTTACTATGCTATGATAATGTGCGAGGTATGGCTTGATAAAAGTGCACGTGCACACGGTGCGCTTTTGTGTGCACACTTCCCTCACACAGACTAACAGGAGGATGTGGATGCTACATTGAGCAGATGGGACATACCTCAGGCGGTCACTTGAAACACATACTCCATCATCTCACACCACACACACACACACACACACATTTGATGCTAACAACTCCTTAGTGGTGCTGTGCGTTCAGACCAGCGGCCTGGTGAGACGCGAGCAGCTTCCACCAGCGAGTTTTTCAAAATCCTCATGAGGTGAGACCTGAAGCCACAGGGACATATGTTCAGCTGCATGGGCACATATCACCCCGACAACGTGATCTAACATAGTTGGCTTTCACACGCTTCTCCAGTCTTAAGGTGCATGTATGGAGCGGTTTGGGTTGTGTAATATTAGCTCATGGATGAGTGCAGGGAATGAAGTCCCGCCCCAAAAAGATATCTGTGAAAGATAAAACACAGATAACAAATGTTTGCAGCGGTGAAGATGCATATCCAAATGCTTTGAAATAATAATTCAACCTTTCAGTGCAGACTGTGTCATTCATCATGCAGCCACGAGACACCAGGTTACCCCTAATGAGCGGGAGGAAATGGGCCTGTGGGACTCATGGCGGAGCACATCCGGTAGTTTGAAACGAGCTTCCACACAAATATTGACCATGGCTTTCAAAGAGACATATGTTCCTACTAAAGCTGAAAGTATGTGAGATATCACAGCAACTCTGGTGTAGTAAGTAACTCCGTTTTACAGAATAGGTACTGTGAAGGAAATCCTCCTGTTGAGGTTGGACTCTGCCAGGGCTGCCCTTTGTCACCGATTCTGTTCATAACTTTTATGGACAGAATTTCTA
>JAUMHF010000003.1:7951688-7962233 GCA_032359275.1 Microctenopoma steveboyesi | reverse complement strand
CTTAGGCTACTGCCCCCGCGACCCGACCCCGGACCAAGCGGAAGATAATGGATGGATGGATGGATGGATGGATGGATGGATGGATGGATCAGCTGGCACCTGCCAACATCTGTTTTTATGAAGAGGGACGGCAGTGAAAATAATCGATTTAGAACTTACCACGATTATAAGTGTAAAAAAAAAACAATGTTCATGTTTTACTTTTGCGTTGTTCATTGACTGAATGCTACATAACTGCAAAAACATTAAAAAAAAACCGTTTGATATTTTGGGAAATATACTTATTTGAACTCTGGCTGAGAGTTGAATGAGAAGATTGATACCACTCATACATCTGATGGTTTGAGTTGAAATCACTTTAACCATTAAAACGTGTGCTAGACTGCTGCTTTGACAGCAGGACTGACTTCCTATTCACCATTACTTGTGCTAACCAGGAAGCTACCCTCAGTCTTTATGCTAAGCGTGCAGGTTGCATTCATTTTCTTACCGAACTCTCCAGAAGAAAGCGAATAAGCAAATTTCCCAAAAGGTCACGAAACTATTCCTTCAAAATTCCTCATTACTTTTGATAGTGAAGCAAAAACCTGGACTACCCGTGTTCAAGAAATGTCATCCTGAGCATGGAAACAATCCCCCCCCTGGATATCGACTCTGTTTACATCAGAAAATACAGGGTGAACATTTTACCACCAAACGGTGTCACCTAAAGCACTGTCCATGAACAGATCTGGAACGTGAAGAAATGTGTTGCATCTACGGTTCAGTTTACAGCCTGGAAACACATATCAAACATTTACATTTAGAGGGTTCAAAGTGATAGAAAAGGCAACTGTACCGGTCACGTCAGGGTGAAGAGCAGCCACCGCCGAGGGGAGTTGCTAAGTGATTAGGGGACGTTTGTTTAAATATGCACTGTTTAGTGCCCGTGGTTCCCTCTGGATCCGTTTAGGGAGAATAGGCAACAAGCTAAAGTAACATACTGCATGTGGTGGTCTTGAAGCTCTCTGTGTGTTTCTGAGGGCCAGGGCTGCAGCAGGAGGAAGAACAACTGAGACTTCTTCCTAACTCCAGATGGCACGGTGGCGATCACTGGAACACTCATTCTGGGAGTCTGACTTTAGTGCACAGGCTCCTCTAGTGATCTGTCTTCCACGGGCAGAGTATAGTATACTCAGGACACGCTGGCTGCTCTCAACGCCTGTCACGGATGTCTCGGTACAAACGGAACACATTTATATAAAGTCCTATCCCATAACGCTCTTGTTTGCATGCACATGCAGTAGTAAAAAATACAGTTAGACCGGAGCATATAAGATATATACTGTTTGAAAAAAGAGTGTATAAATCCAGTGCGACAGTCATTGAGTTCTTGAGGTCCACATGATTGTATAATCAGATCAAACAGCCAGTGAGATGGTTCAGTCTACAGAGAGGGTGGGTCACCGCTCTCTATGTTGCATATTCAAGTCAAAACCGAGGGAGCTGTGGTACAAATGCCCTGACACGAGTTAAACTCCTACTTTAATGTTCAGTCAATTTGTATACAAACCCAATTACAGAATTCGGGGTGGTGCATGTTTTTCTTCTCTCCTGCTAAGACACATTCTATTCACCCTCCTTCACACAAAACAAGTGGAGCTTTTTTGCAGCTTCCTCGTGAAATCAATTAGCAGCTCCGCACTAAAAACGGATCATCTCACTGACTGTCTCACATGCTGTTTGGTGAATGAGGCTTCCTTGATTTCCCAAACATGTCTAGATTGCGCCACAACAGCGATCCTTCACATGGACAATACATTTATCTACAAGCCCTTGTACAAAAAGAGGAGAGGAGCTATGTTTGGGAAAGCAAAGAAAGGGAACAGTAACAGACAAAAACACACCGAAACACAGTATCATCGAAAAATCGTTTACAGCAAAGAGTAGAAAAGTCACTCTTAGACCTCGCAACATCTTCAGGGAACCAAGAAGGGGCCAAAGGGGCCTCTGAACGCAACTCACAGGACATTTCTTTGCATCACAAATCTTTGAAATATAGATAGAGAAAGAAGAACTCAGACTAGCCAGCACCAGAGACATTCTTTCATCGTGGCTATAGGCCTGTATATCACAGCAACACACCTCTGCACAGAGTTTCGACACGCGACGTAGTGACTAGGTCCACTCTAGAAACTCTGCGTTCATCAAGGCACATTCAGGACTCCTGTGTTCCTCCAAATAAAACCATGACTAGGGTGAGGCAGCTCCTGCAGACACAGACCGGGGAGTTTTTAATCATTAACGCATTACATTGTTTGCAGAAGCCATCGCAAACTCCTCCTCCTTCACATTCCTGAATGAAAGAACGGCGAATGGAGGGAGGACTTCACCCCTTTTTGGTGACACCTGGCGCTGGTGTAAATGCCCCGCAGCATTGTTGCCCCACGTTTGGTGGGATGGGGGACACTTTACAGACGCATTACTACTCAAAACTATGTCTAGGTTCGTGCAAGGCAACGCGAAGACTATTCATACATCTGTATTTATAAGTGCAATTTAAAATAATAATCCAATTACTTTTTCAGCTTCTGACTCTTCAGAGCGCCACCTGCTGTCGGCCTGTTGTGTGGTGGTATTCCCACAGAACACAGGAGGGTCTGTGGGAAGGAGCTGCAGGCCGGCGGGGCAGATAACAACGTTTTGGGCATCTGCTCATGTTTTATCAACCGCAGGAAACGAGGGCCTGGCTAATCTGCTGAAGGCCAAACCCACCAATTTAACTGCTGTTGAATACTGTACGTAGTAAGTTGTAGGGTATTAGTCACACCAACACACTGATGCACACTGACACTGGAGCGTAGATATACTGTACTGCAGCGTAATCTGTATATATTGTAGCATATATTGTCCTCTACTTGGATGATATACTGTATGATATAAATTCCAGCCTCTTGTAACAAACAAGTCTTGTCATGTATGAAATATTGATCTCAGTAGGTATCATGTACATAAACCGGAAATCCTTATAAAGCTGCCAACATGTGAACTGCTGTTAAAGCCATCACTGCTCAGTAGCTACGCTGGGCAACCATACATGGGCATAAAGGGTTTGTGAGAGGGGACATATACATCAAGGGTCACTCGTAATTCACAAGAGCTGATTTTTATACCATCTGTTAGCAGAATAATGCTATCCTGTTTTATTCAGTGTATAAATCATGGCTGAGCGCTCAGCCCTCCGACAGGCAGCGCAGGGGGAAACACACAGAGAACAAAAGCCAGACAAGCCGCTGCCGCTCCGTTAGAGAAAAGGAGCTCCTCATGAGTATTCATATCACTTTCACTAGAGCAACAAGACCACCTATTGTGGCTCTTTTTGCTGCCGTTTTAATTCTGCTGTGCTACCACATTTGTAATGATAACTCGGGTTTAGCTGCTCTCTCCCTGGATGTTTCACTCCTGCTCTAACGTGAAGAAGATCCGAAGATGTGGCATGACTGGCATCATCAGGTTGTCAATTTGGGATGGAAAAAAAAAAGTGTTGGGAGCCTTGTTTGTCTGTCAGCTCGTTGGTTTAATCTACTTTAGAAACAAACAGGCTACAGGCCAACAACAATCTCTGAACTTGGTGCCATTTGTTCACTCACCCTGGAACTTTTAGAGTTACTGTATGTATGCAATTTAATTTTAATTTACAATTTTCCCCACTGCATTTAATTGACAGATTTAGTTCCTTTGTTTAATTAGTAATATAAATTATTAACCTATAATTCTGTTATGTTTCTATAGAGCAGCGTACAAAGGAAATACAATTGGCCTTACATTTCTGACTTTGGATAATGTGCATGTTAACTTAAGCAGATGAAAAGAATAAAATCTGAGGAAAAGCTGATCAATCTACACTAGTGATGCAGTTAGAAGCTCCAGAACAAGACAACAAATGGCCCTTGACATTGTTTTCTGAACTGATGTATCCAAATTCATGAATAAACTGTAAACTTAGTTTGAATGTGTATAGATTACTTCCCATAATGCACTAGTTTTATCTAATGTTTCAGTTCTTCTCCTAATTATGGGACTGAAAGAAAACAGAAAAGTCACCAAAGTGAAGTTCAGGGGAACCCCCTCACTAACTTGTGTTGGGACACTTGGAAGTCTTGAGACAGGATGTTTTTATTTTCATGTTCTACAGCATAACATTGTGTACAAAATGGAGTTGGTATGATCAAGGGAGAAACAGCACTGCATGGAAATATAGCACCTCCATTTCTCCCCCCACCGAGGCCACGGCACCAAGATATACAGTACACAAAGACAGACCGAGTGTCTCTGAAAGCACCTTCGTGCTTTTATCTTCTTCTTTGTAACCATGGCAGTGAATAGGAACAAGATGTTCTCAGTACGACTGAGGCCACGCCACACTCCGTGAACAAATATCAGTGTTCCTCACAGATCTACGAGGTGAAAAGACAGGTTCGAATGTTTGTCTTAAATGATCTGAACAAACTGCCGTCACTCGCTTGTTCTTGGACAGTAACCTGACAGAATGGGTTTGGCTGATGTTTCCATACACCAATATCGGAGGTGGATACAAACATGAAGCACCACAAAGGGGGCAGAGGTGGGAAATGCACCAACACAAAAAAAAACATCCACATCTAGCCACCGAGGTCTGGATCCACAAAAACACCCGTGAACTCCAAAGTGTTTCTGCACCATGAACCTCACAGTGAACTCGACCTGCACACACCCAAACAGGAAAATGCCACAGGCAATTTGATAAAGGTGGGTAACTCCTTGGGAGAGAGAGTGGTGCTCAGAGGAGGGGGCAGAGCACCGTGCTTCAGTGGCAGTTCACATACTCGGCCTGGGGCTCCTTCACATATACAGACACATGTGATCACACACCGAGATGCCAATCAAACTAATTGCAAGTGGGCCTGTGTGAAACCGGGAGAGGACAATTGGAAATTAGAGTTTTAATAAACCGTGTTTTCAGCTGTTAAGCAGTGCCAGCATCAGGCAGCATGACGCGAAGGAGCTCCAGGCGGGAGTGTGTGGGTCACACTCACTGAAAAGAGCATAACAAGCTTAGCTTGCAGTGAAAATCGTGCCAGGGCTCCCTCCTACATTTACAAAAGCCACAAACGTTTCCTTCTGCAGAACATGAAAACAAAATTCATAAACAGCATATATATAGTCAAAAATAAAAACAAAAACAGCCAAATCAACACATTTTTTTGCTTTGCATTTAAATTTGAACATGTTTTCCTTTTATGTATATATAGACTTTTCTTTTCTTAAACAATACGTTCACATAAACAATGGCAAATCAGTTTTAGGATAATTGGAATATTTCTAACTGAAATATTATATAATGAGATAGAAGAAGCACAATGATTTCTTTAAAGAGTCTGTAAAGATACCGTAAGGCTATCCCTATATTCAAAACAACAAATGACTGATAGGTGGAACAGTACAATATTTTCTCACGTCTTTTTGTCCATAAGGTGGCAGATAACGACCGAGGCACTCGGCCATAAACATGGAATTTAGAGAAAATACATAACTACATATATAGCTGAACAGAATAAAAAAATAAAATATAAACAGCTGAGCAAGCATAACAGAGCTACTTTAATGTGCGGAAGTACTGAATATTGAGAGGGGTGAGCATGTGAGTTTATTAGCTGGTGTTGGTTTTGAATATTTCTGGTGTAAAACAGAAGTGTGTGTGTGTGTTTGTGTGACTGAAATGCCAATTTCATCGTGCAATCATACAAATTATGCAATCAATCTGACTCCTTATCTCATCCGTAATCAATCGGTGTCAGTCACAAGGAAACCTGGAGCCAGAGCTTTGCTTGTATGAAACAAAATGAATGAAAGGTGCAGTGCATTTTAAACAACAAAGAAGTGACCTAATTAAGTGCTAATATCTTTTCCCACCCGTCCCCAAAACGACGAGTGGTTGGATATCTTTCTAACAATATTCCTTTTGCCGAAGGTACCTCCTTTTAGGAGCAGGTAAAGCTGGAGAGGGAGAGGCTAAGACATTTTCATCTCTCCACACTGACCACAGATGTCAAAGCTACTAAGAGCGCCGTTACACACATACAGTGCAAGTTCCTCGCTTTTGGTTTCTGATCCTCCCCCTTTGCTTAACAGATGATCAAAAGTGCCTCTCTGGCATACACAAAATATAATTTAGTTCCCACTGGGAAGGTGTAAAGGAGGGTTGAGGAGGAGGGCGATCTGTCTTTCTGTATGTGGGGAAAGATCGTCATTTCATGTCCTTTCGCGCTGCTGACTAGGCTTCCAGTGCACTCAGGAAGGTCTTTGAACACACCGTCTTTAGCATGTGGTACATAAAGAGTCTCAGTTTTGCAAAAAAGAAATCAACAGTAAACATGGCACCTTAAGAAGAACCAAAAACAGAAAGAAAGAAAGAAAGAAAGAAAGATTGAAAGGGTTTTTGGTTGCAAAGTCGTCATGCTCATGAAGGAGAGAAGCTATCGAAATAGTTCTCTTTACATTATAACCCCAAATTTGAGCTGCTGGTTTTTGCTTTCTGTAAAAATCACGTTCCTGATGAAACAAACCAAAAAAAAAAACCTGGATAAAAAAGTGACATAAAAATAGTTTCCATCTTCTCTTATGATTGTGTTTGTTTGAATGCTGCTGTGGTTTTCTGTGGTACATCTCTGGCATGGTCCATCTGCTTTCCCTGACTGGAAATCATATGTATTTTTGCATTGATCCTTCACCTTGCGTGTCTATCTCTCCTCCTCCTCTACAGTTCAACCTGCCCTTCCCAGCTCGGTCGTACATTCCCTTGGGGCTGTCAGGAGCGAAGAACAGGTGAGAGACTGGGAGAGGCTGTGATGTCAGTAATAAAAGACAATCTCAGCGAGTCAAGAAACAAAATGAGAGATCAACAGGTTGAAGAAGAAACACAAACAAAGGCTTCACCTCCATGCTATTTCAGAATGTTCGTTAAAAACCGGAGCAAAGAGGTTCCTTCCTCCTTTTGGATAAAATTGTGATGACTCTTTTCTTCTGATAAACACACGAAAAAAAGCTTTTGTCTGGGCTGCTTCTTAGACTAGACTTCCCATTTAAAAACCAGAGCTTTACAAAACGTAGAAAGATGCAACACTGAACCCAACATAAAAACATTAGATCTATTTTTTCTTTACACTTTTTAGCTGCACTGGGGTTCCCCAAAACTGGGAATGACGGGAATGGTGAGGCAGTACTAGGAATCCTGGATGGAAATGTGAAAGATTCATTCCGTCCAACGGATGCTACCACATCTGAAATGGTTCAGTGGAGCCGAGAGGGGCAAGAGCAAGAAAACCAAATGCATGCACAATGGTGCCCCTCCCCTCATTCTCTGGCAGAAGGCAGCGGTGCCTGTTGGTGCGCCATGCCGCTGCATTGGCGACGTACACTCAGTCAGTGAATCTCTGGCAGGCCTTTTTCCAGCGGCAGGCAGTGCACCACATGTCACGATTCTCCATCCCGTAGACTTTGCGGCACTTCTTCCCCTCGCCCCGCACCTTCCGGCTGAGGAGCAGATATGGAAAAAAGCACAGGTTAATGTGTAACATTCAGAAGAGCAAAGAGCCGTTCGTTGGTTAATTGTAAGATCTTGGTAGTTTTTGAGCCGTGACAACAATTAAAGCTAACCGAGTACAGTACCTGAGGGACGTGGTGGCTCTGGGAGGGGACGAGAGGACGGCTATGGTCTGGGATCGCTGTTCACCAAAGCCCTGGCTTTTACTGGGAGACCCCTGCTGAGAACGGAAAAGGTTGTGGTTATGAAAACCAAAATAAAACAATACGTGCGATATGTAAATGCTGAGTTTGACAAAAATGTTTGGTCTATTAAACTTTTCTCACTGTGTTTCCAGTGAAAGTAACAGGCGGCGACTGCCAGGAGATGCTAAAGCTGGAGCTGTTCGTGGGAGTGAAGCTGGTGGAGGCTGAGCCGGCCAAGTTACTGCTGCTGGACGGGATAGACACTGGAGCCGTCGCCTGAGGGCAAAGGTCAAAACGCTAATTATACTGTTTTCCTTCTCGAATGCAACCAAGTACATTTCTGTTACTGCTTGTTTATTAGGTATTTCACATTATTAGAAAGGATAACAACAAGTGCTAATACAGTGGTCTAAAAATAACCTGCCAGCTTTATTTTATACAATTATTACAGAGGTTTTAAGGATGTAAAACTCCTCACTACACACACATTGGCGAGCTGAACGCATTCTGTACTGTACAGAAGTGACAGCGCGGAGGAGATTTATTGACAATCGTCTATAGCCAATCAGGATGCAGAACACAACGCGCATGAAAAGGAACAGCAGTCTCAGTGTGCTATGTGCAGGTATACACGTGTGTTTATAAAAGTGATGTTTACAATGGCGTCTATAAATGTTGTCTATTAAATAGCAGTAAATTATGTGTGTTGTACATTCATCTAAACTTGTGTGTGACTGTATATGTTTGTGTGGATGTGCGGGTGAGCACATACACACCTGGTAGGCGTGGTCCGTGTGGATGAGGTAGAGAGCACTGGGTGCAGAGCGGCTGAGTGGCGTGGCGCCACCGGCGTGCGGCTCCTTGGTGTCAGAGGCCTGCTGGGGTCTGTGGGGGTCTGACAACTGGCGGAGGGAGGGGAGAGGAGAAGGAGGAGGAGGAGGAGGGGGACAAAGGACAGAGGGCGAAACAGGGGACAGGCTGCTGAGTCCGTCGGCCACTGAATCCGTGTTGAGTTTGATCTCTGTGTAGTAGAAGTCCTCCTCGCCATCACTGCAGTCCGAGTCACAGTTGCGCCTGAAAACAGAAACAGAAGATGCAGATGAAATGAGGGGTCATGGACAGAGAAGGAAACAGAGACATGTTGCAGGTTTGTGTGGACCGTAGCTTGTGCGTGTGTCTGGTTGAATATGTTTTACCCCAGGTGGATGGTGCGGATGTGTCTCTGGATGCCAGCAGCAGTACTCAGCACCTTACCACAGTTCTTCCACAGGCACTTGAACATTACCTTCATAGAGTTCTGCAGGAAACGCAACAGACAGCAGCTGGAGTCACACAACACACAAGCTCATAGATGTTGCCATATTAACAGAAAATCTAATCTGATAAAGGTTTATCAGTCAGCGCCAACGCTGTCAAACTGTTCAGTAAAAACGTCATTCCCTAATGGATGGAGCATACGCCATGTAATGTCCCCGCTTTGAGTCCACCCGGGGACCTTTTGATGCCACGTCCTCTTTTCTGTCTGCCTCTCTACTATCAACTAAAGAAGATATAAGATGAAATGCTAAATGTTTTATACTTGATCCAACAGGACACGTGAATCTGTCACAGCTCCATGCTAATAAAAAATCACTTGGAGTAGTGATTATTTATGATAATCTTTCTAGAAACTGTGAGAACTGAAGTTGTAACTGAGCAGTTTAATTGGAACCTCCGACCTGTGAGAAAATGGCTTTTAAAACAACTCTATTTGTGGTGTGAAAATTTGAAAGTCACAATAATTTGGCCTCCAATCCACACTGAGTCATTACTGCTACTGCTTTTATATATTATAAAAAACAACACCCCCGCCAAATTTGACTGTGAACTTTGAGAAACAGCCTGCTCAGACACAGTCCAACTGTTAGATTAAGCTTCAAACCCACTGCTTTTACATTTAACAGACTTATTTAACAGACCTACTGACAACTGACCTACATTAATTATATTGCGATATTAACTTAGCAAAGGAGGATGAGAAAGAAGAACTGTGTCTGGTTTCTTCCTATTTGGTGTTTGGTGTGGATGGAGTCATTTCCTGCACAGAACTTATTATGTATAGAGCAAAAATTGTCTTTATTTGAAACCTTTTAACTCAGATAGGATTTAGAGTATTCACCTTGCGCTTGCGAGGGATGGGCTCATCAAAGAGCAGGCTGCTGCCGTCTTGTTCTTCTAAGCTGGGGTCCTCAGGGCCTGCAGGACCGGGCCCCACACCTCCCAGGGTCGGCACGCGGAAAGGCTTGAAACTGTCGGCCGACAGTGGAGGGGATGGAGTAGAAGGGTTGGACTGGTCACTGGGAGCAGACCAGCTCCAGTATCCCCCTGAAGAGCTGTTGCTAGATGGGGTGAATGGTCCTACTGAACCATTGTCCTTCCACGAACCACTTAGACCCTCTGTGAAGATGGAAGTGAACAAGTAACAATGTAGCTTGTCCGGTCAAATTTGTAGATACTACAGCAGCTACCCACAACTGTGTCTCTGTCAATGACGGCAGATCAAGACCTTTATTAAGTTCAGACAGCTCTATTTGCACTTCACACAAAGAGGCTTCTACTGCTGAAAGCGACACAAGAAAAGAAAGGTTACTTTGCTTTCATCTGATTCTGCTGAGATACTTTTCAAGGTCTTTTTTTAGAGCAAAGAAATGTTTCCTTTAGAATATTAGCCACACAAGACATTTCACGTTGTGAAGGTAGAAGCAGGGGGAAACGGTTTATTTCCTTGTGTTAAAATACTATTGTGAGAACATTATTGTC
>JAUMHF010000003.1:7880990-7947428 GCA_032359275.1 Microctenopoma steveboyesi | reverse complement strand
TGTGTGTGTGTGTGTGTGTGTGTGTGTGTGTGTGTGTGTGTGTGTGTGTGTGTGTGTGTGTGTGTGTGTGTGAAGAAAGAGACCTGTTAAAATGCATGAAACGTGTAACATAGGAGACGTGGTGGGATCGTTAATGGATTAGTAAGTGAATTCTGATAGATGAGTTTCATATGTGGTTCAGTGAATTCGCAACATGTTGTGTGTGTGTTTTAATATTCTTACTTCACTAACTTGCAATAATACATCTTCCCATATTTGACCCCTGAGGCTTTCTAAAAGGAACATTATCATGGACCTATACTGAGAACCTGAGCGTTAGAGATGACTGTGTTTACGAACGCAGATTACTGTGAACCAAATCATGTTATTTAATCTCACTGCTGGATATTTATAAATGGAAAATGAGTTTATCTTCGGAGGTCGAACATATTAGAGGCTGTGACTGCTTTTAAAGACTCTTTGACATGTACTCTATCCAGGCAGCATCTGTAACAACACCTGCTGTTTATAATACATCTAAGCTTTTGTATTTAGATGTCTATTTCTAACTATATGAAATCTTTTCAGATACAAACTGTGTCACAGCTTATTTTAAATACAGAACACTGTTTTCTTCTTTATTTAACAGTGAGTCCCACATTTAAATGTTCTTACTGGCAATTAGGCTAAAATATCTTCTTAGTTTAATTTAATTTAAGACTCAAACAAACAAAGAAGGATTATTATTTTTTTGGCTGACGATTAATCTGCTTAACATTATCTGGGTTACTTGATTTAATTACTTTGGTTTATAAAATGTCAGGAAATAGTCTTCATGTGAGTGTTTACTGTTACTTTAGCAAAATTAGCAAATACTATTACTGAATAACTGATTAACTGAAAATAAACATGTCAGATCTATATACAATCAATTCAATCTGCAGATCTGTACAACCTTCTCACTGCAACACAGTTGTTTTCACTTACTGTAGGTAGGGACTCAGGGAGAAGTTAGTTATGCTATATTGAGTCACCCAACCCGTGAGATGAAACCTCTGATATATCAAAATGAGCAACAAAGCTAATACAAAGGTGATGCCAGGAGTCACAGTCAGACCACACAGTCTGGATGGAGAGTGCGCAATGCCTTTAACATGCATTCACATTATGGACTTTACGTGTGTGATGTTGCTCATACCCCTTTTATTTTTGTCTCGAGAAGTTTTTGCCAGATAAAATGGTTCAACAGGACCTCACAGTGCAAGCTTAGGCTAGTGCCATGACCCTGAGAGTACCATACAGAGGTACATGCTTGTGTACTAATAATGTAAGTGGAAAAAAATGACTTAGTCATTTGTTGCTGAACCATTAAGAGCATCCTGTCTCTTTAAGACAAAACACATATACTGAGAAAACCTATAAACAATGCTGGAAATGACAGAAATGAGTCGAAGCAGAGATGAGTTTAATTCACGCAGTGAGGGTAGAGAGACAGTGAGACAGAAGAAATAAAAAACAACAGCTCCCTCTTCTGGGGTTTGGATGGGTTTTGGTGTCTGTTTTCCAGTACGACACATGTGGGTTGTACCTCCTTGGACATATGTGCCAATTTCTTATTTTAGTAATCTCAAGTGAATTCAAAAAAACAAGGGGTCTGCAAAGGCACAAGAAAAATGGGAGGCACAGTATGTGTGTTGGTGTGTGTCTGAGGCCATGTTGCCAGCATTATGGGGTACAGGCAGTGTCCAGTTTCAAGCAAAACACAGGGTAGGGAGAGAAACAATGACAGGGGCTCATGTTACTATGTCCATTTGAGTTTGACAAGTAGATAGGAACCAATGAAATGTTTTTCTTCACACTGTTTGCTTTTGTTCAATGGTCACAGATAAAAGGGTGACCAAAGTCTGCTACATAAAAGCAGAAACAATTGTTTTATTCTCTGTTTTCTTGCATGGCATTGCAATGTCATAATGCAGACGTATCACATTACTCAGTACTTGGTGCTGTAACCACAACTACCATTGTATCGAGTGTTGTTTTCTTAAGGACACCTACAGTAAACACCAGGTAATTCAGACACTGTCAACACACAAATCATGTGTTCATTTCTTTAGCTTTAAATACTTACTAAAAACCGACAATGAAGCCTGAGAAATGGTCTACAAATAGTTTCCCCTACTTATCAAAGAACATTTGGCTCCATACGCAAAACTCAGTGTCTCTACACTTAAGGCTAATGAGGGAAACTTTTGTCCAGAATCAACAAAATGAACCCAGGTCACAATCTTGACATCGACAAAGCTGATGTTTCACATGTATCCACAGAACTATCATTCAAAATGTGTTCTTAACAAACTCTATTTACCGTAAGTAAATTGGCTAAGGTCAGTGTTCACAGCCACCTGGCGGTTTCGTCAGCATGTCACCCCAAAACTATCGATCAGTTCTAATGAAGAGGGCTGAAAAGTGTGGTGGTTAGCAGGAATTTCCCTGAAACACAGCGCAGCGCCGCTAGGCACACCCCTCACTCCTACACTCCTGCATCGTCTCACTCCTCTTCCTCCCTTCACCCCTGCTGGACTGACTTTAAACTCTCTCTCTAGGAGTGTGTACATGAGTGCGGCTGTGTGTGTGTGTTTGAGTTGGCCTGTCTCTTTGATGCAGAGTAGTGAAGGGAGGTCTATTCGTTTATTACAGCCACTGGACTACGACGCCTATTTCCTCCTCAATAAGCTCCTATAAATCAGAGAACTCCTCCGCAACCATGTGCTTATCTGATCTTGTTCGCTCTCCCACACATGCTGAGATGATATCACAACCACAAAAGGAATCTGCATACGACATGGGACGTAACCATGAAGGGCACAGCTTATTGGCAGATGTGTATGAACAGGCACAAACACGAATATATTTTGAAATGCTTTTATTTTCTTTTATTCTTCAGACTCCAGAGATGTTACAGATACTGCGTCCACAGCATATCTCTATAAACTATTCATAGAACACACACAAAGAGGCATTCTAGAGCATTACGTTGCCTATTCAATTCACTGTGAAGAGTATTGTTACTGCTGCAAGTCACATGAATGTGTATGTGTAAAGTCACCCATGACACATATGAGGGTGTAAGCAAGGTTTAGACAGGTGCTGCCAACAGCTGCAGGCTGCCCCTATTGTAAAGTCAAGCACTTGTAAAAAGACACATGGAGTGCATGTCCAAAATAAATAATCCCACTCTGGTATTAACTGTTGGTTCTATCATCTGTGGTGTGACGTCTAAGACAAAAAAAACTCCTGCATGGTTCTACACATATTCAGTTTATTTAACAGTAACATCTCAGTCAACATCCTGCAGATAACAACAGGTCTGTAAAATGGAACAAAGGTATTTAATCCAAGTGATCATCAATTGAGGAATAATCTGTGAAAGACTACTCTACTGTTGTAAATAAAAAGCTGCACTGATTTCTTGATCATGGCATGATGATGGGATCAGAAAGCCTCTTATTCACTGTAACTTGAGCTTTACAGTGAACTCTAGACTGGATTAGTATTCCGCAACTTGGGAAAAAAAAAATCACCCGTTTCTTGGAAATGTCAAGATACCTTCATTCAAAGTTTATCCTTTTTGCTACGTCACAGGCATGGTGTTAGATTACAACTTGTAATAAGACTCTAGGACTAAAAAGGTGGAGTCTTAACAGAAAACAAAAATATGCACCGAGACTTGGTTATTGTCCTGTTTCTAGTTTTGGAGAAGTGTTGGGATATTAAAACATGACTGTCAGATATGAGTAAAGCAGGAGTTTTCTCTTATGGTGAAACCCTTTTTAAACTTCGAGGCCACACACTGACCAAGTCTGGGGTTTAAGTCCTATAACTCAAAATAGTATCTGCATCATTTGTAAAATGCAGTTACCCGAATTTATATTTAGCCATTGTTTGTATGCAGAACATTTCTCATTAATTACGCACTGAAAATTGTTTCATCCTACGCCTAAACAAACCCAGGTGTTTTTTTTGTTTTCCTTTGTATAATTTATTTTTAAATTAAGTTATTTGTCATTTTTGTCTATGATTCATCTGTTTTCACTGAACAAACCACCTGTGCTGTGGCCACCTTGCCTACTGCCACTAAAGAAAGAGCATGTTTACAAGCCACAAAGATGGCAAGCACAATGTTCTATAATGCATTGCACAGAGGACGACATATTGATTATATAAAGCTGGTCACGTATAGATTAGAGCGCATGATGAAGTCATTTGTGCTCAACAATATTATTGCTGCCAGACTGCGTCTAATCGTTGGCATTTGCTAATAGCTAATTAGCTGATTAAGTATTAGCAGGTTTACACACACACACACACACACATTTTTACACATGAGTAAGTAGTACACGCAGTTGTAAACAGACACACACAGTTTGCTAGTTCTGCTTTTTTCAAACACCAGGCAGAGGCACATGTCTCAGTGAACTCCCTCTGGAAAGAGCAAAACAGGGTGTGGCATACATTAGCTGGGCATCCAGCCAAAGACCCTTTGTGTGTATGAGAGGCACTTCCTCATGTATCTGCGGACAACGGTTACAGTAGCTATACGGAAACACTTGCAGATGAACAGAGCGCGCTTTCATCTTCATATGTCTCCATGTTTAGCTTTTCCTTTGTCCTTTAGTGCCTCTAATGCATGAAGAGCTAAGATATTTTTCATAAGCGGACGAGACAGGTTTCTTACTGTAAATGAATAAATAAGTTGACACCGACCTACTGACACACACATCCTCTCTCAACATACAATGTGTTTTCAGTCTCTTTCTCATTCTGTCTTAGACTAAAGCAGATCCTTGATATCGTAGAGAACACCAGGAACAAACTGCCTCCAACACACAAACAGAGGAGGTTCAGTGTTGCTCTTTAGCCTAGTTTTACATCTGACACACCAGAGCGCACACAAAAATAAACACACACCCATACACTAAATTGGAAATGATATCTTACATGTAGACAGAGGCAACCACAGGGAAGAAACAAGTACTTCCACTTAGCTATAAGTAAGCTTAGCAAATGCACAGATTTGTACAGCATAACATCTAATCATCGTCTGGACTATTGTCTATTTGAGCTGCACTGAACCAACACCAACCGACACTCATTATAAATTGTGAGAATTATGTGGGTCTGACAATACAAACAAAACCTATTAAAAACATCTAAAGGAGTTTCATGTACCATTATGAGTCACAGGATTTATCTGTTATTCTAAAATGATAAATACCCCAAAACAAGCTGTAGTTATTTCCAAAATACTCAGAATACTTGTAAACAACAAAAATATTTTTGAAATACAAAAATATATTATTATTTTGTCTCTTCTTGCTACTAAATTTTTTTATCACCCCGGTCATTCGAAGAGACACATTCTGCAGGTCAGATTAACGTTCAACATTCTAGGTCTTACAACCCTTACTATGATATCAACCTATATTATTTAGTGTGAATAAAAACCTTTGAACTTGAAGGTGAACGGGTCATGACAGAGGCGAGCCAGACCATACATAGCAACACAGTAATAGCTGACATGGCTACATCGCATGTGTATGTCTTTACAGAAGATAGAAAAAGAGTTGCAGGGTTTTGCAGGAAGAACTGGGTCTTCAGCGAGTGAATCTGTGTGTGTGAGTGTGTCATGCGTGTCTCATTTCACACCTACAACAACAGAGTTAACCCCTTGAGCAACTTAGATGAGGGTGAATGAACGGCTGCTCACTATTACAGTAGCCGGCGAGGAGAACAACGAGTGAGAGCCCATACGCAGACTGCTAAACAAACACACCTCACAGGTGCGTGTATTGAGATAATGGGAAGTGAGGTAGACGAGAGAGAAAGGTTTCCTCTCCATTCAGCATGCAAACATGCTTTGCTTTAACAAATTCAATTACACAGTCATGGCTTTACACTGGCAGAGATAATTGTTCCGAGAATATTCCTTCCTTCTTCCTAATACTGGGGCCAGTGTCCCTGTGCCTCCACTATGTTGCACCTTTGTGTGCAATACTCTTAATTATGTACATATTTTAATGCCTGCAATCATGGTCTCTGGTTTCAGTTAAGATACAGTCAAAGTTGCATTTTGCACTGCTATAATGTGATAAGTTATTTTTATTTACCTTGTGACTTGATGCACTAGACTACGCCCCTGAGGCTATCGTTGGATCTCAGTGTGCTTTACGCTGAACTGAATCTATACTTGAATCAAATAAGCACTTAAACAAGTCAGATCTTAGAAACAACAAGTGCAGTATTGTCTCTACTTTTAAGCCCAATTGCACGAGATAAAAATAATGAACATGTGCACTCAAAAAGCATGCAAACTGATGCAAATAAAGTTCACTCAAAGTAGTCTGAATAACACATGATTCTACACGAGGAGACTGAGAATTCAACACACAGACCGTTTAATTAAAACATCCTTAGTTCAGGTCTGTCATTACTTTACCCAATATAATGAAAGCGGACAGAAGGCACATACCTCCCTGAGTCATGCCCTGAGAGAGGCAAAGGTGTGAAAGGGCAGCTTGGTGGTCCTGTGGCTGGTACATCTACCCACACCCACTCTCTCCTGCCTTTGTTCCACTTAACAATCCTATTCAAGGCATCTGTGAGGTGAAAACTTCCTCAGATCGACAAAGTTCTGTACCATTAGAGACAGAAGTCCACTTCCCATAGACGACATTTAACACAGACACACTGTGATGCCATAAAGTGTCCTCCTGTCTTAGAAGCCCACTGTCTCCCACACTGATGTGAACAAAGACGCATGTCTGTCTTGCTCCATCCCTTCACTCTGTCTCGTTCTCTTTGATTAACACTCTCCATCCACATGATTCAGCGTTGGAATAAACAAAAGCAAGTGGCTTGAAGAATTAGGTATCTAAAATCTATATTAGAAAAGAAGTAAATAAAGAGCCTGAGAGCATTTAGCTTGGGAAGAAAACATGAGAGGATGTCTTTCTCTTCGTTTCTCTGCTCACCCCCCACTGGTTTGGTGTAGTATTTTTAATTAGTGTTTACAATGAGCTATGTATAAGTATTAAAATATATTCAGAAATGCTCACAGTAGGAAATTATATCAATAATGCTAGATATTTTTGTTTGTTATGAACAGCTCAAGTAATAATTTAACTCGATGTAGGTTCATGACACTACCATGCGAGTCCAGTGCAAAGGTCTGCTCTCTACATCTCCATTTCACACAGTCTCCTTTTATCCCCTTCCATCCTAACGACAGAGGAACTTGCTCCTCCAGCAACCTTTCACCTAATCGGCAAATGGGAGTTTGTGTGCTTGTTACAGCATTTAGTGGTCACTGCAGTGGTGATAATGGGAACAGTAAGAGCAGCACGAGGTAGCCACGAGTGCATCTTTCCATGCACACAAACACACAACCCACCACAATAAGTGCTAGAAAATGCACAGACATATCCACACACAGAAGCTGAGCTTGATCGTAAACACCATGGGTGTAAGCACCGCAGACACTGACACACCCACACTACCATACACACCTCCAACCCCGCAACTCCCAGGAGAGCAATGCATACACTGGAGGAAGGGGCCTCTTTCCC
Source organism: Microctenopoma steveboyesi (assembly GCA_032359275.1). Lineage (NCBI taxonomy): Eukaryota > Metazoa > Chordata > Actinopteri > Anabantiformes > Anabantidae > Microctenopoma > Microctenopoma steveboyesi. Next base: position 7,939,824 of record JAUMHF010000003.1, on the reverse strand, counting down.
AATTACATCTCCAAGTAGGGGGTAGCTGTGTGTGTCACCATGCATGTAAGTGTGTGTTAGCTGAAGGTACTCATAAACGCCACAGAGATTTGGTGGAGAGCATTATAAAAGGCCTATCAACTGATCAAATTGCCTCACATAGCCTCCGGGCAGGACAAAGGATCTGCCCGCCACTTCTACGTTTACCTAAAGGCCTTTTACTTACACCCCTCCCCCCTCAGTCTCGCCTCCTCTCGTTAGATTTTTCACATTATTTGTGCAACTTCAAACCTGAACTTGCTGAGGAAAAGTTAATTCATTAATTAATTTTTTCTACTTGACACTCACTGTTGCTTATTAACACCTTTCTACGATCACAATGTTTTGGTCACTGTACAGTAACATACAGAAACAATGATGCACTCATTAGAGGTCTGAGAATTATTACAATGTCAGCGTGATGTTATGTGAAGTCTTTCTTTGGTGACTGAAAAATGACAAACTGAGAAGTGGGGAGGAGAAAAGACAGAGAACTAGCGAGTGTTTTGGGGGAAGGTCTCCATCAGGCGAGCATCATCTCTGATTAATTTACCGCAGTGTGGTATGAGGATGTGACACCAACCGTGAAGAGACAGCCCTAATAAAAAAAATGAAAACACAGAGAAGAGAGGGGGGCTAGCCCACTCCTTCCTTCTTCTCTTTCAACAAGTCCACACAAAGAGGTCGCTATGTTATCCCATATAGACACATCCAATTCAAGTGCTCGCGTTTATCTAAAAACAATTAACAATTTTATTTTTACATGAAAACAAATGGCTGAAAAAGAATGCACAAAAACAAACAGTTAAAGGCTGTCCGAACTACAGCATCAAACAATAAACTGAGGGCAAAGCTCTCATTATGTTTATGTGGCTTATTGCTGTGAAAAATGTGAAATTACCTGGACTTTTACCAACTCAGAGCATGAGGCAGGACTCCAAACTCAAGTTAAGCAGTTCACTCACTATTAATTGTGAGTGGGGGATACTAAACTGTAATTCTGTGTCTGACCCCATTTTTCTAAGTGAATCTACAACATTTTTGAGACACTAAAAAAAGACAAGGAATTTGACTGGTTAAAGTGTAATATCACTTTAACCACTTTTGAAATATCATACAGCAAATAATAGGTAGAGGCATATCACAGTGGCTATCATAAGAATCTATAGGTCGCACAAACAAAAACTAATGCTTCACATCACACAGTAAATCTTAGCTTTGTGTGAAGAGTAATATCATCCTACAAAAAAAGATGTTTAAATGTGATTCCAATTAAACTATTTATAGAAACAACATAACAGGACACTGTACAAAGTGAAAACCCTTAAGCTACATAAATAGGAGTTTCACTCACACTACCTGCGCATGCATGTGTTTTTGTGTCAGTAAGCTGATCACGTCTTCAGCGCTAACGCTCTGAGCACCCACAGGCAACAAATTGATGGATGGTTTCAGCCAGCTTAGCATTTAGGTCAACGCTGTATGCTTTTGTTCATAGAGATCTGCTACCAAAGGTAAACAAAAAAACAAACACACCTGGATTGTAAATCACATCAAACAAAACTGTGATTTCAAATTTTAAGAATACATTTTTTTTTTTATGTGAACTGGACACATTGCTTTGTCAGAGAAAGCTCAGACAAACAACCTGTGGTTGTGCTGGACTTTGTGTGCAAGTGTAAGTAGCCACAACGCCTGCTTTACAACACCAGCACAACACTCAACAGTGAGCTAACATGTCAGTCAGAGGAAAAACAGTCTCACACACACACACACACACACACACACACACACAGAGGAAAGGAAAAAACAGTGAGGAACAGAGACAAAGGAAAAGAGGGAGGGCTGGAGTGTGGAAGGGCGGGAGAAACAGATCGTGGGGGAACCAAGGGGGAAATGAGCGGGAAAACAGATACGGAGAAAGCAAGATAGTATAGAGAGTCCGGAGAGATGGAAGCCGCACTGGAAAGATCATCTAGCCATACGCATAAAGTGGAATGATGAAAGAATAAAAAAGAAAAGGGAGGATGGACAGTGAAGTAGAAAAGTGTAACACACGTGAAAAAGAAGTGACCGGAAAACAGAGGGAAAAAATGGAAGAGAGGGATAAAAAACGGGGTTGTTTTCCAATTTACTGTCAGTGATAATCAGCAAGATGTGATCGCTTACGAAAAACTCAACCCAGAAAAACATTTAACTCTGACCCAATAAAATAAACAACACTGGCCCGTGAGCACATATGACAAACAGGAACACATCTTTCCAAATGAAAATATGATTACTGTAATGTGTTCAATAGAATAAAGGATATTTTACTAAATACAACAATACTCTGACAAAGACAGAGCAGTTGATTGAGGCACCCGTGTTTACTTAGATGTCAATGGGAGGTCATGAATTATGCATGCCATAAGGAGGAATAGGGCTGTGTAACATGGTTCTTATGAATGTGTGTGCATTTAATGTCTGCAGACCTAAAAGACCTCAACTCCACAAATGTTTCCGTCCATCAAAGCTGTTAGCCTCAATGGCCTGTTAGAGGGGAAAAAGCGGGATCTTTTAGAGTTTTGTGTGTGAGTATATGAGAGAGAGAGAGCAGGGTCTCTGGTAAACATATCCATTTTCAGCTCATAGTGAGGTAATGCTGCCAAAACTACCTCAATCCACACACAAACACACTTTCAGGCACACATGAAAAAACACAACCAAGTTCTGCAGGCGGCCCTCTGGTTTGGCAGAACATCAGAGTCCCACCCGTCCCAAACCCCTAAAGTACTGCACACACATGGCAGTGAAGTTCAGCATGTGAAACCCAAATCAAAACAATAACAACCTCATCTGCAGATGCAGGTAGCTCATGTGACCAAAGCCACTGGTTCCCTTTGTTTACAAAGAGAGACGGGAGAAAAGGAGGCGGGTGACAAATGTGTAGTCTGGGCAAACTGCTGCCTTGTTGATATTAAAAGCTCTCTGATGGTGGGGGTGGTCTGTGCTGACGAAAACCCAACATGGTCTGGACAACCTCTCCAAATGGGGGTGGGGGTCCAACTGTACCAGCTGTCTTCTGGAAACCAACACCACCCTAAAATGCGCACCCCCGCCCGCCCCATCCCCTCATCGAGGCCGGAGTTGTCACTGCTGACCGTTAACCCCCGCACATGCTGGTCTGTACCGATGTGTGGGACAAGCTGGAGATCAGTAGAATAGTGAAACTAACCTTTACCTCAGAGCAGGCCCGCCGCAAACGGGTAAATTGTCCCGAGCCCACGGCAGGCCTGTCTCAGAGTACTGCGCATACACCTCTATGTATCTGTGTGAGCTAGCAGGTGAAGCCAGCAAAGCAAATGACAAATGTCTTTGAAGAACAAAGGAAGGCAGAGACATAGATAAGGAGAAGGTGCGTGTGTGCACAGACAGAAAGTGAGACTATTACACAGAACCCCTACAGAGAAGAGGCAACATTCAGAGCTTTATCTTGTTTGAAGGGTTAGGTGGTTGTGTCAGAAGGGCCAATTACGATTTTGCACACAGGAAAAAGAGAAGAAGACGGTTTCTGTGCATTTCAAGGCCTTTAAATGCTGATTTGATGTCAAAAGGGTCTAAGCAACAGTAAAAAACAGTATGTGTGACAAAAAGATGAGAATGGCATGCAGGGACCACTAAACTGCTAAAAGATGAGAGAAGTGTGCTTAGGGTTTCAGACAACGTTTTCAACACAACTAACGTCAGTCTACAAGCTTCCCTATTTCAATTTAAAGAAAGATATAAACAAAAACACTTGCAGTTTGCTCTCTTATTTCTTAGGCTCCACTACAGTATGTGAAGCGTTTGTGTACAGATAATGGATTATGTCTTAAATGTCTTATTTACAGTTGCCTACTTGCAGTTTTAGATCCTACTGGAGACACCAAAGGCGATGGAAGCCATTTATTGGATTATAAAGCAAAAGGATATTCCACTGCTTTCCTATTGAGGGACAATTATGTATCGGCCACACCAGATGGCTGTTAGACATTAGACTAACAAACGGCTAACTTTCAATTAACTTTATCACTCCCTCCACATAACATCAGGTCTTTTTGTCTGTGGGACAGTTCTGACTAAACATTTGGCTTGTGTATTGGATTCCACAGTGATTTCCAAGGATGCCAACTGTTGACATGCTGCATGTCAAATAGCTTCATCACCTCTAGTGGCTTAAATGTTACCATTAAACAAATACGCTAAATCAGAGTAACACTATAAACATTTTACTGTGTGACAGTCGCTTGTGTGAAAATTTATCTTTTTGCTCCCTTGGAGGTGAAATTACATGCCCCTGCACTAAACACATTATAGCATCTCCTGTGGTGTAAATATCTTTTATACATCTGTTAGTCCAGAAGGTGGATGCATATAACTTCTGGGAAGTAGCAGTAATGTAGACGTCATGGTTTTGATTCATTATGAGTTGAGGGTGCAGCCTAGTCAAAGAAAATTGTTACAGCACTTGTATTTTAGTGACTGTGACTATGTGCTTTCAAAGCCTCCCTTTAAGTTCTTAAAAGAGACATGTGAAAATGTTGAGATTAATCTGAGCGGTTGCACACCCACATTGTTAGGAAAGAATGGGACACCTGTGTCCTAACCTGATAGGACTCTGCAGGGGGCCAGGCTCTCACCATGGGAGACACAGAGAAATGCCACTGGTGTGTAGTATCGCAAACACACACACACACACCATATGAAACAACTGCTTCCATAACACACACATGTACATCACCCCTGTGAAGGCATGCAAGTAAGAAAATATGCAGATGCACCCACAAGTGTACTGAGAATTAGACGTACATTTCAGAGACCAAGTGTTAAAAACATGTGGTGTCCAGCTGATAGGTTTTGTTGTCGGACGTATCTTTGAATTTAATTTGCATTGATCTCGCTGGATCGTGGCAAAGAATAATTAATGCTCTCCTGCATGTGAATAAGGGACCAGGCAGAGCAGAAAATCCCAAATCTAGCTCACGTATATCAAAGCACACACAAGAAAGCACTATCTTAGCCCACCCCTCTGCTAAACAGCGATAAAATTGATGAGCGACACTCAAATTAAAACAAGGCTACAATTATGACACTCTCATGGCGTGCTCTTAATTAGTACATCTCCATTTTAATTAATAAATCCTGTCAGTCTGACAGATATCAATAATTCACACAGACAGGTCAATGGAGCCTCAAAATTGATGGCCATAATTAGAAATTATGTGGGGAGGTGGTACTTCTGCAGGGGCGGGTTCGTTTCTTAATAGGTTATGTGACTGCCTCCCCACTGGCTGGCAGTGTCTTTGCCCAATACCAAAACTCTGCCTGGGTCAGTACAGTAATATGAATACTAAATTGTGGCAGGAGGTGCACAATTATTCAACCTGTTATCCCTATGTGTTTGTGTTTTATTTATTTTATAAATGGAAAGACAATTTTATTTCATATCATGAATTGAATACAAAAAAAAAAACACAAGTGAAAAATAATGAAAAATAGTTGTCATATGTAGTGTTGACATATGTTGACATATGTAGTCAAAACCTTTCAATGACTTTCCTGAGTCAGCTGATTAAACGGCCAAGTTAATCTAACATTTTCACTCCATACTTCAGAGAATGGATGTTTACTGGATAGTACACTAATTTCATCTCCTTATTAGTGCTTCAGTTTGGACACTTGCCATCAATTAGTACCACCTCTTATATACCGTGGATGCCGGTAATGCACATCTGTCAATAGAATCAATTAGAGCTTTTCCCCCTCTTGCAGCACTTTATGCTATCAGTTCATTAAAGCTGTACAGTATGGATTAGTTAGAAGTAGCACAGGGCCCACAGAGCCTAACGTCACATAAACACTGGCTTTTAGGCGCCACACTATACATTATAGATAACAAGCAGAATGATTGAACACAAATGTACCTTACAGATACAACAAATGGGATGTAGGACAAATTAGCATATTAGTGGCATCTTCTGTGATGCTTTAGATTGATTCATCTGTTGATTCATGACATCAGTGCTGTCAGGCCAACACATTTAGTCACGCTCCCTTGACAGCCATAAAGAGTATTCAAACTCCTAAGAAGATGTGTTATGTTTATTTACGACATCAATAACTGCAAATAGATTTTTGCTGATGGCTTCAAAATGAATGTTACACATGATGAGTCAATTTCACAACCACCATCAAAGTAATTAGCAGGGTTTCTAGAGTGTTAACTCCATTATTTAGATACACTTAGATAGACTTTGTGGATTTCATTTAAACTGTGAGTAATTAACAGTCAGAGTAACATAACAGTAAGGATAATCTTTCTATTCTTAATAACTGATGCTGTTATTAACATGCCAGATGTATACCAATTGAGATCACAATAACAGCACAGCATCTACACGTACCTGCCTTGGTTCAGTGCTTTGGAAAAGACAACAGTAAATTTGGGCCAACTGTCTACTAATCCATTGTTAATCATTCCTCTATGCACGATCACTGAGATTCAGCATGCTTAATTAAAGAGACAATTTGCATATAAATTTGAACTCACAATTCCTCTCTTGTGGCATCACAGGTAGTCATTTTCTCAGGAGGCCACACCTGTCGATAGAGTCAGTGTGGACCAACTCGATGTGGCTCTCACCACCACGCCACAGATATTGACAAAGACTGAGGGCTTTGGCTTTGATTAGTCTATGTGCAATAAATCTAAAGCTGAATTAACAGCAGGGTAGGGGGTGTCCATGAATACTCATTAACTATACCTGAGATTAAGCAATTCAGCATACTTAACCTAAACAAACAGAGCAAGCACTGTAAAGATAGACACAAGGCGCTCCTTTTCTCAGCTGGTTTTCGCACCCTCTTTACTTTTTCGCCAAAAATAACATCTAATTTTGGTCCAATTATACAGAGGTATATTATACTGACACAATGATGACGGAAAATAGGAGGTATCATAACACAAGTGCACATGACAGTTAGTGTGTAACCCTGACACAAATGAGATCATATCACACAAATCCAAGTATTTTTGCACTCATTAGCCAACACTCTAAGATTTTGTTGATCTGTGTTAAAACGTACACGCACCTGGTACTTCGGTTTGCCCTTTCTATATAATAAAACACATATTTATATTATTACTTATATTTTTAGTTGTGTGCCGTTGAGCTAATTTAATACAGTTTACTACTTGACTTAAGTAATTTGTTAAACTGTTTGCGGGAAAACCGATTTCAGTGTCCAATCAGATAACGGTACATTAAGATTTGGGAGATAAATGCACTTAATGAGAGAAAGAAAGAGAAAAAGAGAGAAAGAAAGAAAGAAAGAAAGAGATGTCTTTTCAGATGGTAATCACATGGTTTCTGATATACACAGGCATCCAAACCAGAAAAACTGTTTTTTTTGGCAAATGCTGAGTATGTCTCTCTCACCCATTTTGTCACTCCTTTTTTGTCACCCACACTATAGAGAACCCACACTTTTCTCATGCACACGCCCCGACTCTTCCATTCTCTAATTCCAAAACCTGTCTTCCTTCTAGACAAACACAAAAACAAATGGCAGTAACAATGCTTTAAAAGGGTAATGACCACAAGGATGAACAAAATCCCAAGCAAAAGGAAAACAGGCAGAATGAAGAGCCCTGTCACTTTATTAGAAAACAACTGATAATTTGACAATCCCTCTGGGCCTCTTTTCGCACAGAATGGAAAGTCTTTGGACCTAATTCACATCTGAGTCGGAGTCTGAAGCACATGCTTGGCTCACCACATTGAACTGAGGGACCTGCAAACACACTAATCAACAATAAGAATGACAACAATAGCAAAGTTTTTTTGTTTTTGTTGTTGCATTGAAGTCCATTTTGAAGCCACTCCCACTGTTGCCAGTCAGTTTCCTTGCTTCAATTGACACTTTGTGAAATGACCTGCTGCTATAAATCACAAAGAAAATGTGGTCGTTGTGCTGGGTTTGGATATAGAGAAATAATAGCTCAAATTGTAAATGTCAGTTACAGTTATTTTGAGGTACTTGAGTAAATTTGCTTCATGCAAGAAAGGGAGTGTTAGCGAGACAGTTACTGTTAGCAATCTGAAGAGGGGAGGATTTTAACCCTCAGATCTGGTATGTTGGCATTTTGCAATAATAAGCCGAGCACTTTTTTGATTTCCCCTTCAACTATGGTTACACTTCACTTGCCCTGCTAGCAATTAGTTTCCAGAATGCTATTTGTCAAAAGCCAAGCCATTCGTTTCAACCGGTCTGCCCCTGCAAGCTCTTGTTAAAATTAACTATTTCCTGCATCGAGAAAACATAAGCTCTTGGAGGAAGGGGCAGGTCCGGCAGTGAGATAAGCCATCAAGCTGGTAATATGGAGAGATGTATTCACTAAAGAGAATACAATCTAAACTTTGTAAGATTTGTATAAAATGATTTATAAACACGATTATTTCTTTATTTGGAAGCTACAGTAACAGTTTTATCATAGAATGACACCTACTGATTTTTGGTGCATCTGTAAAATGCATGTGAAATAGACTAATACATAAAGGGAAACTACTCAATAAAGTAATAAAAGGTGGACTGGTTGACAGAACTATGAAATGTAGCTACATAAAACACAAAACCCCTGAGGTCTAACATCTATATGGCACACTGTCATTTTACCTCCATTTTCCCAATGATTGCAGACGAGGCACAGGCGTACTTCAGTGACTCCCAGTCAGGTAGGAAACCTATTGTATCTGGGTTACAAGGGACCTGGAGAGCCATCAAACAGCCAGACATTTTCTTGGTAAATCACCAGCAGACAGGGAACTTTTGAGAGAGCAATTAACCACCTCAAGGTCAGACTTCTCTGGAGAGCTCTGGAAAAGATCCTCAGGCATTTTGACTCTCCTCTCCCTTTTGCTGCTTACACACGCTCTCTCCATGTTGTCTACCCTCTTCTGCCTCTTTAAACATACATACATGTACATCACTCTTTGTTACTCCCTTGTCCCCTTTACACCATCCCACCAACCTACTGTCTCTATCCTTCACCCCCTTTGTCTCCATTGAAGATAAATGTTACTTTGTGGTCAGTGGCAACGCCATTTCTTCTCCAGTTCTGAATTAGGACTGAAAATCGGTTGCAGGTGTACACAGGATGAAAGCCATAGATCTTAATCTTAAGGCAATAATGGTGCTATGTACTGAAGGAGGTCACTCTAAGGATAACTGAGAAAAGAGCTTAGGCTCCAACTGGGTCGTAAAATGTGGCAAGAATATACTTTCCATGTTCTTGATTGTGAAAGGCTTCTTTATTAATTGAGCTGAAATTGCTGTTCTTGTCTGTTGGTTTGGTTTAGCCAAGGAACACAGTAGATGTTTGATTGTTAGTACCAGACTTTAAATATACGTACACTGATATGCGCAGATGAAATTAAATGTCAAGTCGAAAATCTTGGCTACACATTTAACTTTTCAATAATATAAAAAAGCACATCCCAATTGAAGAGATTCTGAAGGAACAAACGTACAAGGAGGGAGTTATGTGTTACTTCTGCAGAAACCGTCAGATGCTACATGGTAGGTCAAAACACAAACAGGAGAAGTAATTGCCTAAAACACCTAAAACACCTACCTGAAACAGGCACAGTTCTATTGCACGTTTCTGTTGTAAATGTGTTTATGGTAAAAGAAGTGTTTCTTGCACAAAAGCATACTGAAAAACACAAAGCATCCAAAGGGAACGGCTTCATTTAAAAATTATATCAGGATTATTGAGTGTTGAGCGTTATTCTGATTTATAAGTCTGAGGCTCTCGTTTTGCAGGACGGTCTAATTAAGAGAACAAACAGAAGAAGTGGACTGAACTTGTGCACAAGACAACTTGTGAGATAATCAATAGGTTATTCCACAATAACCATATAAATATCAATGACTGTAATCACTATGCAAGGAAGTAATTATAGTGGGATAGGCGCAGAACATCTGTCAAAGCCACGTGATAGAGTCAATTTAAAAACAGATTTCTCCACTTAATGGCCAGCGGGCGGGAACAAGATCAATGATTCATTAGCAAATATCTACTTGATTTAAAGCTTGGCTCAAGATGCAGCGCGAAAGCTGCACAAATAGGTGACTTCTACTGTACTTTTCAGCAAGTTGACATCGATTGGGCTCCTCCAGCAGCAAGAGACAAGTAACGGGGAGTGATGTTCGATAACAGCACAGTGCTTTACAAGGCATTAGTGTTTCACATTTAACAGCAAACATTGTTTATTTACTAAATGGCACTTGATTGTACACAATTGCTTTTGGATGCTTAATGGCCCTATTGTGGACTAGCTTCAATGGTTTATATATAGATATACATATATGTAAGATGTATAGGTCTGTAGTGTATTTTCTAAGAGAGAGGCATGCAAGGGGGTACCTGCTGCAATTTACTATGTTAGTTGACTCTCACGGCCTGTGTTGCACTACTTAAACAACAACAAAAACAAAACAGCCCAGGCATATCTTTTCAGTAACCATAACCACAATTGCTTCAGAAAGTCAAGGCAGCACCATGGGATTCATCCAAAAATGACATTTTGCACACAACCCTTCAACATTTACGATTATATTCAGACTCTCACTGTCAAAGAACTGATATGCATGTATACACTGTGTAGTCCTACCTGGCTTGAGGGACATCAATGCTGGAGGAGACCACTTTACGTTTCTGCTCTAGCAGGGACACTGATCGGGCATCAGGGTCCCGGCCAACGCGTTTGCTGTCCACTCTTTGCTCCTCCACCACGTCTGGGATTAGGGAGCAGCCCTCCACTTTCGGACCCTCTGGAGCTCCGTTACTTGGGCACTGTGGGTAAGGGATTCGTAGAGCAATGAGTCAGTGCTTCAGTAGAAAACAAGTTCACATAAAAGCCATAAACATTGATGGAAAGTTGTGGAGAGAATGAAAAACTCTGTCAAAGCCTTGGGTAAACATGGTACATTCCAGCGTCCTATGTACCTATGTACAATTATCAAGAAATGCAGAACATTTAAATAGCTCTGAATTATCATTACTATTATTATAGATGCAATATTTCTGTAAGAAATTATTATACGGACATAATTCAACACAGGATAATTTATAAAGTAAGTTCCTGGGGTCTGGATCTGGCTGTCAAGAGCCTATAACCCAAGATTTAATCATTAGCTTGTATTTATTTCAAATGAAAGTCTACATGGTCCAATATGTTAATTTTACAAAAATTAATATGTCTATTAAAGACTCAAGATTTAGAATGTTTCCCAGAGGGAAATATTTTTTAAAAAATTTTAATCTTTCTTTTAAATATTTTTAGTCTCAAGAGTCATGATTAGTGGGAAAAGAACTTCCTTAAAATGGAAAAGAAAAATACATTTTATAAAACGAGAGCAACTGCGATGGCTGAACGGAAAGGGATCAAAACTAGAAGAAGTTAATTAGATTAGGTTATTATGAGAGTTACATTAAATCTCATAAAGTCTTAATATGTTGACAGTGTTTGGAAAAGTTATAGCTGTGGAAGAAAATGTTCTTTTTATGTCACCTCATTGGTTAGGAAAGATGACACTGCATTGGTGCAATCTCATTTGGAGTACTGCTCAGTTAAACGGTTAAACCATCAGACTTCAGTTTGTCCAGATTTACATTGCTAGAAGTGTTGCTGCGGTCAACAAAACTTACTAACATTTATTATGCGATAGAAACGAGACAGGGTGAAACGTAAATGCTGGCAGTCAGACGTTAACTGTAAAATAAAATGGGCACACCTGGCAGGGGATGGACTAGGAGTCATTTTGAACATGCGACCTTATGCCTTCCAGTTTGACGCCTAACCCATTGAGCTACCAGGACGTTTTTGGCTTCCATGAAAAGTTAAATTCCATTCCATTAACAATATTATTAGATATTAAATTAAATTGAGATCATTGATTGGCTGCTCAATGACACATGGTCACAAAAGAAAAAAAAGAAAAATCACAAAGCTCTTAAAACACCTTTAAACAGTAATGTAAAAAAAAAACACGATGTGTTCACTTACACAACAGCAACAGGATTTTGCGCTTGAATACCAGCAAGCACTTAATGCACACAACAACTCACACAAACTCACCTTCTCTACAATAAAGACATGAGGCTCTTAAAAACACAGCGAGAAAAGGCCGAAACACAGTAACACACACACACAAAGCAGCCAATGCCGACAGAGCAATGAGGGCTACGACACACACGCCAGTGTGGGTGTGTTTCTGGTGCTTGTGTGCAGCTGTCTACATGAGTGATCATGTGTAACCAGTAAGTCTGTAGAACTGATGGCAGAGAGCTGACAACTTAACTCTGAGACATTTTAAAAGCACAGGTTGGAAACATTTTAGACTTCTAGATTTCTAAACAAGTTATGTAAGCTTCATTATTATTTCCCTTATTCTTGTCAAGGACAAGACAATTGTTGTTTCATGTTTCATACAGCACAGCTCACCCAGAGTGCTCAGTGTGCACTTTCTCAAGACTGAAACAATATTTATTACAATTATCAATTGACTGAGTTTTGGTTGGTATTAATGCCTAAAAGCTGCATATTTATGTTATTGTCTGTTATTTTAGACAAGAACTCAACAGAAGACTCCCTAGAATAGATGCTAACAGCTCCTCTTTTAAGCACATTTGCTGTTGTAATCTAATCTGTATCTGTATGTAATCATTGTTTGTTTATGCACATATACAGTATCAGAAAACTAAATGACATTGATTCACATTGCGCAGTATGTCAGTGTAGGGAACGTTTTGCAGATAAATGGTATGAGTCTATATCTAATTGCACCAGCCTAATAGCATTACGAGCCTCTTTGAGCAGTGCGTCTGATGTATTCAGGGAGCACAGGTCATTTATGTTTCGAAAACATTCGTACTTTAAAAACCTTTTCTAAAAATTGATTAATCAAGTAATTAAAAAAGTAATAATCAGCCTAAAAATACATATAAACACTGTAAAATGAATCATTTAGAAACCATCAAAAAAGAATGGCAGCAAAGTTTCCAAACAGTTACCCCTAAATTATGGTATAACACAAGACACGCCCACTTCTCCCCAGTCATTATAAAATGCAGCAGATAATTAGTTTAGTACTTAAAAAACAATGTTACTGCACTGTTTACCTACAGAATGTCCCTTACAGGTTAATTTGAATACAATTCTTGCTTTTCCTTGGCATTTTCTGGGAAAAAGATTATTAAGTATATCTTGTTGTATGGCTTTGCAATCATATGGATATAGTGCAAACAAACAAGTAGAAATCGCAATTGTGTAAATTCATACTTCCCACTGACTGATTTTTCCAGACCTTTAGTGTGATCTAGAACATTTTCTCAAAGTAGGGTAACACAATTAAACTCGCCTGTGGAAATGGCATACTAGTGAATAACACAGAGACACACAATCTCAGCAAAGAGAGAACAATTTATTGAGATTCATCAGGTAGAAAAATCACGAGGAATGAGTATTGAGTATCACCCATGATGGGGCCTGGTCACATGAAAGCTCAGTGGTGCGCAAAATGCTAGGTGAAATCACAGACTTGAGTAAAAACAACAAGATGAATTACACCAACTCAGAAAAGATTATGTCAGTGTACTCTTTGGATAATACCAAAGTCAATTCCTTTCCTTTTTACCAGACTTATAAATGATGGCATTTCACAGAGCCAGGAAATTATGAAGCATGCCAAATCGGTTGTGAAATGTGAGCTGCATGTGTCAAAGCTGGTGTATATGCGTGTGTGAATATGTGCATGCATGCTCAGAACCAATATTCCAAATGCCCCTCATATCTGCCCTTCATTTATCTCCATTTTCTTCTCTCTCTCTTACTCAGATTTTTGTACCTTTATGGAACAAAGGTCATATTAGCTGTGTCTTTTATCTCCAATTGTTCTTTGTAGCCATGAAGTATTTGTATGAAAGCATCCAGTGCGTATGATCAGGTTTACAGTTAATGATTAACAATACAATGAGAAAACAAAACATAAGATGCTTTAGGCTAACAATGAACGGTTTTCAGTCACAGTTTGCAAAGTCAAAGACGACCCTTTGACCTAAGTCAAATCACTTGCTACTAAAAACTACTACTACTACTACTACTACTTCTACTAGTAATAATAAGGCATTGTGTCTCAATAAACTGACTTGTGGCCATGAATTTGAGGGGAACCGGGAAGCGAACCATGGACCCTGGGGTTCCTAGACTACTGCTGACTGTTCAACCAACTGCGCCAAGTTTCTCCTATAGAACAATTGATTTCATGACTTCCTCAACTCTTTTCATGAAGAAAAAAGATGACATTACATACAATATATAAACACATACATAAACATACACATTCTGTAGGGTTAAATGGCCAATTCATGCTTTCATGTCACACAAAATCAGCATCCTGTGCCAAAGTTCTCAGTGTTAAAAGAAAGCGTGCGGTCCAAAACGTGTCATCTGCAGGCATACATGATCTGTAATCTGGAAATATGATTTGTTGACTGTATGTATGCATTTTTTAATTCCCATCTACGGTACTAGTCTTGCTAAGAGGTTTCACACAGTGTCGTTTTTTGCCTTATTACTATTATTCAGCCAAATACAACAATTAAAGTATTTATGGTACTGTAGTATTAACAGAAGTGTGTTCCTCCGCTGGCAAGTAGAATCCATGAATGGCCCTTAAAATCTCAGGGGGGGCAGCAGCATACAGACTCGGCCCTGTGGTCAGTGCGCTTCGCGCGAATGCTGCTCAGTGAACCACTAAGGACAACCAACTGGGAACAAAGAGTCACTCAGCTCCTGTCAACAAACGTGTTTCACTGTGCTCTAAGCAGTGTACACTCAACATAAACGATAACAGGAAAGAAGTTAAAAGTCTAAGCAACACGTAAACAAGTAGCACCTCTATGTAGCAGAAAGTAATCTGTTCTCACACAGAAGTCACTTGCACAAACCAACAAGTCAACAAGTGGCATCCCCCACACCACCCCAGAACAGGGAGCATTTTTTGCCATGCCGGGCAATAAGCCAAGCATCCAGATTCTTTGGAAAATGCCATCCACTGCCAACCTGGGGGTTCCCGCTTTGTTGGGTGTACAGATGCTGCTTAAATGAAGCAATGCCCTCAAAACCAACCCCCACTCTAATATTTTAATTAGTCAGTAATTAAATGCAGAAATATGAATGTGGAAGAAAGCACGTCCATGCTAGACTATACAGAGCAACACAAGCTACACGTGAATACACACACACACACACACACAGCAGACCCCTCCTCCTCATTTTTATGGCTTGTTTTCGACCTCAGCGAATCTTGTTGAAAGAGAGTTGACCATTGTGTTGACAAGACTACGCTCTCAGCCTCAGAAGCACTACTCCAGACGGCACCAGTGGCTGAAACCGTATTGTGCAAAAACTTTTGTTAGTGGGGCACTGCACACTCAAATGTGCCAATGCAAAACAAGAGAACCACACATTGCAACCATTCTTACAGTCAAGTACAATGCAAGCGTTCCATTGTGTCTGTGCATTTACACCTTGCATGCATCTCACGTTTAAGTAAAGGAAATGTGAGCAGCGAGGAACAACACCAATCATAATAAATCAAAATCCAGCAGTAAACCAGTCATTACTCAGTCAAACGCATTCCTCACTCCCTAAAGGACTATACACACTGGATTAGAGTTTCCTTCTCATACTTTTTTTTATCTGCAGCCACGTGACACCAAAAGCATACAAGTTGCATATGAAGACAATTAGGTCATTGATAATTAGGCCAAAATCACGACTAGAATCCGGGACATCATTTTAAGTTTATATTCTACCTGTAGTTCCACAATAAGCCGACGTCATCTACTTGGTGGCGGTGGTCTTGTTGTGCGGGACGACTTCACATAAAGCCATTTACAATTCAACTGGGTGAATACTTGCAGCAACTATCCACAATCTAATGCATTCTCTGAATGCAAATGTGCAATTCAACGTGCTGCATTAATAAAATACACAGAGAAACCAAAAGCTTATGTGCAAAAGCCTCGGACCAACTATTTGCATTAGTCCAAAACGTTGCAGTGAGAGCGTGTTTGTTTGCCTCAGCTTATCCACCCACTAGTCCACATAAACATTGCGTAGGCCCCATTGAGCCCTTTGTCCCATATATCTGACGTCGTCAAATGTCATGACAGTCCGTTATTTGATGCAACACGCACACAAATATGTATTGCGGCTATTCTTGGTGATGCTGGTGTTGTTTCAGCTGATTAAATGTGCCAACAGCGGCTGCAACAGCGGTGGCGGAGACCCCGTTCAATCCGCTCCGTGCAGGAAGCGGTTAAACGCTGCAAAACACCGCACAACAAAAACAGTGAAGCGCTGCTGCCGGCCGACACACACACACACACACACACACACACACCTTCAGGCTGGACTTGAGCGGTACTTTGACTGCAGTGTGGTTGAAGCCCGTGGCTATCTCCTCCTCGGAGAACTCCTTGAGACTCCCGTCTTGCAGGAGCACGGTGTATACGCTGCGCCGGGCTCCTGCGGCCGACACGTCTCTGTTTTCCTGCTTGACAGCCTGGACCACTCCTGTCACCGGGGCACCGTCCCCCGTCGGACTCGGCGCGTAGACGCGGCTGCCGAGGATCGACCGCTTCACCAATCGCCTCGTATGCATGTCTGAAAGTGTCTCACTGAATCCGGAGCGGCTGAACCAGTGGCTTTAAACCATTAAACGTCGAATTAGAACCGGTAAACAACGTCGAAAAAAACACAGAACCGCAGCGGGTAGACTACGCGCTCCAGCAGGCCCG
This sequence comes from Microctenopoma steveboyesi, assembly GCA_032359275.1. Taxonomy (NCBI): domain Eukaryota; kingdom Metazoa; phylum Chordata; class Actinopteri; order Anabantiformes; family Anabantidae; genus Microctenopoma; species Microctenopoma steveboyesi. Next base: position 7,922,915 of record JAUMHF010000003.1, on the reverse strand, counting down.
ACAAAATGTTAGAAAGCGGCAACATACTCGGAGGGCGAAAACTCCCAACCCCGTACTCTAAAGCATCGACAACTAACGGAGGACTTTGAATTAGCGCCCGACAAAAGCTCACAGCGCGAAAACAATTCATTCACCGCTCAACAACCTCTATATCCGACCGGCTACCAATCTTCCTCGGTTCGACCTGTTTGTTTTCCCCACTGCTCCCTGTGAGCTGAACGGGCGGCGGGAAAACACGGATCGCCCGCCACGTCAAGGAACCGAAATGACATTTGTACACGATTTCACAAAACCGCGACTCGTCCGCGAAAAACGAGTGGGACGCGGAAAAGGCGAAGTAAATACGTCGAATTTTCCCACCTACCTTAGCGCTATACTTCGCAGTCCCACCGTGGAGGTTGTAAACGGCTGAAAATACGACCGTTAGCCGGCTCCAGCTCCGAGCACCACGGCATCCAGTCCGCGCGCGGCTCCCACCGAGCGCAGCCTCTACCGGCGGAATGCTGCCTGTAAACATGTGCGGTCCGGCGGCTCGCGCGGGCTGCAATTGGTCGGTACAGCACACGCCTCCACAAGCCCCCCACCGCTCCCCCTTTTCCTCCGACAGAAGGTAGTGCAAGCCGGGAGGATGCTCCATTCAAAACAATGACGCAAGGATGGGGAGGGAACGAGGAGGGAGGGGGTATGGTACGAGGAAAGAAAGGGAAAAAGGGGATTTTCGGTTATGGAAAGGAAAAGTTAGGCGATACAGACAGGCATTTTATTATAACCTAGTTGTAACAGGCATGTAGCCTACTTTTAAGGGTGCCAGGGGACTTCTAAATTACTATGATCTGGGTCTGAGTGAAAGTAATGGGCTGCACTGTTCTGTTTTTGTGAATGTAAACACATTATGTGATGTATTTGGGGGTTTTCATCATTTAGCAATATTAAGATAAACAATGCTTTAAAGTATGAGTGAGATGTGCATACACGTTATGTCACATGTCACAAGGTAATGAGAACAATGAGCAAGCTGTCATAAGATTATTTGGTATTATTCTTTGGTTCTTTACAATGATGCATATAGCACTTGATGGCTAACATGCTCACATAAGCTGTATTCTATGCTGAATAAGAAACCTAAAGTGTTATCTCACTTTACACAAGTTGTTCTTGTGTAAAGTAAAATAGACAAAGAAAAAAAAGTTCACAGTGTTTGGGTTTACCAGGAAACTAATATATAGTCCCCCTATAGACTAATAATATATACCACAGAATGTTATTGCAGTAACAAAAGGCCTCAGTATATTAAAATGTAATGTTTAAAAAAAATAATAATATGAAGCTTGCAATCTTTCTATCTTCAATCTTTTCATAACAGTGCCTTGGTGAATAAAAACACACAACACGTTTTATTATATTTATTTTTTATTTTTTTAATAGAACAATTCATGTCATAAAATATTTACATGCAGGAAATGGAAACTGGACTGAGTCAAGTGACAGATGTGACCATAACTGCCAAAACAGACATTGCCTGCGATCAAAGGCGTGTGTCACCATGGAGTTGTCTGCTGGTTGTATAGGAAACAAATGGTCTCATTATGGGAGTGGTGAAGCTGAGGCGGCAAGGGAGCATCTCAAAACCCCCACTGCAACCCCATTCCCTGAAGGGGAATGTGTGTGTTTTTATGACCAAGAAAGACAGCTAGAGAGAATAAGTGATTTTAGCTAAGTGTCTATTAACCGTGTGTGTGTTTGTGTTGTCCTGATTAGATTTGGCGCTTCAGCTTCCCAGTTGGCAGATCATTTCCTTGGAGGTCATTTATAGCACTCTCTGCCCACCATTATATCTACATGATGGCAACACCCATGTACACAATCCCATTGCATGTTAGGGACAGCACGCTTTTTTGAGAGTGTAAATAACACTGATAATTATTTGTGGCAATAAACATCATTTCTGAGTGCTTTGCCTGCGCGCCTTTATTTATAAAAATACTGGGAGTGGATTGCTTTTAAAGTCATTTAAAAGTCAGTCTTTTGCTGTTGCATTGCTGGGAGATGTAACAGTATTTCAAATGTCTGATATCACTTATGAATCTAATACCAGTCAGCGAGTGCTGCCTCTGTTTATTTGAAGCACCAACAAGCTCCTGCATGTCAAATAAACAGGAAGTAGGACTAGGAGATACTGTAATGCTGCAATATTTTAATGTGGGTGGAAAAAGATGACACAAATGTTTCTGCAAAACAGAAGAAATAATGTAACAGTGAAACAGATATTTGCTGCAAAAAGCATTGTCCTCGTTAATATTAAAATGATCAACCAGCAGTATCAATACAACAATTCAGTTTCTTTTTTTAAAATAAAAGTACCACACTTACTGTTTCTTATAATGCATGTATCAAAGCATTGTACCATAGTTTCTACATTTGATTGTTTACTACTTATCAGAACTCAAAAGCTACTTGACAACTCTGAGTTACATTGCAAGTCAGAAAGTCACCAGAAAACAGGAGTTCAGCTGTCCTTAAAACAAGGCAGACATTTATCAGTGCTCTTAGCAGAATTATTCTAAAACTTTATCAATGCCAACATTGTACAAGTAAGTAAAAGCCTACATAAAACTTCCAGCGGTTTAACAGTTGGCTAAAATAGTGCTGTCTATACAGAAGACATTGTCGGTGTGCCGTTAGTACAAGCTACAAACAGACAGACATGGTTTTCTCAGAGTGCTATTAGTAAGGTAAAAAGCTTTACATATAGAAAGCAGGTAACTGGTCTGATAACGCTTCTTATTCGATGTATACAAATGCAGTACCATGATATATAACCTTGTGCTTTAAAATCATCTGGAATGGCAGCTGAAGGCTTCGTACTGTACCTGTGGGCTTATAAACATGACATAAACAATACAGTCAATTTGCATGAGTAATACAAGTTTCATGTGTAATTTGATCACTGTACAAGCCTTTTTAATTAGTTTTGACTCATGCGAAATGAGAAAATATGCTCTCGGGTATTTTTAAAGCAGGTAGGGAAAGTGTACCTTTACATTTGTCATTATGTCACAATTCATTTTAATTTATTAACTCAGGAAAAGTATAGAAACTTCTATAAAGCCCTATTTACTGTTCTCTCACAGACATACTTTATAACATCTCACAAATCTACAACAATATTCATTTTGAAATAAATATGACTTTCACAGAAAATGTGGACATACGCTATAAAAACGTCTAAAAATGCCTTACAGATGTACTGTGAAGCAAGCTTGTGTGAAACATCACCTGACCTGTAACATGCTAAACCCACGTGTTTGCTCTGTTTAGTCCCAACATCAACACATGTATGTAACCGTTTGGTCACAGGTAAGACTGGCTTATGCTTTCTATACCAGGAGCCCATTCACAAGATGTTCAAGCAGGGAATGCGCCGACCTGACACGGAACAGTCTTGAAATATGCCGTCTGACACCTCAATAAAACATGAGACACAGCCACCTGGAAGAATCTAGAAAGTCAACAGAAGATGCAGAAGCAGCAAACAAAAATGTTACCTTCATATGTACGGTAAGTGCATGACATTTATAGTATGTGGCGCTGAATTCTGTTTTATACGCCTTGACATTTTTCATGTGTGGGATTGGACATTTATTTGACACATGACAAATTTGTCCATGACATAAACTGTCAGCAACAATGGAAGTTTAATGCTGATCCAAACTGCACTCTTGTTGATTGTGTGACTGAGGTATCACAGTTCATTTTTATAGCTTAGGCCTTTAAGTACCAATAACATTCACCCTGGTTTATAAATTAAAAGTTCAGATATGATCAACTGTACCTAAGCTGTAATCAATGCTTACAAATGAATGGTTGTTGGTGATGAGCCTTTTTCTGTTGTTCTCCTCGAGTCATGCGACAACAGCATGCTCAGTAGCAGGTTCAACGCTCTACAGTGACGTCTGCTTCCTCCAACTGACCGCAGATGAAGATGAGGAGGAATCAAACTCAGAGGCGCGATGTTTCTTGGCCCAGACCCAACTCTCCAACGCTCTCGTAGTCAGGCTCTGTATTGGCAGTGTCTGACGGCCCCGCTCCCAACCCAGCCTTGTGATTATCATCTGAGCTGTTAGTCTTTGGAACACGGATGGGTTCATAGCCAGGATCTGTGCTGTCCAAGACTGGGTCTTCCCCAGATGTAGGCTCTTTGGGCTCAGTGTAGATATCTCGAACGGTGGCGTAGAGGTCACAGGAGGAGGAGGTCGGGACAAGACCTTTGATCTCTGCAATGCTGCTGTAGTCGTGCTCTTTGTCTTCGTCATTTACAGCATCGTCGCATTTTGTTTTGTTGACTGTTGAGTACAGCATTGACTGAAGCACACAGAGGAGACACATTGTTCTTATCTTTGGCATGACATCTAGAAAAGTGTGTTAAACATACCTACACGTTTGTATCGAAAGATCCCCGCTAAGCTTTTCCCTCAGACATTGAGGTGCTTAGCGCATTGGCATTCACAGAGTAAAGTGCTTTTGCCTCGGGACTGGAAACCACAGTTTGGGGAATAAGGGAGTTTAACACACACACTTACCTCATTGTCTGACAGAATGTGGTTGTCGAACTTCGTTGCAGGAGACAGAGAGGAGTGTAACTGAAGGAGAAAAGAACAAAAACATAGATTTAGATATGGCAGCCTGCGCATGAAAAGAAAAGACCATCTCGGAGTCAGACATTTAAAACACTCCCAAAGCTGCAAAGTGGGTGGTGACACCCATTAACGGTGGTTGTTTAGAACATTTAAAAGGTTATAACACATCTTTATTTTGAAGGATCTGGTGGTTTCCCTTTGTTTTTAATCTGTACAGGTTTCAGTTTCTCTTATACACTGAAGAAAAATAAAAATGCAACACTTCTGTCTACGTGTGTGTTAGTGAGCACTTCTCCCGTGCTGAGATAATCCATCCCACCTCACAGGTGTGGCATGTCGAGGTGCTGATTAGACAGCATGAGTATTGCACAGGTGTGCCTTAGACTGCCCACAATAATAAGGCCACGCTGAAATGTGCAGTTTGATGAAACAACACAGTGCCACAGATGTCGCAACCTTTGTGGGAGCGTGCAATTGGCATGCTGACTGCAGGAATGTCTACCAGAGCTGTTTTGTTCAGTGTAATAAAAGCAATGAGCATGTAATACATCAACTAACTGCAGTAATAGAACCATTTCAACACACAAAACACAATGTAGACATGGTTTCCACTCCTAAGTATCTGCGTTGCTAAAACATTCGAGCAAACTACTGACAAGCTCTCATGAACACCAGTGGGATTCGCTATGAATATGATAAGAGGGCGCTTGCTAACCAATCAATACATTGAACAAACTCCACATTTGTTACTTATTTTGTGGTACATGTGAAGTTAATGTTGTATATAACCACCCATTCATTAAGTACTTTATTGAGCGAAAGTCAATATGCAGTGACAGAGAGCGCAGTGTTTCTGTGCACAGCCTCTGTCCACTTTGCCTCATAATAAATGAAGCAGCGATGAATCAACAAAACACATCTGACAGCAACGTCAAGCATCTCTGGAGTCTAACAAGAAGCTCGATATGCCTGCCAGCACTTACTAAATAGATCATGTGGAATTTTTACACACATCACCCTATAGGAAACCTATTTTTTTCTGTTGATAACTTGATAAGTCCTTGGTTGGAATTACCAAGGGTAGTTTAGTTGCATTTTTGGAAAGGCGAACACTGTTCACTTGTTGAAGCACAGTGTTTGGTGATTGTCAAGGGCACATTCACATTCACACGAGCAACACACTTACGTATGTATGAATGGAAAAGTGAGCACACAGATCATCCATCAAATCTTCCGCTCCAGTTGTGCTGCAGCACCGTCATGCAGATACAATTTTCTCACATAGCATGAATCAATATGAATACTTTATAGCTACTGCATGTTTGAAGACATGATTACTTTATAGATCTGACACACTCTGCAATTCAGCGGAGGTCTTTTTCATTACTCTTTAATTAGCCCGCCAGTTATGCAGAGTGCCCCAGAGGAGACTTTGTATGAAACACGGACACAGGTGACTTGAGCCAGTCACTGCACCTGTGAGTGTGTTTCACAATATTTGTTCATCTAATTTGAAACCCCTTTAGTATAATTGCAAATCAAAGCTGAATTTTAATTTACGCGGTCATATATAATGCAATAAACACGATATTTAACCTGGGTCTGATGTTGACATTAGTGAGCGGTGGTTTTAAAAACTTCGTTTCTCGCGTAGGAAAGCGACACAAAGACACTCCGTGCCTGGATGTTTGTTCTGTGTGCACATCAAGAAATTACCTCTTCAGAGATTAGTGTTACAATACGTTACTTAGGACATGTATGCGTTTGTGCGCGTGACAGAGGATTGTGGGAATGTGTTTACGTACACTGTATATAGTTGATACAATAACATGCAGGACAAGCAAGTTTGACAGTAAGCTGATTACAGCTGCCTCAGAAGACGGACTACTCAGTCACGTTGACGCGCATGTTGACATATGCTCATATACATCAGTATTAATACAGTAACTTCTGTGTTTCCTGTATGGCACATGCTCAGTGAAGTATATAAACAACTGTAGATATGTAAAATATTATAAACCACATTAACACCAAACATTAAATAGTCTTCTAACAGTCTAACATGAGTGATTTCCCTTTTTAAAAGGAAGCCTAACAGCGCTCACACAGTGAATGTCACAGTCTACCTGTACTGTGTCCCCAGCGTATATCCTAGCGGCCACTGGCCAGGTCAAATCAATTACCTGCACCTCATATGAAAAGCCCACGGGCAGCACACAGTCAAATGACTCCAAAAAAGTGTTACTTCTGTTTATTATGGTTCAATAATTGCACAGGATCACAGAAGCTGTGAATAAAAGGTCACAAAAAAGGATGTGTGAGTGCGTGTTTGTGTCCTGTCTGCAGTGAAACTAGAAACTAGGTGTATGTAATGGAAAATATGTGCATGTAAGAAAGCCTGCCTCCATGAGTGTGAGCAGCATTTTCCATGCTTCTATCTGGGGGGATTCCTCTCAGACATTTACATCCAGTCACCCTGGTGACTGCACAGATGATGGTCTATATACAGTATCTGTGTGTGTATGGGACAGACAGCGTTTCTATAGCCAATACCATCCATCATGAAGCCAGACTAACTGTCATAGTGATTGTGGCCAGCTGGCGCTCACTGGACTCAGACACATACACATGCATAATGTACACACTTCACCTGACAAGACAAATCACCAACAGTTCCTGGTCACACATGGGCAAAAACCACGGGGAGCTGGGAACATTCGGGGTTAACCTTAAATCAGCTCCAGGGAGTCTACGTGTAGCAGGATATATGGAAACACGCGCATGTCGTAGCATCTTTGTGCGTGCACGCGCGTGTGTGCGTGTAACAAGGGGGGCGGGAAGAAATAACAGAATTACCGCTGACTAGACAAGCCGACAAGGTACATGGGTGGGTGCGTTTGGAGACGAGGACATTTATGAGCATTTGAGCATGTGTAAACCAAGATTTGCGCATGTATCCAGGGGTCAGATGAGACTAGACTCGCCTGCTGTCCGCACGAGGAGCAGCGATTAACTAATTGGCTGCAACACCAGAGACAAAGTAATAGAGAAGTGACTCGAGCAAGAGAAGAAGGCAAAGAAATGAGACGACGCAGGTTTAGGATAATTGTAGATCTTAACAATAAGGCTCCATCCATTTTAGACATGATGGACAGAGCTCATTATGACCACGAAAAGGAGGAAATGTTGAATCAGACAGGCCGTAAAGAGGCCGTCGTCTGAACCACTTAGGACAGTTAGATTCCTGATTCCTACTAGCCAGGTGTCCTTGGTCAAGACACTGAACCTCAAACTATGGGCAGCGCAAATGTAGCAGCCTGTCTTTAACTGTTTCCCCACAGAGATGAATAAAGTGTATAAAAAACATACATTTAAAGGACAACTCGACTATAACAAGCGAGTCGATGAATGAGACCAATCCTAAAGCAAATATGAACAGAACTTAAGAGAGGAGAACCGTTGCTGCTTCATGCAGCTTTGTGTGATGTCTGTGTGCTTGTTAGCTTCTAACAATCTGATGCAATTCTCTCTGAGCTCTCAGAGCGTGTTTGTGTGTGTGTTTCTCTGATGGATCTCTGCTTGAGGAAGGCAGCATGCTGAGAGCAGCGGCAGGCCGCTCCGTTCAATGCGTGACACTGAGCTGGTTCTCCTGTCTTCTTTTCACCTCTGTACTACTTTTCTTTTACGCCCTTTTCTCCTTTACATCTCCATCTTTCACCGTTTCTAGTATCCCCAGTTCTTCTTCATTATGTTTTCCTTTTGCTATACAACTCTGCTACAGATGGCTTAATTTGTACGCCGCTGGGTTTATTTTTCTTTTATTCTCTCTCCCTCTCACTGTCTCTCTTTCTTGACTCTTTTTCTTTCTCATCCTTCGTGCCTCCTGGTACTTCCAGCATTTTTTTAAGTCGCTCTCCCATCTTCTCTTGATCACTATCTCCTTTTCATCTATTGCTATCTCCAGTTCGTCCCACTCCAGCTCCCATTTTCATTCTTCTTTCCTCTCTTCACTCCTACACTGTCATCTCTCTCTCACTCTGTGTGTGTGTGTGTCTCTCTCTCTCTCAAATGTTCTTCTCTCAGCGTGCCACTCTCCCTGAGGCAGCACTGAGCTGGCAGCTAAGCAGATGATAATTGTGTTGGAGATGCGTCTTCTTTTTTCGTTCGTCTCTTTCTAAAACCAGGTGCGTCAATTCTTTTACACGGTGTCGTCACACTAATGCCCCACCTCACATTCGTATAAATAATGGGATTAATAATAAAACAAAGAAATTATAGAAATGAAATGTGTTCAGCTGTTTGAAACTTCTAACTTGATGACTTTACTACTTTATAAATGGCATTTAACCCACAATTTCAAATTCAGAATTATCTTAGAAATGTACCACATTTTTTCAGATGTTACCTGGATACAACACTTTGTAAACAAAGACACACTTTCAGTTCCAAGCAGAAAAGTAGCTTGTTCTCTGTTTCTTCTTGGCTTCTCAAATTAGAATGTTTTTGCTCCATTTAATGAGAAATTGACCTGGATTTATGCAAACGTTTTTCATGAGACACGCACATGCGTACTCACCTCTCTACTGTGCTGTCCAGCCCCCATCAGCCCATTCATCACGACTGGCTGGTTGTCATTTTCATCGAGAACTTTCTCTGGAACCGGTGGAGGCGTGTCCTCCTCTGGTTCCTTCGCACACATATGGGAGGGAGCACTGTCCGTACTGTGGCGATTCTTCTTATTCAGGTTAACGGAAGCGTACTCCACCCCTGCGCACAGGGGCCCCCGCTCCGGAGTGCAGGGGCTGAGCTGGCCGTTGAGGATAGAAGGATGATGGGGGGGTTTGTCGGGGCTCAGCTGGACAGTACCGTTGGCAAGGCCGAGTTTTACATGGGGATCTTTGAGCTCCTTCACCGTTTCATACAGGGAGTCTTCAACGCTGACGTCACGCGACGCCACTGCAATCTCCTTCACCACCTGGGCATCAAATACGTATATGTAATGGATCCTTTAACATGCAATATAAAGGTAGTGCTTCTGCTTTCTAACTAACAACTCAATAAATCCATTAACCTCTTGCAGATAGCTGTAAATGTATCTGTGCCGAGTTCAATCAGTCACTCAACCAGGCAGCCAATCAAAGCTTTAATGTCCTGTAAGAGCAAACAAGCTTTGTGCAAGTGTGATCAAGATTCTGCTGTTGAGGTGACTTTATTGTACTGACCTCATAGGTGCTGTCCCCCGAGGCTGGGAGTCCATCCCCGATAAGCGCATTGTTGGGAGGGATGCTGGGAAGCTCGCGGTCCTGATGATACTTGGAGGACCTGAGCTCTGATTGGCTGGAGAGCATCTCCTCTGATGGCTGGGGACTGGTGTCCTGCGTGTCTGTGAGAACTGGTGGAAGGAAGACAAAAAGTGTCAGAGCAAGTAAACAGCTTCTTGTGGTGATTTAAAAAAAAAGTTTTTTCCATGAGAACAAGATTTATGTATCTCAAAGTAATTCTGTAATGAGTCACTATTTGCCTTTTTCATCACTCCAACTTAGATCTGTTACTATTTTCAGTTTACCCAGGCATGCAAAAATGACATCACATAGATATGCCCATAAAAAAAAACGACAGCTGAGGTTTGAAACGTAGCCACGCTCAAAAAGATGCTGCACTTTGATAGCTGTGAAAACAGCACATAGTCAAGCGTGGCTGAACTGGCCATCCTGGCTTACTTGTACCGCTGGTTAGAGGACCATTGTGAGAGCTGCTGACGGCTGCATCGGTCACTGGACTGTCTGCAGACTGGCTGATCGTTTCTCTCTCTGACACCTGCGGAACAAAGGAGAGTTCACTAACTCACTGTTGACGAAGCTATGGCATGTAATGCACATGAAAAAACCCAGGCTAGGTTACTTCAATTACGCATCACGCAAAAGTGTTTTGTGTAAAAGTGGAATATTGTTATTTTCAGGATTCTTAGGACCGAAGGAAACCCAACTTTCATATCTACAGCACTGAGTTCACACTTCTCTGTTCTTTATCTCTGCTTTTCTTTGCCTTTCCAATCACATTACACATTACTTAAAGCTCCTCATCAGTATGTTGTGCTTGCGTAATTAAATGCAGTGTATTTTTACCCACAGAATAAAAAGCTTTCTAAAGATAGAAAACAAGTTCTGTGAATGTAAAACAAACAAAATCTTCTTATGCATAATGAGAAATTGTACTGTTTAATTATCTCTGTTGATTATATTTGGGTCTTTTGACATAGAGGGCCCATATTTTGTTCCTAAAGGCACAGTGATTCATTAGAAGAATATTTGCAAGTTTGCACTGAAGAGGGGAGCATTGCAACAGCACAAGATTAATGATGGAAACCACGGAAGATAAGATTTTACGGATAGCCACATACCACATCAAGAAAGCCAGAAAGTGCAGAACAACAATGCTGAAGCTGACTATGATTCAGTCTTGTTCAGGAACACGTCATTAGGGCAGATGTTTTTAACATTGAGTCTTTTTACCATCTCCTCTGTTTGAAGGCTGTTTCTCTGTTTGTTATATCAGAGGCGAATTCTGCAGCTCTAATTAAATTGTGGGTGAAGGAATCCGCACCCTTCGTTTAATCAGCCTCTGCTGAGTCAAATCAGCCGCGTGAATCAGCAAACGCTCAAATCGACACTCTCGTCAACTCCAGAAAACACTGATCTACCATAATAAACACAGGATGTGCAGAACACCTGTGGCACTGAAGCATGATTTCTCACCATGCTCTTCAATTATAAACTGCCTTGTGACCACAGGCAAAAAAAATCACACCCGAATCAGTAAAATATTAGAAAATGTTGAAAATATATTTAATCTGTGTGGAGCAAGATTCTCTTTGTTTGAGATGGTTGTTTTCCTGTGTGAGCAGGCTGTGTATTAGCAGCTCCATATCCCCACCTAGTGGTGATCTACCGCCATGATTGTTTGGTTCAATGACGTAATCTGATGATTTTATGGTGTTCATGTCTTATGTTAGTCTTTTGCTTCATTTGCTTCTTGAATGTGGGAAACTGTTAAAGGAAAATGGATAAAATCCATCTTCTGGAACAATCCACATCCATTTTCTCTCATGTTATCAGTCCCAGGGATGAGTCAGTTTATACATAATGACAACACTTTCTAAGATGATCTACAGCTTTTTTGTCAACTAAGAAGAATAAGAACAAAAAAAACGACTACAGATCAAGAGCTTCCAGTTAACTTGTTTCAACTTGGATAAGAACTGATAAAGACACTATATTTATACACTTCGCACCCTTAAGGTGAAATATTACGTGTGAACGCAGGGAAGGTGTGAGAGGTGACGTAGTGCAAAAACACAGCTGCAGGAAAGACATTCAGAGCGACTGAGTGAGGGGGAACGGATCCGCTCATCTGCAAAGACATAGACCCCCCCATTAACCTGTCAGGCTGTGTGACAAGGACCGTCACTTAAACGGGCTCCTCCAAAAGCAATATGCCTACCCTGTAACTGAAGATATCCATCAAATGCAAAAAAAAGACTCTGAGAAATGTGTACTGTATGAGCACAGGGAAGCATGTGACACACACAGACAAACCCCAGGGGGACTGACAGGATAAGAGAGTAAGAGGAGACACTTAGTCTATGAACGCCGGGCATTTATCACACTCAAATGTTGCCTGGCTACTGAAGCGTCAGTTTTATGGGAGTTGGTAATTACTGTCTATGTCCATGACTTGATGATCAAGAGGATCTACATCATTAAATGACGTATGTAAGGGCAACTGCCATGAGATTCATGCCTTGTCTTTTTTTTACTGAATTTAATTTGACTGAATTCCTACTGAATTGAATGTACTTTTCACACACACACACACACACACGTTACACTTTTAAACTAACTGACATGAGAACAACAGTCAGTGAAGTGCCCCACATACAGTACATCACAGGAAACGGGCCATTTAGAGACGATTTACTAAACACTGTCCTTCAGCCTGTGCGTAGGTGTTGTTCTTCTGTTTGTTTCTGCGTAATGAAAATGCTTTTGTGTGTGTGTCATAGTATATCAGAGGGTGATTGTGTATGCCTCTGAAGATACACACCCTCATTTACAAATTGTTTCCAGATTATAAACATGTCAGTCATTACACTAGAAACAATGACTATTGTGTCAGTATGTGTGTGTCGCTGTGTTTGCATACCTCCAACTTTGACACTGTGAAGTGCGTTTGTTTAAGCGAAAAAATAACTAGATTATTGTAAGAATCCTGATTGTCTGTGTGAGGGACACATTACAAAGATATCCCGCACCCAAAACACGAATGCATTTTCCATGTAAAATCCACTCACTCCATTCATAAGGTTGTCGTGGTCTCCTGCTGGAGGCCCATTAACAGCTTTCTTCTGCCTTAAAGAGAGAAAGACAGAGGTGGATGACTTCAGAACACGCCGTGCAGTAGGCACACCCTGCATGGTGTGCATCATTTTGGTGAATAAAAAATGATACTCTCCTTGGATTAAGAGACATCCGAGGCACACTGAATATCAAATTAAACGATGATCTGCTAAAGCCTGCCTCAGATGGTTGCTCAGGTGATGGTGCGAGATTAAATAATACTGTAAATTATTTCTAATACTCTGCCTGCCCCCTTGTGTATGTAAAAGGAAAGCATAAGAAAATATCTGTCAACGTAACATAGTCCAGTACCTTCAACCAAACCTTAATAATAACAGCTTCATGCATAAAACTATGCATGAAGTCTATCTATACGTGTTGTAAAATATATATTTGTCAGAGATCCTAGTTGGTTGTAATATTTAGACTCTTTTACATCATCACCAATAATCTGGAAAACATCATTCTGTTAATTATTTTTTTATTCTCATGTTTCAGTCATATATTTCTAGTTCCAGGCATTTTAAAAAGTAAAAATGTTTCAGTTAATGTCAGTGATGGGTGTGTCGTTACATAAAGGCAGAAACTGTTATTGTAACACACACCAGCCTTTCCTGACATTTCCTTAATGCATCAATGTTTCCTAAAACAACCAGGATATAGGTCATTGTAGGTGTAGGTGTGTGTGCACACACGCGCGTGTGTGTGTGTGTGTGTGTGTGTGAGAGAGAGAGAGACGGTGCTCACCCCTGGCAACTAGCACAAAGCATCAGCAGCACAGACACCAGCAACAGAGCTGTGAGAGTGCTGAGGGTGATGACCAGGACCAGCTGCTCATTGCCCAGCCACGATGCCACCCCACTAGCAGCTGCCGCCCCTGACCCAACGACACCCGCCTCCGGGCCCCACCACACTCCACTCAGCACTGGAGCCATGATGCATCACAAGTAGGGAGGAGAGGGCATTGGAGACGCTCAATCTAAGGAAGAAAGGAGAAGATAAGTTATTTTACTTATAACCAGTTGAAAAGATGTAAGATGACTCTTAACAGCTCTGAACAAACATTTTATCACATTATTTAAAGACAGCAGCAGCATCAGCATCGAAACCTCTTTTTTTTACATAAAATACTGAAAGTAACAACATTATTGTTTGGCAGATAACAAAAACCTTTAGTTGGTATACATAGGATCTCCATCATTTGCAACACAGTATAAACCACCTGATTGTAAAGCTGGTAATAAAACCAGCAACAGAATAAAACAGCTGAACAACAAATAACAAAAACAGGTGAGGCTATGTCATTTCAGCTAAAGGTACTGTAAATAGTGTAAATAGCTCATTTATGAAGGACTATTTTCAGCTGTGGATTTGATACTTCAATAAATATTAATTGAAGCAGTATGGTGCTCTCGCGACTCACTGAAAGTATGAGTAAAAATATTGGTTTCAATTCTTCAGATCATTCGCCAGCAGTTCAACTGCATCCTGTGCCCACACGTAGCCAGCAGGTGGCAGCACAGAGCGGAGTCACTGCACTGCAGACAGTCATCTGCCTCAATCTGCTGCAGTGGCCCTTACACCGAAGCTTCCACAAGTGGCGTCTGGGTTTGCACAGAGCATAAGCAACCTCATCGTGTCTCAGCAAAAGTTGGGTTTCACTGAACCGATAGAAGCCCTGATGTTATCATGGTTGATTTATGGGGCTGTGTGGTATTGCGGATGAGTCACAACGGGTAGGGAGAAATTCTGTGCAACTCTGAGCCTGAGAAAAAGCCCCAAACGAATAAATGTGGAGTGGTGGATTTGTATCCCACTGCGTGTGTGTGTGTGTGTGTGTGAGCGAGAGAGGACATTTTGCACTGCAGTGACTTTACCAGAGATAGAGGACAAACAATGAGAAGTAGGAATGAAAAGATGGTGAGAAATAGAAAGTGACATATTGGTTAACCGACAGGCAGCAGGAAGGGAAAAAGCAAAGTCAGGAGTATTTTCTTCTTGCTTATCTGTCTATCTGTTCACTTCTCCTTTCAGTCAACTGAGGAGACAGCGACAGCAGACCTGGCAAGCATAGATGATAAAAATGACAATCCATCTTTCTTAGTCCTGTCATGTGTGTGTGTGTGTGTGTGTGTGTGTGTGTGTGTGTATTTTGCGCCAGTGGTGTGTCTCTCTGCTTGTCTATGCTAATGAGAGTGGGGAGTGTGGGACCTGGGGAAACACGCCTCGTCTTCCAGCAGGGAGGAAGTTTTGTGGCAAATCTGATGGAGCTGTAGAAGCCAATTTGAACTTGTTTTTCAAAGGACGCAGAGGAATTCCTGCTTTCGTCGACAAACAGTTTGTGTTTTCCTGAATGAAAAATACACCGGGGATCAAGTTGCTGTCGGCGTGAGTGGATGGTGAGAGGTGAACACGGCTTTACCTTGACACCTCGGATGATTAGTGAGGTCGGCCTCGCCTGGAAGAAGGCAGATAAAAACGAGAAGGGGGGATTACTGCTTGGTGGAAGCAGAAGCACTGAGCTGAATATTATCCTCGGAGGGTGATGGGGTTCTGTGTGTCTGTTGAAGTGTTTGTATACATGGATCTGGGCGGTGCGAGTGTGCCTGAGGGAGAGTAGCGAGGGTATTCGCTAATACCCATATCATATACAAATTAGACAACAGACTGGATGCAGTCTCTCACACCTTGTGATGCCACATACTTTCAGCCTGTGACACAGTCTCCACTATGTCCTGCACACAGGACACACACATGACGTCCAGTTGTAACTGAGAGGCCAATCACATGGTGACGTCCCCATATCTGTGAATCCTGTTACACAGCGCATGCAATTCACTGTATTAATCACGCACACCTTATCACCATGGAGACTGCATTGTTTCAGTCCATAAACCAGAAGGAATCCAGCACACACTCTTTATATGTGAGACTTGACGTGACTAAAGCCTAATAAATTCCTCATCCAGGCTCGTCTGAGAGGCCCGTTTCCAGGTGTCACTATCTGCCGGCGGAGACATACACAAGCTGGCACACACTGGCAGAATAATTACTGGCTGTGTCACCATGGCAACGTTCCCTTCCACACATCAGCGCTATTTATGGCGGTAGAAGGAAAGGAAAAAGTGTTTTGAATGCATTTAGGTGTGATATCGGTTTGTGCAGTTATGTTGTTATACTCGATACTAGCTTAGCGTCTGTTTCCCGGGTCAAGAATGAACTGTCACTTAAAGTGCTCAAAATAATAATAACGCTAAATCGTCAGTTTCATAACAACTGGGTAGCTCCATCTGCAGAAGAAGATCATGGAGATCTCCTAAGTACCGCTGCTGGTTCTAGGGTTGACGACTGACTTTCAATCAATATCAATAATCAATCAATCAATCAATCAATCAAGAAAAACACTTTGTATATGTAAGTGTATAAACTCGAATAATAATCGTTTCATGTCATTCTACTCCTTTACTTACATTATATGTTTGTATCTTCACTCATAGAAATGTCAACAAACACAGTTATTCATTAGAGCAAGTCAGGAAAAACTGCAGGGCAAATGGACAAAAGCTCCTCAAAGAGAGGTTTAATTTGTAATTCACAAAAAACTCAGACAAACCCCATCTGGCAGCTTCTTACTAATGAACGCTGCGTTCCCAGTATGTTCTGGGCTATCATAAGATACATGCTGTCTGAGTGACACTGCAGGTCTATTTGTTTCTCTGTTTGTCCTACATTTTAGAATTGATCCTGTAAACGCCATGTGTAGCTACTATTTACCCGGCGTTACACAGCCTTACATTTAAGTGGACTTACATCTTCTTCTTGGAGCTTTCAGCTTCAGTTCAGCTACATTTCGTGCACTTGCAGCCACCCCATACCTTTACTCCCATATTCCCTATACCGTCACAAACCTCACTACCATCTTATCAGAACGTGTCTGGAGAACCCGTAAAGGAAAAACAGGTCCAGCTGCGGGTTAAATTACTGACATACTTCCCTGATGAGTAGGAAGTATGTGTGGAGTAAACTATCCGTTCCTCCCAGCGAGGATTCACTTAACGTCTGAGTACTTGATGAATACCACACATAAAAGCGTTCGACTACCCTTTTCACTGTGGAAAACTCCTCACAGGCCCCCACCACGTGATCCAAGACATC
The DNA here is from genome assembly GCA_032359275.1 of Microctenopoma steveboyesi. Taxonomy (NCBI): domain Eukaryota; kingdom Metazoa; phylum Chordata; class Actinopteri; order Anabantiformes; family Anabantidae; genus Microctenopoma; species Microctenopoma steveboyesi. The sequence continues at coordinate 7,905,727 of JAUMHF010000003.1, read as the reverse complement.
AAGCCAAGGACTGCAATTGCACACTCCTGTGCTACTGTCATTCTTTTTCTCCAGGCACTTTTAAGCTTTGATGAAAGAAAACAGAAGCCTTGGAAGAGAGACAGTCAGTGTGACTGTCTTCTGTTTCATGCCATAGAAAATTACTGGAAAAGCCATTCGAAAAGAAATGTGTGTTGGGAATTCAAGGCGGAAATCCAAATTCAACCCTCACCCAGCTGTACACACACAGACATCAATAGACCCGAGACCAGTCACAAGCCCGGTGAAGGCATAACCTTCCATGCAAGGAACTATTGCCAAGGAGGGAAGGAATCCAATCTAAGCCCTTCGACTCTGACCCTACCTGACATTGCACTGAAGCATACCGGTCACTGTGTAAGTGTGTGTGTGTGTGTGGAGGGGTTCATCTGTTGTACAAGCTGTTGGATAGCAGTGAAAGACAGAAGGAGCGATGGAGAATTAACATCCAAAGGCAAAGCGGTGCTTCAGCCTCTATGGATGCCCGTGTGGCTACTGTATATGACACCTCCTGCTGCAGAGTCCTCTAGATGCACACACACACAGACTGGGAAGATTTAGAGCTGGATGGTTGCTGGGAAATGAGCCCCAGGAAGCGTTTCGTAGGTGAGCCAGAGGCGATTTCACAATAATAAATAATCCAAAAAGCCTCGACTTTCATGTCGTGCTCGCGTGGAGCACTGCAGCAAGCTCAGCGTATCGTTTGTAAAGAGGAGAAAAGACTAGAGTGTATTCTAAACAAGGTGAATTTTTGCCTTGTTTGCAGAGTCTCCTTTTTGTGCACTGTTTGGAAAAGGTTGTTTTATATCGTCAACAAACAATGACCACTACAAGTGTTATGTGCATACACAGACACAATGGTATACACAGTTCAATACGCTCAACCACAACCTTCCCGAACTCTCAACACCCTCCACGAGGAAGGTTAGTCATCACTAAAGGGTTTGGCTGCTCGCAGCATATTCCCAGTTTTAAGAGGACTATCAATTGAGGTCAACTCAAGAACATGGAAGAGCTGCGTAAGCAGTGGAGTGAGGCCGGATGATAATACTATAGAACCTGATTGGTCAGAGCTCAGGGTCAAGAAAAAGATGACAAACCCCCCAACCCAACAATATAGAAGAGCTGAAGGCTACAATTAACGCAACCTGGTCCCCCATGATATCACCGTGCCACAGACTGATCGCCTCCAGGTCACGCTGCAGCGATGCAGTCATTTGGATTAGCAACCCCTGAGTATTGACGGTAATAGATTGACGATAAAATATACTCTTATTTTGAGATTGGACTGGATTTTTGAAATTCATTACCTGGAAGCCATAATATTCAAAATAAAAACATAAAAGACTTGACATGTTTCATATTTAATGAATTCAGAATATAAGACAAAGAAAAACTTTTCACGATATCATAATCCTATGAGATGCACTAGTACATATTAATTATACAAAACACATGCATGAATATGCATTTTAAAGTGCTTTGAGCGGTTGTGTAATTAAATTAAAACAGACAAATAATGATCATAGATGCACTAGATACATAAACACTGGTGTCCATCTTGTGAACTGACCGGAGGGCCATTTAGATGGTGGGGGTGGGAGAAATGGGGGAAGGGAGAAGAAGGACAGTGGACTGCTGCCAAGAGAGGAGAGGATGTAAGATAACAGAAAAAGGGGAGGGAATAATCAACATGTAGAGAATTCAAACTGTCTCCAAACGAACCATCTTGCAGAAGAAAGAGAGGACAACTCTAAAAGAAGAGCTAAGAAGAGGGGTAACATGAGGCACAGAGTGAAACACACACACATACACACACACACCTACAGACACACCCATCCCCAGGGAGGGTTGATGAAATATAACCCCCCACAGACAGAAGTGCAGTTAATACATACACATGCACAGACTGAAGGGAAAACAATCCCAAGGGTTAGAAAGATGGTTCACTGTACTCAGTTAATTCTACACGTGTCCCTCTTAATGTGTGTGTCTGCAGGCTTGTACACGCGGCGAAACAGGTACTTGATCAAGGGACATAATCTGGGTTTCCATGGCAACACTGTCCATCCTAAGGGTTAATAGTTTTAGTATGAGAAATTGATTTATCCTCCCTAAATGGGGAAATTGAAACTGCATAATTTAGCAAGGGTTTCTTCCCCCGCTCCTCTCTCTCTCTCTCACATTACACTTATCTGTGTAATATCTTCATCCATGCACAGAACTACATTCTTCTCCCCTTTCAACTACAGTATCCGCTGCTAGAAGCAGCATTTATATTGCTCTTCCACTGGGGACGTATAAACGAAATATGAAGCATTTTCCCCAAGCAGATAAGTGTTTCCGTCCCTCAGGTTTGTTGTGTGAGTCAAAGCGATCCGATGTGCGTGCAACGGTTTGCAAGCAGGGAAATTCATCTTCCAGTCACTGTACTTTGTGATAAGTCCTTCGTACCATGACTTCCCTGCATCTTACAGGGCAGCGTGGTCAACCAGATCATCTAGCTTCACAAAGTCTAACTTTTCTTCTTACAAATCCCAACCAGCTGCAACACGTGTCATGTCCTCACCACGGATAACAAAATAACCAAAGCCTTCAACAAGCGTCTCTGTGTCCGATCCTCATCTTGCAGAGCTACTATGGTCCTCGGGGGCTGTGTGTGTGTGTGTGTGTGCTGCATTTCTATAAACATGTGTCTGCACGTGTTTAAATTCTTCCTGTAGTTAATGTCACAGAGTCCCATGGGAAAGATACATTTCCTGTCTTCCTCTCACATTTCAAGGACACAGATGAAGTCTTCCGTCTGCAGATGTTTCTCTCGAACAGTCGGCATAGTAACCTCAATTTTAGGAGAAAAATTGTTTATTTGCTCATGATTTAATTCTCTGTTTTTGCATCTCGCTTCATTCCCACTTTATCCTTCCTTATCTATCCCATTTTTGTCTTTTTCTCTGATGCCCCGGGGCCGTTGTTGTGCAGTCTGTGAGGCGCTATCTTTCTCCATGAAAAAAAACAAACACGATATCGCACCTTCAAACACTTCATGTTCATTCTCACTAAAAAAAACAGCTTTCTCAGTCTTGCAGAGTTGTGTCTTTCTTTCACACTCACAAGATAAATCTTTCAGTTTCATTTCCACTTTTACGCACTCATCCTACTCAAGAAGGGGAAGTGTTGTCAAACATCACCCATCTAGAAAATATAAATGCAGATGTCATTTTCAACTGCCCTCTAACCATGGCCACTTCAAACTGTTCTAACACAGTGGTAAGAGTCAGTTCTTTTGTCACATTGCTAAACAAGCAGTTCAAGTCAATGAACAGAGCTAAATTCCACACGAGACACTTTTTATTCTTCACATTCTGACAAAGCGCTCTTCATTTCCTTATCCCAGCAGAAAGATACATTCTGTAATTGTCTAAAAATTGATTAGCTTGGTGACAGTGCTGCCGCTCAGCTAACAATAAAATGCTAAAACAAAAATCCGACTTCAGTAATTGTGCAGTGGAGCAATTTCCAGTGATTAAACAAACCAGCCAGCCGTGTCATCCAAATATGTAAATAGGAGCACGGAGCATGAAGAAAGAGACGGATTGCTGTAATGATTTCAGGGATTGTCACTCACATTGTAAGCAACCTCCTTGGCAAACACTAATGGAGGGGAGGAAGGTGGGGTTGAACTGTTGAACTCTAGGAATTTGAAGGCAGACGGTCGGTGCTGCAAGTCCACTGGTCAAACAAAGGGTGTCTCTCTCCGCATGTGAGCGTGTGCGTCGTGTTTGCATTTCACTCCCGACTAATTTGACACTAATCTTTCCACAACACACTTTTCTCCTCTCTTAAAGGGAATGGGACGTATTAATTGCGCTCGCACGCAGCACTGACTCTTAACGACTGGATGCATTAAATGTTTCCATCACCTTCTGATGAAGATTAGCATTGGAGTGAATAAGAACTAGATACGACCACATCATTATTCAGTGGCACTGGCCTTTATGTGCTGAATAGCTGCCAAGATAAAGGGATTATCAGGGTGGATGGAATAGGATGAACGATGTCGTGTGTGTGAGTTTGAGAAATCTATTGAGGGAATTAATTCTGAAAGCTGATAATCAGATGCAACAGATGCCTGGAGACACATGATCTCATATTCAGTCTGGCACATGTACAAATTATGCCTTCCATTAACAACATCCACACACTTCCTCCATCAAAGGTCCATTAACACGCACCAGTGTAATTCTTCCGTTTTCCTATCTCCACAGACGCACCCCACGAAATGCACTGGGCAAAAAAGGCATTTAAAGACGGCTGCGTTTGTGTGTGTCTGAGTAACTGAAATTGAAATCCAATCTGTCTTTATGAGGGTCTAACCACAGCAGGGGTGGGTTCATTAGACGACCTAGATGGAGCAAGTGGCAGGGGGTCGGACCCTTCCAGCCCCCCGTAACACTGGGGCTCATAAACTCAATCATCCTCCAGCTCTGCTGGAGTTTTTTGTCTTCTTTCTCCTTCCTCCAATTTGTGTCTCTTTTCTTGTACTGTCTTTATTTCTTGCCCCTGACCTCCTCTCCCCGTAGAATATTCAACACGTCTGGTACCTCTTAAAGATATGGTAAAATATGGAAGCCTGCGGGGATTCAAAGGGCACATCTACAATCAGGAACAACAGCTGGGAGATGGGGTGGGTGGTCAGGGTGAATGTGGGGGGTTGCAGTCAACCACACGACCTCTATATAAGGTATGCTGCAAAACATGGCAACCGTCATACGGCAGATTTCTGGTTAAATCTATCCACTGCACGCCTGAGCAACTCTGGAAGATTGCATGAAGCAGATAAGACCCTGCCTCCATCTTTTTGACAATTCCATTTGATTTTTCATTTCACAAGCCAAAGATTATTCCATATTTCATGGCAGCAAGTACAGAGGGTGAACAAAAGCCACGACAAGGCATAGGAGAGGAATCCAAACCAGCAGCAAATTTGGAGAGAATGTGCACAATAATATTGTTTTTTGTTCCTATTTTAGGGGGACTAGTTGGACATTTTGGGGAAATGCATTTGGCTATTTATCAACTATTTCCTGGTTGGGCACAGTTACTTCCTGGAACCGTACTTTTTTGTTGGTTTGTGGTAAAACAAAGACGTCTGTTACCTTCACACTGATCGTGGGAATCAGGCTGGTAATTTTTGTTTTCAGTTTTTGTGCTCAATTAGTTCCTCAAAGTAGCTTCATATTTTGCATAAAGAAATAATATGTTGGTAGGATAGTCATATCAAACCTATCATCCCACTCTTGTGAACATGCATACCAATATATTCAACAAGCTAGGTGCATTGCTGCATTACATCTGTCATGTACATAGGTCTGAACAAGACTAATGACTTAACTGTCACATGTTGTTTGCCAGTGAAGACATTAGATCATAAAAAAAACGCAGTAGATGTCTTTTTATACAACTGGACTTTGTGGTTATAAAACGTTGTCTCAAAAAGGTTTTATCCAAAGCAACTGGACGTGTTTGGTTTTTTGATTACGTTTCAGCCTCTCTCAAGTCAGACTTTCTTAAGTCAGACTTTCTTAAGTCTGACTTGAGAAAGTCAGACTTCAGAAAGTCCTCTGGAATGGAAGGGTGAAACAGCCTCAAGAAACCAAACAAGTCCTGTTGCTTTGGATAAAACCTTTTTGAGATAACATGACCTGGATGACTGAGAACCTTCACAGATATTTATAAAACGTTGTACACAAACCACTTGCTATATTTAACAGCTACATGAACTAAATGGTCAAACGTGTATAAATATAAAAGGCAGCAGAATATGTCTTCACAAAGCGGCAGTGACTGCAACAGCCCCTCTCAATTGAGTAGAAGGAAGCGGCTCGGTAAGTCCCAAGGGGCTGCTGAAAACCAATTGAACCAACTGAATGTGCATCACAGCAGCATCTCAGATACACAACACCAGCTCGTGGCAGAAAATCTGCTTCAAATCAGACACATACACCATTATTTACACACACACGAAAAATCTGTCTCTAGAAATCCACTGGAGAGACAGGCACAGAAGAAGTCAGTTAACCACAACCACTATAAGCAGTGGACATATTGATATGAGCTTGCTATGAAGGAATCTGTGCTGAATTCCACAACTTACTTCGAACGTGTGTCTATTTGAATTTCTTCCTTACTTGTACATCACACACAGAGTGTGAACCTAACACCAGCTTCTCCAGAATGTTCCTTGAGATTAGGAACCATGGCATTATGTCTCAGTTCTCCTGACTACCAGCTCCTTTTAGACCGTTAGCAAAGCCCTGAAAACTTAATACACTCGGCACAACGCTGACATCATGTTATAATGATAATGAGTCTCTGTATGACTTGGTTACTTAAGAACTTCCTAAAAGTGTATCAGCATTTTATCAATTACACTAGCGCTCAAACAAGACAGGATATGTTCCACAGCGTAATTTGCAAGGATTATTCAAAGGAGGAAATCTATTAAAATGCACACGGCGTAAACCACTTCTTGATTTCCGCACCTTGTCACCTTCTCCACCAGCTGTTGCTCCAACGTTTCCCTCCTGTGTACCAACAAAACAAACACAGTGAAAACGTATTTAGAAATGTGCACAAACTAGAGCCTGGCGTTGTGTGTTCTGATTAAGACAGGAACAGAGGAGGGAACTAGTCCAGCATAATCTGACAGAGCAAGGAGAATAATATCATCATTTAAGAAGGAATTAACAACATGAACAGAGCCAGAGAAGAGATTGCAGATTTGCAGGATATAAGCTGCTTGGGCACAAACATGAGATTTGGACTTCCCATGACAAATTTCTTGTGGAAGATTTCCTAGAAATCCTGATTAGAAAACTGCAGTTGCAGTTTTAAAACTCACACTTTTGTAACTTTAATATTGACAGAAAATACTGAAGAAGCTGAAAGCTTAAGGATAATGCAATGAAACACTTTTCCACAGCTTGTGAAGGAGAGAAGTCAGACCAGGGGTAAGTGCTGGTCTGAGAACGGCCTCCAATTGAATTCCAGAGAGAAGTCTAAATATACCCTAAAACACACACACACTGCGGCCTCCCAGGGAAATAAGCAGGGGAACAGAGAAGAAAGAGCGGGATTCCCATAAGGAATCAGTGGAATGTAAACAGACCACCCACCCCCCCAACACACATACATTCAGAGTGCTTCATCAGAGGCCGCGAGACAAGGACTTCATCTGGAAAAAGATGCCCTAGAGAACAAGGCAATTTGTTGGGAATGTCCTTATGCTTTACCACCTCTGGCCTTGCAATGTCCCCCAAAAAGCCCCACAAGAGGCCACAGAAGGGCAGACGCATGCTGGAAAACATGTAACCTTTTGTTTTGACCTAAACTTCCTGTGTACAGAACCCTGCACAATTATGGGTAAAATGATAAAGCTGCACTCAGCCGTACTGAAGACATTATCATCGCGACTAAAGCTGAAGCAGGGGCATGGAAATTTAATGAAAATGTCAGACTGTATTATTCTTATCATCCCTCACCTCCGTATTGTGGCTCGCCTGTGACACACACACGCACACACACACACACGCTCTACTCTAATCCTATGCATGGATGGCTTGAACGAACGACAGCAGCCTTCTCCTGTTAATAAAGCCCTCTGGGTCACACTCACTGTAATTTCTACGGTTCTGAGTCTGAGTGTGTGTGTGTGTGTGTCTGTGTGTAAATGCACTTCAGCTGCTTTCAAATCAAATTGTAGAGCAGAGCTACAACCTGAAGTGTAACACAGCGACTAGTGCTCTACGCGTGACACTCTAATACGTTGCACTGTGATGACAAAGCCCTGCCGTCTTTAACACTTTTTCAGCCATATGACACTATTGTTGTGCCATTAGGCCTATGGCCCACATAACCACCTGCTCTGGAAATGACTTTCTGGGTCGCTTAGGGATTATTGTAGTGCTAACACCAGCAGCACAGAGTCCGAGGGGCCACAGATGGGTCGTACACGGCTCCATATTCAAACAGGTACAAACAATGAAACACCACAAATGCATCGGTACCTAGAACCTTCATTTCTTAGAGATCAGAAACCCACAAGCAGGCTGTTTGCACTTAATTAGTAGGAACAAGTCTAGACGAGCGAAAGTAAACAGCAGATAATTTCCTATGTTGAGCTTTTCCTGGCCTTGTCCTGTGGTTAACCTCGCTGCTTAGTTGGGCAGAGTTTGCTTTCCTTTCGCGAGTGGCCACCACAGCTATTGTTCTGAGTTGCCACTAGGAAAACAGTTACGGCTTACGTTATTGTGGCAAAACCAGTGCAACAACAAGCTAACAGGCGTTTAGAGTTGTCGGCCTTTAAAAGGGTGCACGCCCATTGTTTCAAATCTGAACTGTGAACGTCATTCCAGTCCTTTCACTTTTGAGTTTAGTTTGCAGATGCGATCACGCAGACACTGACACATCATGTAGTATTATTGTATGTAATATTGTTATATTATTGATGAATTAATAGTTATCTGTAATATCTAGCAGGAAAGGTAAAGCATATTTTGAGTGTTTGAAAGTGAATTTAAGCTCGTGATATCAGGGTCTCGGCCCGGAACATCTTTCAGCATTTGTGAAACACTACATATGAAGTAAAACATACACTCGGTGTTGTCTTAATGGCATCATTTACTGCTGTATGCTAATGACCTTCCTTTAGATGGAACTGAAACACTAAAACACCGTGTCACACCGAGAGACCTTTCATCTGAAGATCTGTAAATGCAGAGCAAGCTAAAACAGATGTTTGGAGTTATTCCAAAAACCTTCAACCTCATTCTCTAAGATTTCTGCAGGAATTGAAAGAGGTACTGAGTGGAAGGGAGGTAGCAGAAGACACGATGTGCCCGCTGAATCTCAGCACCTTCAGTGTGTTGTACACAAGCGTACAATCCGAACCGAACAGATACTCTTGTTATTCAGCTGAGTTTACTCCTATGAATAATTGATCAACACGCCAGGCTGTTGGGCTCTACAACGATTCAATAACAGGCTCCAAAGCCTGTTTCTGAGATTTGCAGAGTGGAGCACCACACAGTTTCTAAGGGGAAATATACATCGATTTTATTGACTGCAAAGTTCGGAGCGGCGACGAACACAGGGTGTACGAGAGGGTGAAATGTGTGACATATGTCACATCCTGGACTCAAACCTGCAGTGCACATGGTGTTCATTAGACCAGTGACCCGTGAAGAAACTGATGACAGTCATTCAGTATATGACTAGAGCTTTGTAAAAATGACTGAATGAGAGATGATGGGCAAAAATCCTGTCATGTAACCACACGTCTGATGTACAAAGGTCGCACAACCTCTCAGGGCCTCGTTATCTATTAATAAGCTGTAAAACAACCTCGATGTGTGGCGCACAGTAAAGATTGCGTGAGAGATGGCACGTTCTTGCAAGAAAAACAGACGTGCACGCGTTTTCACAGACGTATTACACATCAACTATCCCAGACAACTGAGTTTTTTTTTGCACATCTGTGTTCATCCGATGTGGAATGGCTTTATGTCATAGTGTGAATTTGCAGGGAGTCACAGGTAAACGATGACTCAAGTTGTGGCAGCAGCTGTGAATTGCTCAGTAGAGAGTCACTGCAGCAACTGGATGATGAGCACACTCACAGAGTCATCGACTGTTTTAAACACACACAATTTGTTTGTGTGTGTGTGTGTATGGGGGGGGGGGTCCTCCTGCTCATTTGTTGTAATTCGCTCATAATCCTTTACTCTGCAAAATGACACAGCTGCCAGACATATCCTCTTTGCTGGCGCCTCAAACCTCCACTCCTTTCCTCCCGGCCTTTCTCTCTCTCTCTCTCTCTTTAACACAAACACAAACACATACAGAAGTATAACCACAAGTGTAACCACAACAAGCATCGTGCCTATTTATGCACAATAAGAAATAACAAAGATTAAACCATCGTCAGACAATAAACACTTGCGTTCATCACAGAAAGAACTAGATAGTTGTGACAGAATAAAAATGAGTAGGTTGTTTTGGACTGAAGTAGGAAATAAATGTGTTTGTTCGCTTCCTGTTTGTGAGGACACAACACACCCTGTTTATGCTGTGACTTATTTAACAGACAGCTAAATAGTCACATGCAATACAGACACAGAAACTGTGCTTCCTAAGCTCAAAATAATTTGGTATTAGGCTCAAAGCATCTGGAAAACATACTTGGTGGAGTCTACGAGAAAAACTTGTATGTGATCAACAACTAAAATAAAAATAAGCATCAATAAACTGATGAAAAACTCTATTTGCATCAATTCAATGGAGGATTATGATACAATACAAAACATTGAATTTTCAAATAGAATGCCTTTACATGCAGAAACACACAGAAAGTAAGATAAAGTTACAGCTCTCTACAAGCGCAACACAAAACAGAGAATAGTGAAGAAAAGAGCAGGAACTCAGGATGCGGGGAGCCCACATGTTTCGCTGGTGAATCCAGTCTGTCCACACATCCCCTAGCAACCCTGTAACCCTGGGCGACGGCGCCTTGACAATGAACAGAGAGCAGGATTCAGTTGTACTCCATTTGCTTGTTGCCGAGCGGCTGAAGATGCAGATCTTTCAGATGCGGACGCATATGTAGCTACAAGTTTACGCATGAAAACACCTCATGCAAAGTATTCAAAGTATTTCGCCGTTTCGTCCGTGCGCACACAATAACAAACTGTCACATATAGAAACACAAAGAAGCCCATACACTCGTACACACACAGACTCTCCTCTGTGCTATAAGTGATTGAGTTACCGAGACAGTCAATATACTACCTCACACGGAGAAAGGAAAAATCAATAGTGTTACTCTATCCAAGCAATTCATCACCTGCTAACAGCGTAAGGCAATTCAAAACTGTGCGTGGAAGTCCGAACGACAACACCGGAGTCCAAAGAAGTGAAAAACACTGAGAAATGTTATCTTCACCTATATCTGCTCACATTCTGCACACTCGGCTGACAGTGTCACAGGCACGCAGGCTACACGCTCGCTTCCAACCGTCAACAGATGCGAGAGGACAGCGCTGGAACGAGGAATGAACCAGCAGCACTGACGTCTCAACAAATGAGATGGGAAATTTCTGGAACGGCGTTGGCGCTGTTGAGGCCGCACCACAGGGGGCCTTAGGTCACAATGTTGGCATAGCTGCCGTCGATGCAATAAAGAAAAGCGGGGCCTGTATATGTTAACGCGGCGTCTTCGCTGTGTTATCGGCTGCACTGTCTCGTGGCGGAAGAACCTCGCATTCTCCAGAACGTTCCCTGCTGCAGGATGCTGCAGCGCACCAAACATTGGGGAGGAAGTGTCCTCTGTCAGTAGAGTTTGTGTGCCTTAAGGTAGCTATTATGGCATTAAGCCTGGGAGTATTGTGTGTGTGATGCAGAGTCATTAGCAGTGTCGTTTTCAGCATACAGCATGCTTAATGAGAGGGCACGGCCACGCTGTCTGAGTGATTAGTTATTGTGAAGGCTGAGGGCCAACGCTGATTTCTGTGTGTGTGTGTGTGTGTGTGTGTGTGTGTGTGTGTGCGCACAAGGCAGGGGGGGGTTGTTCATTTACATGTCTGGAAGGAAAAAGAGAGGCTGTGCAAGACAGAGATGCTCAAAAATACGGTAAAACCCGGAGTGACTGTAAATGATCTAATCTCAGTTCTGAGTCTATTACTGGTCACTTTTCATGTGCACGTTCAAGGAAACCCCCACAAAGTGGTGAAAAGCAACATTTACTGGAAGTCAAATTCAATGAGACACGGTGCCAGAGCCAAACCCTATCCCACTTTCTTTTTTATGAGGTATTGTGTGGCTGAGAAGAGCCTAAAATAACTTTCATAGCATGGTTGAAAAGAAGCTAATCCCCCATTTGTTGCTCTGAGTCAGGTTTTAATTTACCAGTTTTATGACTGGCTGTGTGCATGTGCGTAAAATCAGAATGAATAACTAAATAAACCCCTAACAAATAAGTAGGTCTTGGAGCTAAATAGTAATTAACCCTAAACACCGTGTAGGGTTAGAGAAACAAAACGTGTGTTATGTCTGGTGACTAAACACAGTAAATCTGATTACAACTTGGATTTCCCGCTGTTATTTTCCGACCTGTCTGAGATTTGCCATTGGCTCATTTCCCCAAATTCCTCCTCCCCATTTCATTCCTCAGCTCGATCCTTCCACCTTTACGATTGTCTGGAGCCAGAAACAGGACTGAGTCATATTCAAACCATCCTCTAAAGTCGTACGTTGTCTGTGAGTGTTTGTGAGAGTAGCCTTTTCCTCTCCCATTTCCCACTTTCCTCTTCTTGTTGTAGTTCTTCTTTTTATCCTCTTTTTTTTAAACATCCCACTCCTGTCATTTTCTCCTTTTTATTCCCAGGGAGCTCTGGGGCCTGACTCTGTCTAAACTGATTCATGTCACTGTTCACTGCAGCTTAGCACCCTGCTGTGGTGGGTCTCTTTATTTTTCAAGCTCACATCTCTCTCTTTTAACACGGTCCACCCCCTACCCCACTTCCCCGACACCCAGATCACTTCCTTTACCTGCAAGGTAAACAACTTTTATCTCCTCTTCCTCTTTCATCTTCGTGTCAAGACACAACTTTTGCTGTGAAGAAAAGCTGCAGCTTCTGCAGCATAACTTGGGCATTTGGTCTTTGTAGACATTTTTCAAATGTGGGCCACATCTGTATTCTTCACTACCTCGCTAAGCTTAGAAAAATATATATGCAAGTGACAGATAAGCACTTTGACAGTGCTGAGTGAAGGTGCAGCCGGCAGGGTTCACCTGGTGTTTTTCATACACTCTCATCCTTGAAGTATTTTCCTGCCCCCATTGTGACCTTTGGCTGCATTTTTTCTCAATTAATCAACCAACAAGTAATTCAAAAATGCTGATCACATATTCTTGTTTTACTTTGAACTAAAAAGGTAGTAAAATTTCACTCACTTAAAAATGTTCTGTCTACTGAGTGACTGATAATTTCAACTAAGCTGATTTCATTCTTGTTGCACAGAATGACTTTATTCTTTATAGCGAAGGACATTTCCTCCTCTATCTCTGACTCTTCTATCCAAGCACAAGTCACAGATTCAACTGTGGTGATAAAGATTCTTCCTGAAAAACCAATTAGAAGCTTTACTTATGTGTATATATGGCAAATGAAACATTGTTTTCCAGGTAAAATCTACCCATAAATTATGGAAACCAGGTTTCTCGTTTACATGACAGAAAAGAAATATAACTATAACTATGTTTCTTGAGTGCATGGAAACCAAACGTACGTATCATGGGTTAGGGTTAGGGTTCCCCAATGTTTTCTCAGTGTCAACTGGGATCCGCTCAGCTATCTCTCAAGGACATCGTCAGGTCACAACTATAATAAACCACACTTCTTAAAGAATTACCTTCTCCGTGGTCCTTGTTCCAGCAGGACATCCGTCCCTTTCATTGATGGCCAGCATGAGGATAAAATGTCAGGACACTGAGCTTTATAAAAATAACTTTAATGATCCCATTGGGACAACTGTCTGACAGTACACGTCCAAAGACGTCTTGACATGTTGCCAGGAGGAACTGAGAACTGAACCATCCATCCTGGGGCTCATAGTTGACTGCTCTACCAACTGAGGTACTTGCCCACTATCATTCTTCCATGAGGGAATCTAAGAACAACATCGCGGATCAACTGTCCAAAAATCAAAAGGCCCCTCACATAACGTAACAATCGACCCTTTGTTCTTCCACTTGGCTCCAACATCTTTTCTCTAGTTCTATTTACTCATTCATTCATTCAGTCTGTGTCACTCTTTCGCCCCCCCCCCCTCTCTCTTTCCTCTCTCTTCCTTCCTTTACGTTTTGTTATTGCCACTGTCCAACCCTGGCGAGTAAAGCGTATTTACAAGCAGCCAGCGAAGGCGAACAACCAACCCATTCAAAGAGCTCAGCGCTGACAGAGATGGACAAAGAAAGGAGGAGGATTGAGTGGGAAAAGCAGAGAGATGAAGACAGAAGCGAAAGTCCCTTGATGATTTGGAGATATCAGTACGCAAGCCGCTCATTTCAGAGAAAACACAACACTTCTAATGGCTATAATTGCATCCTTCTCAAGCTTTCCTACCACTGTTATGCTGCAAATTGTTTCAGTTGAACTCACACCGACCACAAAAACACACGCTGTCAGTCTTGCTCTTTCTCATCCTCCCACCAACACACACAAACACTTCTCTCTCTACTGACATAATGCCCTATAGTCTATAGGCAAACACTGTGCCTGCTGTAAACAGTCATTTGCAACCAGGCCAAAGAGAAAAGTGGATCAAACTGGACTGTTATTTCCTCTCTACCAGCGAGATAGAAGCTTTAAGCAATAATTCTCTGTGATTCAAAACAGAACTGATCACTTTCCTTTTTCAAAGCCACAAGCTCAGCGATCAAAACAATGACAGGGAAGAATTTAGGAAGTTTATTCTACTTACTTTTATTGTTTTAGAGTTGTTGGCAAATTAAATGTTGTGTTGAATTTTAATAGTCCTGTCACCTGGTTGATCTGTTTCTATATTTTTTTGTTTCACTTCTGCATTTATTTTGACATCCCCTGCTTCTGTCCTTCTTGTGAAGACAGTATGCTGTCTCTTTGTCCGATAGTTGCCTTCAGTAATCAGTGACTCTCCAGCCAGCTCTCTCTTGGTCTTCGTCTCTTTGCTGTCTTCTTCTACTAGACGAATCTGTTACCGTCTCTTGATTCTCTGGAACCCAGCCTGTTTCTGTCGACACCAGACCTGTATTCTCGCTTGGCTCTGTAAGTCCCTGCATCTCTTCCTGTCAACTCACGACATTGAATCCGTTTCATTGCAGCTGTTTCTGGAATTCACCTATCTGTAGAAGTATCATATGCTGTGAGACATTCTGTCCTTTCACCATCTTCTCCTGCCACACAGCCCACCTGTTCACCACTCTTCCAGAACACTTACCTTAGCCTCATCTCCTGCATTCAATACAGTAAGAACCTGCTCCTGCAATACTGCACCAATCCACAGTGCAAGAAAAAAAAACTTAAAACCTAGAAGCAAAAAGCTGACGGTGAAATGCTGAATGGCACAAAGCAACAAAGATGCCTGATAGGAAAAGTAAAAGGTGCCGAATAACCATCACATCGCTTCTGACACACACACACACACACACACACACACACACACACACACACACACACACACACACACACACACACACACACACAGAGCCTTTAAAATCTTAGTCAGAAAAAGCGAGTTGAAGATGTTGCCTTGGCAACAGCATTATAGCTTTACTGATATTTTCAGTCCTTCCCTTTCACTGCGAACTCACCTGTCACGATCAACCAACCACAAGAGACCAAAACAACCCTACGTATGATTGACCCTGGAGACCAACATCATTCACATTTTCCCACTTTTCCTTTCTCACTGATGAGTGTTAAAACACTGAGGAAAAGGCATCGAGTATCAGCCTTGTGCTATTGCATTTTATCAGTGAAAACCCATAGCAATACGTACCCACACCTTGTTTGTCTATGGCTTATATTATTACCCCAGCATCCACCGAAATAACAGGGGAATTTCCTATTATGACTCTGCTTGGAACAAGGGAAAAGGGAGGTTCACCTTATTGTAAGCTGGAGAGAGAGAGTCATTATGTGCGTGCCTGAAGGCCTGTGCTCAGGATTGATGCCCGTGGTAGGGATGCAGGGTTGTTAGAGTCTGAGAAAGAAAATCAGAATGTGTCAGAGAAAAGGGTTTGAGTCGAGATAAGCAGCGGGACCAGGAACTGAAAGAAGTACATAGGACGTGTTAGGAGAACAGAGAGAAGACGGGAGGCCACACAAACGAAACAGTGAGGAGACAGAAGGGAGAGTGACAGAGACAGACAGCTAGAGAGGGAGGGGGTGTAAAGCAGTGTCAGTCAGCCTTAGGTCCTGGGTGATGGATGGGAACCGATCCTGTGGCCATCCCATCCTTCATGACTACACACAGACAAACCCCATGCAGAGCAGAAAACCTCTGCTCACTGTCACCAGATGTGACACATGATGTCAAACATCTGACCCCACAAACACACGACGACTCTATCAGCATTGTTTGCACACTGTCTTAGTGTATCGTGCATTTCTGACACCACGGAAAAGATCTATTTTAATTTCACAGGTTTATTTTGTAGAATAATAGCGTTGGCATGCTTCATTGAGCCCCCGGGGGAAACTGTTGTCGGACAGATTGTTGGACAGCTGCATGTTGGCGCAACTATGGGGTTTCAGTGTCTGGTGCAAGGACACCTCAACGTGTAGCCTGAAGGAGCCAGGATTCAAACCACTCACCCTGGCCTTCATAGATGACTGCTCCACGCACTGAACGACGAGGGAGGAATAAATAGACAATAGGTGCCGACAAGGACAAAGGTTCATAGAAGATGCAGAGAGACTCGCCAACACAAAGGTGAAAATATCTTACACAAGGAAACAGATATTGTTCTTACAAAGACAAAAGTGTGTTGGCTCCACAGAATACTGATGAGGCTCCGTATGTGCATCTGTGTGTGGTTAATGTGCATGGATGTGTCTGTACCATTCATGTATTTGTCTGTACAATGCTCCCTGCAGTGCTTTATCCAGCAGAGTGTGAGATGAGGATCCTCCCCTTGGGTGACATTACAGCATCCCTTCGCTGCAGTGTGTGACTGTGACTGTGTGTGTGTGTGTGTCTGCTGCATCAGCAGTCCTCTACACCAAGGAGAGGGGACAGTTTGTACACACTCTGTTCATTCAGCCATATCTACTGTCCATTACCTCAGTTCACCCCCCCACGCGCGGAGCATGCTGTTAATCATTCGGTCAGTGCTTGTTCACGCGCGACACCTGTGCAGCACATTTAATGCACGGCACAACTCAAACTAAATCCAGGCTTCCCACAAGCCCCACTGCTTCTGCAACAGAGACCTTTTTGCTTCTTGACTCCTCCCAGTCCTTGGCATCCCTCCTGGCGTCTGACTCGAGAAGGAACAATAACAGCAGAAACCATTTTGGGAATGGTAGTTCGGGTGAAGAGGGCATCGCAACCTGCAGAGCACCAAACCTCTGCACACAGCGGCGAGCGCAGCTTCCTCGTTAGCTATGTACAACCTTGATGGATGTAAAAACTCTCAAAAAGCATCTATGTTTCTGAGTTTGAGGCTTTACAAATGAATCTGTTTGGAGCCAGATGTAGAAGAAACATGTGGAAATTCAAATCTACCTTATAGTCTGGAATCGAATACAGGGGATGATCTCAACTTATGTCCTTTTTATGCCAACATCCATTATCTTGGCAGTAGTAACAGTGCTGAATAACTGTCGCCACATTGGACCACAGTACCAGAATGCAAGTCATTTCCTCATCAATGGCCTTTTCCCCTCCTAGCACACAACAACCTGTGTTACCTACAGCTCTTCGGAGAAGGGACTCTGGCGTCCCGTTAGAACTTTCCAAAGGCGATCGCGCTGATTTCCCTGAACGTGCCACCTCGTCCCTCTCCCCTCTGTCACATAACAAAAGAGTTGAGGTCTGTTTCAGTGTGGCACAGAGCGTGTGCACGCAACACAGATGCAGCGGCAGAACAGCCGAACAGAAGAGGTAAACAATCGCAGTGTGTGTGTGTGGTTTGTTTTTCCATATGCGTGCTTTGAGATCTGAAATGTTAGCGCTCACGCATGTGTTTGTGTCGTTTTGCATATGTGCGAGGCTGCGTTTTCAGGTCACTGCATGTAAACTATGCGAGCCTGGCTGGTAGAGGTGTGTGTTTCTCAGCTTAAGATCGGGCAGGACTCCAACTGCCGTACGTCAGGACAAACAAGTCTGGTGTTGTATTTATTGCAACGACACAACATAATATCGTCACTCAAAATGCTGTGATTGACAAATTGAAATTGCATATTTAGGTTGATAAGAGATTATTTTATGTTCAAATTTTGTATCTCGTCGTCGATTTGCTGGAGTAATATTTAACATTTTAAGTCCCCTGCTTTAGATAAGCAGTGTCGGAATGTTTCCTGCTTTTACTACGGTGTAAAAAAAAGAAAATCAGTAGCTGTCCTGTGTCATTAGCCGTGATAATTTGCATTTCTAATTTGCAAACACTGCTCTGAACCAGCTGAAGATCCACAAACTCTGTCGAGTGCGTCCTTTGAAACCTGTGCGCTAGTGTCCCTTCAGAATAAGTGGAGCTTCCGGTGCTCTAATAACGACTACAAATGGGATTTCAAAAAGCATAACAAGTGCCCTTTACACTGTAAAGAACAAATGAAAAATCAATTCAAGGGTCAACAGTGAGGAGAAGACGGGGGGAAGCACCAGCGATAACACAGCTGATGCACTGCAGATCAATATCCTCTTTTTA
This sequence comes from Microctenopoma steveboyesi, assembly GCA_032359275.1. Lineage (NCBI taxonomy): Eukaryota > Metazoa > Chordata > Actinopteri > Anabantiformes > Anabantidae > Microctenopoma > Microctenopoma steveboyesi. Next base: position 7,887,243 of record JAUMHF010000003.1, on the reverse strand, counting down.
TTATTAGAATTGCTCGCTCACTTTTTATCCTCCTCAACTGTCATAACATTTATCTAATAGCTTTGTTCTTGCTCCGTCCCGACCTCGCCGTCTGACTGAACCCGTGCTTTCCCTTCGCTCATTTCTCATCTCTTATCTTGACGAGCGCGCGAGACGAGATGAGACATTTTCAGCAGCTGAGAGTTAATGATCATTCCTGCACCAGCGGACCGTTCTCAGCTCAGAGCATCCAGTTCATAGTAGCCTCAGAGAAATGTGACTGGGTGTTTCCTTTACAGTTCCTTCCAAACCACAGTTTGCAGCGCATGTATTTCCGCTTTCAAGTTAAAACCGCATGGGCGAGTTCACGACCTGCATCACCATTCAGTTAAACAAACGTGGGGCGGGGTCACGTTTTTTAAAATCTGCAACCAGAGCCACATCTTAAAAGAACATAACGATCAGATCGATACTGAAACAAATCTTTGCAGCATCAGAACCTAACGGTATTTTCCTGTCTTTCAGAGCCTTGGTAGCGAGAGCAACACACCTTTCCTCCAGACTCAATTGTTGCTCTAACGCCCTGAGGTGTGTATCTTGGATGGACCGGGGTGTCTATCAGGGCGTGCAGGGTAATCGCCAAAGCTAACGTGTAGAGCCAAACGCTCCACTGTTTGCCTACCAATGACAGGGATGAGGTTCTTGCATGTTGAAGCCTAAGTGAGAGTGAAATGCACGTTGTCTGCTAAATGACATATTGACGGCCTCTTCATCGTTTTAGCAGCAGGTTCGGCATAGCAACGCCGCCCTTCTCCATCAGTCCATCAGATGCACTATGAGCTGTTTTAATGAGACCAGACTTCCAGGCAGATGTTCAGCCTCACCGCTCCTCACAGAGAGCAGTTCACACACATGCCAGTGTAGCTGATATGTTACTGAGACCTGCTGAGGTAAAGTGCTCCCGATCCAAAAAACATTTCTTCAACGCAATCGTTGCTTTTTCTCTGACTACACAGGAAGCTTAAGGTAATGCAGATCCATAATCTACAGGTTTAACAAGAAGCATTTAGAAGACAGGATCAACATTAGAGGTGCATGACAGAAATCCTAAAGTAAATGCTGAGTCTGAGTGTGAATAAGGAAGACGCAGCACAATGCACACAGCTTCAGCATGATGCACAATGACGTAAAGAAAGGGGGGCGGAGAGATGTGGGCACACAGCTGGTTTTGAAACTGCATACGGAGATTTAGAAGCAGAATCTGAGAGGCTGTATCAGACAATTTCTGGAACTTCTCAAATCCGATGAGTCAACATCTGTGTTGAGTTCACCCAGCGATTAAGCAGGCGTTTGGAAGAAAGGAAGTCGACAGCGTATTAATTTCTATCTCCAGCTCTGACTTTGCACAGCAACCGTCTTAAGGTGAGAGACATTATAGTTGCATTAAATGCTATTTATGCCTTGTCTTTGACAGGAAGCTTGAAATGTGGTAAATCCAAGGAGTTACAAACACTTCTTCTCTCCACAGTTCATCGTTTGACAGAGGTCAGCCATAGACCGTCTGGTTAAACTCCTTCGCGAATGCTTTCCCTCCTCATGTGCAACAGCTGCAAATACCCGCCGTCGTTTGCATCCAAATACCAGCATTAGCAGCATGCTATGAATATTCTGCAGTTAAAATAAGTCACAAAGCACTTGTCATGCTGACGTCCCCCTCACGGTCAGCAAATGCTGCCTCTGAAATGTGTCTGATATCAGCTGCAGAAACCTGCCAGTTACTTCCTCGTAGACAATATAATGCCACAAAGGTAGGAAACAAATATTCTCAAACTATTTCTCATTTTAGTTGCTATGTTGGACATAATCACAGAATGGCTGCTACTGAAAAAGAGCTCATCGTGTTTTTAGATCAAACACACACACACCTGTTGCCAGCTCGTGCGGAGCGGTTTATAACTATGAAACATGTTTCTATTAATGGATGAACGGGAAATATCAGTTTCATTAATGTTCACTGTGTAACACAAGGAAGTGAGGTGAATGCAGAGGGAAAGTAAAACACAGTGCAAATTGTGTTGTGCTGAAGTGAAAGGCAGGCTGCTGCAGGGTGGATGGACTGCCAACAGCTCCCATTCAACAGCTGAACACATCGACACAGACTCCGGGAGGGGGCGGGGGGGTCTGTCTTGGTGGATTCTGGCTCTGCGTGACTGTGTTTGTCTGCAAATTAGGGGGGAAAGAGAGAACTCGAGGAGAACTGACAGAGTGTGAAAAAGGATGTTTATTTATTTGGCAGATCAGCAAAGAGGACGTTCTTATTTCCAGCTAAGAAAGAAGAAGGAAAATGGTCAGAGTATTGTGTCTGTGTCTCAGTGTGTGTCTCAGCGTGTTCGTGTTTACATTATACATGCACAAACGGTATCTGCGATTGTATATGCATGTTACATGCCTGTCAGTGAGCGATGTTTACGTATGACTGAGAAAATCCGGAGGGCTCAGCAACAACCACACACGGCCCCATACTACATGTGCGCGTGCGTGTGTGTGTGTGTGTGTGTGTGTGTGTGTGTGCACATGCCTTTGAACTGTGATTAGAAATGTCACCACAGGGAAGATTACGCCTCAAAAACAATTACTGCATCCTTATGTGTCAGTACTAACCATGTTGTACTGTGATAAAGTATTTGCCCCCGCCGCGAGTCTTTTTTTCATTTTTTTGGGACATTTATTAAAACTCGTGACTCAGAACGTGAAATAAATGTAAATATTACACAGAGATAACCCGAGTAAATGCAAAACGCTGTTTTTAAATGATGATTTATGCCAATGAGGGAAAAAATTGCCTTGCACTGTACTTCCCCATATAACTTTTGATCATTTCCACAATGAAGAATAATAATAAACCATATCTTATTTCTTCTGCAAAGGCAAAAACACTAATAAGCAATTTAACTTCATTATTTAAAAATAAAAGGCATGTAAAGGTTAGTGGTCATCTACTTAAGGTAACACCAAGGTTACATGGTTATCTATTCGGGATATTAAATCTACCCTGGGTTGGTTTATTTATTTTTTTATTAAGCAAAGCTGCAACCGAACTAGAGTGAAACTGAGCGCAGACATAACGAAGAAATCACTGGAGAGAGGGAGAGAGAGGGATGGATGTCCATGTTTCTCCAATGTAATGAACGCTGTGGAGTACTGACCGGAAACACCGAAATGCTGTGTGCAGTGGCAACAAGTCCCAGCTAAGCTGTCTGCTTCAATTAGGCTGAAGCTGCCGCAGTCGCAAGAAGTCAGAGTGAAGTTTCCCGCTGCGCCCGCGCCCGCACACGCACGCGCGCACACACCGACACCGCACTAACAATAAGTCAAGAAAACAAGACAACTTATACGGTGAGACGTTCACTCACCAGGGGAACAGGACTGTCCAAAGCCTGAAGAGAAAGTGGTTGGATTTGTTCCGCTGCGCCTTTATGTTCGGTCCAAACCTGTTTCTGCTGCATGAATCTGATGACGGGGACGTTCTGTCTGTAGGAGCGACGCACACACACACACGCACGCACGCTCACGCACGCACGCACAGTCACAGATGCGAGCCGTTCTTCAGCCTGCGCACATTTCTGGACATTAGACACACGGCGCTGCTCACTTCAGTCTGCTCCGCTCTGAGCTCCGCCGGGCAGAACACTGGCTGGAGGAGGAGCGCTAGAGAGCAGCCGCGCAAGGCTTCATGGGAAATGCAGTTCGGCAGAGGTCCGAGCTGCGGTCTGGACGTCCCGTAAATCAAGAGCTTAATATTCCCACCATTAGAAATATTAACGTGAACACGAGAGGTTTACCTCGTGTTGTCATTATTAATTTTTCGTTTTTGTGCTACGTAACCATTTTTTTAGTTTGTGCTCATACAGAATACAGAAGTATTATGAATAACATGAACAAAAATTGCTTTTCTATTCGTCCTGACATTGCAAACATTGCACAACTTTTTATTTCAGTCAGACCTCGACATGAAACCTGACAATACCTTTGTTTATCTTAGAGGTCAGCTCTTCCCTTGAGCATTAATTGTTTCTGAATGCCCTGCGCTGCTGGATGTGAAGTACAGCTACTTAATATTCTTCCACTTGTGTGTGTGTGTGTGTGTGTGGTGGGTGTGGGGAGTGTATAGGAAATGCTTCTGCTTCTCAGTAGTTGCATGTCTAAATATAGAGCCCCATGCCGCCACTGTCCAGCTGTCACAGGCTGGGTCGGATTGTCGGGCATTCAGGAAAGAGACTTGAGGTCTGTTGAAGTTGGGATAAATTGTACAAGCTTGGGTGTGCTGATCTGAGAATAACACATTTGTTCTTCACACACCCTGAAAACAGAGTGCCTATAAATACCTTGCTATGCTAAACAGAAATCTAGGAAGTTCAAACAAAGAAGTTAAGTTTTTGTACAGAACGGGTTGATTAGTGACAAACTAAGTAATTTAATCATAGAAAACATCTTACCACAGGTTTCCTAAAAAAGATACTGAACTTACATTTACTTCAGCTGTTGAAAAAAGAGGCTAAGAACTTAATGCACACCCACGTGCCTCTACTCTCAAAATCAAATCTGACAAACTTCCCCCTCACAAACAAAACACTTCTTTTGATTTGATGCTGTAAAACACACAACACGCTTCTTATTTCTCAGTAGCAATACATCCCATAATTAAATTTGACTCAGGGGCTAATGTGGTCAGAATTCAAATACATCTCCCCTTCTGCCTTCTTTTTAATAACCTCAAGGGCTTTTGACGTTCTTCATCTGCTGAGGAGTTGCTGGGGACCACGTCTTGTCGCCCTTGTCTATGTGATTAGGAGATGCGTCTGTTTGATTGTCTATTTGCAGAGCAGCACCTCCTTTATTGACTTTGTGCGTGACACAGCCACCACTCATTCTCTTCTAATTTAATTCTGTTTGGTGACATTGTTTGTCGGATGATTACAGGAGGGTGCCACAGTCAGCTTCCTTCGGCGTTTGCTTTAGTCAGTCTTGTCATGTTGTGGAGTAATATCTGTGAAGGTTCTCAGTCATCCAGGTCATGGTTATCTCAAAAAAGGTTTATCCAATAGCAACTGGACTTGAGAAAGCCCTCTAGAATGGAAGGGTGATACGTCGTCAAGGAAGACATTTCTGATGGACTCTAGCTGTTCCTTCATTTACGTTAGTCAAGGTCAAAGTAGTGTTATTTTATCAGCAAAGCATTGTTATTATTATAATGTTACTTACTGATTTTATGTGCATGTTTGTGTAATTGTACACCAAGTGCTTTGTAGATTGATTCAGTGTTGTGACTGATGTTGGTGATATTCATCAATAAACACTATTAAATTAATGAACGTGTACGTGTCTCATTAAGACAGTAATCATGATCAGCAGTAAAGTCAGGTAATTCCTCAGCTGGCAACAAATACTGTTGTAATTTGCAAACTCTACATTATTAAACTAATTCATCATTTCTGAAATATGAGAATAAATAATTACTTTTCTGTAGTAATATTGTCTGTATGCACTTAGTGTGAATACAGACCTTGCTATTATATTAATTCTGGTCAAATGAAGTAAACAAGTAAAACATCACTCACTGTCAACAACCAAAATCCTATAATAACTATAATAAAAGTGAATAACTGAATAATTGTGACTCATATTAAAATGTGACAAACGGAACCTGATTACCTTTAATTTCATTTTACTAACTTTGCCACGACGGGGATTTGAACCGGGATTCAAAGGAAAAAAGCTGAATGAACAAACGCTGTTCAGAACCGTGGAGAGCAGCAAGAAAGCTGCAATTTCATTGGCTGTCACTGGATTCCAATTATACGCGACTGGCCTGCAGGTGTGGGCTGTGGGTTTCTGCCTGTCAAACCTGCAGTAAAAGTTACACAGCGTGTAGGATATTCTGTCGCGCCTGGACAGTAAATCTGGTATATCCTCAGATTTGGATTATTAATTAAATAAATGCAAGACATTCTCAAATCACAGTGTGTAAAATTGTGTTCTACTGGACCAGAGTGTATTACTCAGTTTAAAAGTTAGAAAGGTTCTCAATTAAAATAGTTGCTGCTCAATGTCTTGTTGGTTTAAAACAAATTAAAAGTATTAGAAAAGTCTTGATTTTGGATTTTCACAGACTTTTCGTGCAGCTTAGAGAGTTTATTTACTAATACTCTGGGTCTGTGTGCCATTACCATGGTAACGTAGCTCACTCAATTACATTGTTTATCAACATCTTTTC
>JAUMHF010000003.1:7868075-7880890 GCA_032359275.1 Microctenopoma steveboyesi | reverse complement strand
TGGTTTCTTTGCTGGTCTATTTTTTTTTTTTAACGAAAAGAATATATGCTAATATTCAAAAGTCCTGTTTTAAGGAAGTTATCTATGGAAGATGACATTTAAACACGCTTGTATGAGCTTCCAAACAAATGAGCCAGCACTTGAACGTATTTTATCCTCTGGCGCCCTCTAGTGTCCGGTAGGAGAAACACCAACCAGCGTCGAGGTTGGAGGTCACAGCAGGAAACATGGCGGCTTCCAGAAAGGCGACCGTGTTGTTGAGGGCTGTGAAGAAAATAGCGGTTCAGTTTTGTCCCTTCGAGTCCAACGTGAGGTCGACACGGTGAGAAGTGTGGGAGCGTTGTGTTGTGTGGCTGGTTTCAGGAGGAAATGTGTCGATGCGTTGTTTGGGTACCGAGATGTTAAACGCGTTTTCTCAGCAGGGCAGGACTCCGGGAAAGCCACGGATGTGTTCAATGTGTAACAGTATACCCCAAAATATGCTGGACAGCTTAGATAGCAGACTGTTTGCGCTTTGAAGTTCACTGAACTGCAGTGATCCACCGATGTTTTCTAGATCCTCCGGGTTTCAGCTTCAGATGTCGTGTTTTGTTCAACTAATACATACAGATAGTTCATGTTAAAGGACAAAGACAAGTGGGGAATTCTCTTATTTGAAAAAACGATGTTTTATTTTTAATTATCAGAATGGTTGCTGATTAATTTTCTGTCCTATGACGTAATGTTCAGCTCATAATAGTTAAATGAAACCTTTTATTTACTTCCTATCTTAGTCAGTGGCTCTGAAGTTTGATTCTCAGCTTCTGTGATTAATCTAAGCTTTGGTGACACATAACTGGATATTTGGTCCCAAATCAGGCTAAAACATTTAAGTTTTAGTTTTTGACATTTGCCCAAACAAAATCTAAAACTAAAATTAGTTATCATGAAAATTGGCCTCATGTGTGAACGTGTGTGTGTGTTTGTGAAACAATGTGTGTTAAAGCTGCTATTGTTACTCCACAGGGAGTTTCTGGCCTTGGTGGGCTCAGAGAAGGCCAGGTCTACCAACTTGAACTGTGAAGTCCTGTCCGTGGTGAAACATGACAAGTCCGACCCTATAGTGGACATTATTTTCAGTGAGTATCATCAGTGGGACCATAGCGGGGTTTTTATTCACTGAAGATATATAAGCTCCATATCTTTAGTAACATGCTGAGGTTTTCACTGTATAATGCTGCTTGTGTAATGGTCATATACAATGAGTGAAGTGCTCACCAGAAGTAGAAATGCAGGCCACAGGTCAGCTGACCATTGTTCGGACGGAGCCTATTGTCTCTTACTTGACTTGTGCTCAGAGTTAACTTTTCACCTTTTTTTTTGCTTTCTGTTCCTTATGCAGAGAGATCAGTCATTGTGGGTTCATGAGTCACACTATTGTGTCTTTGTCTTTCGTCTCTGCAGTCGACGGAGACAGGCTCGTGCTGAAGGGAGCAAAGTTGACCAGCAACGAGATGCTGAGCGCGTTTCAGTCAAGCTGCTTAGCCAAGGACACACAAGAAAAAGCTGCAGTGAAGAAGTGATGACCCGTCTGTACTGACTTGATCTGTATTTATCTGTGTACATTCTCTGGTGTTTCTAATAAAAGTATCTCATTAAATGAGTCGGTTGTGATCCGACCTTTGATTTACTCAAGTTCCTTTGGATCGACTGTGATGACGTGATGTTGATTTCTATTTAAGGGTAAAGTCCAGCCAGATGTATCCTGAATGGTTTTCAACATGAACTTTACAACAGTGAAACAGAAAAGGATGCTTATGTTCTCCTTATTAAAGTTGTCAGTTGAAATGCTTTAATGGCTAAAAGTCGCGCTGTGAACAGTACATGGTTAAAAGGATAAAAGAGAGTTGAGGGAACATTACACAAGTCACTGACCTTTGTCAGCAGCCTTAAATATTTGGCACCGTTTTCAGATGAATCCTCACTGGGGAAAAAAGTCAAAGATTAAGACATTGCGTCCTCCACTGCTAGTTCACCCTGTTCTTTTGCCTTTTAAGTGGTTTCTTTCTAGTGTGTTTGTCAAGCTTTAGGATAAATAACCACTTTCTCCTGTAACAGCAGGACAAACGCAGTGCCATCTTCCAGTGAGGCATCCTTTATAAAGCATTTTAATTAGTAAATCATGTAATCATTGAGTAGTTCTAAGAACACAGTGGATTATGAGGCTGTGTTCACACCAGATTGAGACGTAGGGGGTATTTTGTTGCATGATAACATAATAAAGAGAAATAGCTGTTGTTTGGTTAAAAATGCCATGATGTTGTTTTTAAATTAGATACAAATTTAAATTCCAATATAAATTAAGGACCCACGAAGATGTTAGTGTTTTAGGCGTAAATCTATTAAATTACTCGCTGAAATTGAAAACCCACCAATTTAGACTCGCAATCAGCAAGGGGAGGCGGGAGGCGGGAGTTGGACCTCATCTAGTGTGACGTGGCAGGCTGTGATAGGTTCCAGCCGCCTCGTCGAGCCTCGCGCTGGCCCTTTAAAAGCGCTCCGAGCGCGTTCCCACAGCGCAGTTGAATCTTGGTCACCTCGTTCCAGCTGTTGCGGATATCACACCAGAAACTGCAAACATGGTTGAGAAGTTTGTTGGAACATGGAAGATGGTTTCCAGCGAGAACTTTGACGAGTACATGAAAGCACTCGGTAAGTAAGGGTGGAGGTTAAAGAAGTTTATTCTAGTTATTTAATTGACAGTTTCTAGTTAATCTGTGACTTTTAACTTTTCATTTCGCGCTATGCTGTGCTGTATTTGATGCTCAATCATCCTCTTTATTTTATAATTGGTGCGTTTTTCTGCTCCTGCAACTTCACCATCTGCAGGTGTGGGTTTTGCAACCCGGCAGGTGGGAAACCGCACCAAGCCCAATCTTATCGTGAGCGTGGACGACCAAGGGATTATATGCATGAAGTCTCAAAGCACCTTCAAAACTACTGAAATCAAGTTCAAGCTCAACGAGCCGTTCGAGGAGACGACCGCCGACGACAGGAAGACGAGGGTTAGTTTGGTCCGCGGGGCCGAAAAGCAAATCCCAGCAAATCTCAGTGTTTGTGTGCGGGAGGTCACGGGTTGTCTCTCTTCTGTTCCTGCAGACCGTGGTGACTCTGGACAACGGCAAACTTGTGCAGAAACAGAGCTGGGATGGCAAAGAAACGAATATCGAGAGGGAGATCACAGACGGGAAGCTGGTAGCGGTAAGAAGTCTCTTTATTTAGACCAGTTTTTTTTTTTAAATGTGGTCGTCTTTAAAATAAATATTTGTGCCATAGATCAAGCCCATCCGATATTTCTAATTGTGATTTGGCAGGAAAGCGATGTTCTGTCGCACTAAACATTTGTTGCTGCTTTTTAAGACATGCAGACACTGTTTCAAACTCATGACGTCATGCAGAGCCGTGTCAGAACAGCCGCAGTAAATCTGCGCGCTAGATTCCCCCTAAACTAAACATCTGCAGCAATGCACCTTTAGCTTCTCACTGCTGCGCGTCTTCCTCGCGCCCCACCTGTTGTGTCTCCCTCTCTCTCGCCCCCCCCCCCCCCCCACAGAAATGCATAATGGGAGACGTGGTCGCAGTGAGGACGTACGTAAAGGAGGCGTGACGTGGTCCCTTCAGCACTCCTGCTACGAAGCTGGATGACGGGCTCAGTTCAATGAGCGCATCTGCTGACGTTATGGCGTGTTCTGCTCTTTATCTCGTGTTGCCAAAAATCAGTTGTCTGTGCATCCGTTCTTCATCATGACACTTGGATTTTCATTTGAAATTTGTTGTTGTGGTGGTTTGAATAAAAAATGAGAAACCTGAAAGAAAACCTGTCAAACGTTGTCCTGGAGTTCTTTGCATGTTGGCGGTTTGTGCTGTTTGAGTTTAGCATCTCTTGTGATCTTGAACCTTCCTGTAATCGGCCCTTGCCAAGGATTGTTGTGGGGAAAACTCAAAAGAAACATCTTATCTGTGAAATCTGATTTCCTGACTTCAGTGCTTTGTTCCAAAGTGCTCGCCAAGCGCTATTCCCTGTTGGGACTGTCTGAAGTTCTCGTTCCAAGTATTCCAGTCAGTCCTAATACAAGCTTGTATAGTTTCTTTCTTTTGCTCGGAGGTCAAAAACCAGTCACCCAGCCTGATGTGTGTTGGCACAGCCTGTTTAAGGAATGTGAGCTATTAAGAGCATCATGCAGAGAGGTCAGTGAGGAAACGTATTCCCCATCTTCCTCTTTGGAAGGTTGACCTATTCCCATCGCTCATCTAACACTAAAGCTGCACATACAGGAGGGGGAAACCAAAAACACTGGGCTGTCCCCACCCTTTGGCCACTAGTCGAGGGATTGTTCCAGAAGCAGCGGACACTTTCAATGATGGAAAAGAAACGATAGCACTGATTGGCCCTAATGGCCAAAACAGGTGGAACTGGAGGTCAACAATTTTGTTCCCTCCTGAGCAGACAATGGTAGCGGCAGAGAACATACAGCATTGAGCTTTTGGGGAGATGCCAAGTAGAGAATATCACGGTGGGAAGTTAACATCAGAGCTATTAGTGTTGTCACTGGCTCAGTTTGTTGGGCCTCAGATGTTTCGCCTTTAAGAGTCATATTGTCTATAACTGACACCAGATGTATCGGTAAAGCAATGGTGGATGGTCTGTGGGTTTTGTGATGAATGTAATTTAGCTGATATTTTATTCTGACCATTTTTTGAATGAAGACTTGAACATCACAACCGGTGACCTGTCCAGGATGTCCCCTGCCTCTCGGCCGTGCCCTCTCTGGGGCGGCCTGTAGCTTGAAACTGGGAAATGACCATCTCAGGAGCTGCTGCAGCAGATGAGGTCTTTTAGGCATTTCACATTTGTGGCTTGTCAAAAAGAAATCAGTCTTGATCATGTTGACTTGGAGACAGTCTGCTCTGTCTCTGTGCAAAACACCCATAATGCAGCGTAGTGGAAGTCAGGATCGTTTTCCCACGGACAGAGAGCGAGAACATCTGCTATGGATTGACTTACAGGTGCAGCCCTTGTGATCCACAGGCATCTCCGTCACTTTGTTTGTGTAGCTGTAGGGAACGAGACGGACCTCCACCTCCCTGTTTTATTTTTTTTTCCTAATGAAAAAAAATATTACAATCATCTGTCCGCCCTGTGATGGACTGCCGACCTGTGAACCCCGCCTCCTGCTGATCAGCTGGGATTGGCACCAGCCCACGACCCACTGGAATATAAGTCGAAAACGGGTGGATCGATAAGTCAGAGAGTGGGAGAGGACGTTCACGCTCAACATGTATCAGGCAGCGATTCCCTCTGACTATCGGATAAAACACTTTCTAGCCGAAGACCTCACGAGACAGAAAGGGAGGTGTTCCACCGCAGAAATCCTGATCTTTGTCACGTGTCCCTATTTGTCAGAGTCAGGATTAAACAGGGCAAATTAGTAAACCATTTCAGGAAGGAAACAGCTAATCGAAGGCCTGCAGACTTACCTGGCAGAGAAGGAGAATTAGACAGGAGGTGTGAGATATTTCTTGTCAGGTCACGTGAAAGGAAATGCACCGCGCTGTATGATATGAGGATGAAAGTGACATTGTAAACTACTGATTTCCCCCTCAGTGCATGCTGTTTGTTTGCACAAACGGAGGGTGCGTTTGTGTTTTCATGCCTGATAGACAAAGGTATCTTGTTGACACTGGGCTTGTTTTGTGCTGAGAAAACCTGCCATGAACTCACATCCTCTGCTTGACATCTGGAAAGCTCTACTTGAGTTGTAGTGTTGACACCCTTCCTCTGCTTGTCCTTAACTTAAACTCTGTCGAACACAAACGCCTTTCATGTGTAAGTGGATCGACAAAGCTAAAGATGCACTGATATATGACCACTACTGTATGACGGTGAACAGAATGTGGACTGAAAAGATAAACAGATAATAGATTAAACAACTGTTTTTACTGAAGCAGGAGTAGATTCAGAAAATCGGCATCTGTTTGGACAGCTTTTCTGCATGTTTATTTTACAAATGAGCTCCGGATACATCCGTCCAGCATCCACCAGCAGAACACGGACAAACGAAGACAACAGCAGCGACCTGCTCTCTCTCATCGAGATTCAGCCCTGCAGCATCGCGATGGCAGAGTTGTCATTGTGCTATAATGTTGAGTCTGGACGATGTCGGTTTCAGGGAAATGCCAGCAAAAACAGAGGCAGAGCAGACTATTTCATGTCTAGATCTCAAATCCCATTCGGTGTTTTCACTCGATGGTGGGAATGGCCTTGTACTCAAGTAAGGAAGTATGCGACTTCACATTCCCTTCAAACAATGAACACACATCAGCTTTAGCTTAAACCTCTCCACAGGACATGCAGCACCTATGCTGACCCAAGATCAGTCTCCAAGGGCAACCAAACAGCTGGGCACAACTATGTCAATTGAGGCCTCATGCAGCTGTAGGGGAGGATGGTTGCCATGCAACAGAGCCTCTTTCCATCGAATCTCGCAATCCAGTTAAACTTAAGAGTGAACTGTGGTTTCATCAACAACTGTCCAAGTGTTATGCAAGCTGTGCCTTGTCTGTTCACACAGAAGCCATTCTGTTAGTCCCCCCCCAACAGTCAGAGAGACATGTCTGGGATTTCAGGAAGGGAATCAAGGATTGCAGCATGCACATTTGAATAAAGCCATGGTCACTCCCAAACACTCCCCCAAACAGCAATTTCTATGTATTTATATAGCACCAATGAGCAGACCTGATTTCTTTACTCTACATCTGGAGTCATTTGTCCACCTTATCCCACATCCCACTCAAAACATTCTATGCACCACACAATTAAGACATTATATACTCATAACGAAGTCCCTAAACACTGTAAACATTTTGTGTGTAGGATGCATTGCAGGACTTTTAAGACAGAACCAGGCTCAGGGCGGGCGGCCATCTGCCCCTGCGTCATTATTTACATATGTCTAACACAGATATTTGTAATATAGCTTTTAATAGAGCTTTCAGTCAGTTTTTTTCTTATGAAGCATGGGTGTATAGTCAATTCAAAACATATCGTCTACGGGCTTTGGTGCTGTACACGAGGAAGTACATTTTTGCCTTTGTGGACAATACAAATAATCACTGTTTTCATGTCATCCCACCAGGAGTTCCTGTCAAAGTTTAGCTTAGTGCAAGCCCCCTGTGAGTGATTATACAGCTCAGAGGAAGGATGGGGGAAATCTTTAAAGTGACGCTATACAAACCAGACCCTACACAATAGTTTTCCCTAGACAGCCGCAACAAAAATACGATGCAAATGAGCATGTTTATGTCTGTCCTTTCGTCGGCGTGCCTGTGGCGTGCACATGTCCATTCAGAACAGATAAAGAAATACCTAGTCGGGCAATAAATAGTAAGGAAATGGTGGTTCTTTTGCTGCGAGTGCACCACAACTCCTCACTGTTTTAGGCTAATCCGCTCCTCCTCCTATGACTAGTGTGTGACAGGACATGTGATCTGTAATCTGGTGGTAGAAGGAGTGAGGAGCAAATCAGTGTGTGAACATGTGTGTGCCAGACCGGAGGTGACATCCTGGAAGTGGCTTCTTTTTGTAAGAATTCACTGACTTCATAACACACAGAGCTAGTTTGTTTTATGGTCACAGCATGAAGCACGTGGACAGAACTTCTAAGAGGGAAAACCAACTTAAATATTCAAACACTGATGTTACAGAAGCTTCTGTTACATGTTCTTGTAATGGTCATTTGCCTTATGTGTACAATAGGGCATTAGAAATTGTGGTCTGAGGTTTTACGGTACGTTTGGGTCAGAAGAACAATTCGCTCACTTGTGGCAGACAATACAGCAGCCAGCGCGTTGCACCTCACATGATAGTGGAGGCAAGTTAAGATAGCAAGGAATCCCAGTAGATAAAGTCACGGAGAGGTAGGGATTTGTTGTGCTTTGCATGCACACAGACACACACACACACAGAGACAGTGACCTTCTAGTGCAGGTGCTATTGTACTGATTGTTAAAGGTTGTTTTTTTTTTAGGTTGAGCCAGAAACAACCGCTTTATACTAATAGAAACCTACAAACATTCTGTACAAAGAGAAGCTAAAATTATCCAGGTTCGTTCCTCAGCACCCCATGGTACATTTCACCACTGACTTACTTTAGATAGTCTGGACTTGACTTAGGAAACATTCATTAAAAACAATAGGCCATCAGGAAAGTTGGCCTGATGGACACTCTGAGCTGTGCTGTGGACAACAGGCACTTCCCCACGGTGCACTGGAGAGATAACCACAGCCTCTGATAGGCGGTAGGAAAGTGGAAGCCATTAGTCACAGGATGACCTTTCTCTAAGAAGCCTGTAAACAGGCATTTCAGCAGCATAATCCCAAACAGACAAGATTTATTAAACTTGCTGGAAACTGGAAAATCTTTTTATAGGTTTCCTGAAACATCTGCTGCCGACGACTAAGTGACGACTAATGGTTGCAAGGAAATAGTCAGTGTGCAGTAACATAAAATCGTTATAGCAGTAAGTGTACTTGTACGTCATCAATGTATAATGTACTGTACCAAGACAAGATTATATTTATAACCATAAATCTAAGGTCTATGGGTTTACAGCTGTTGGAGTCGACGCCCATGTGAAAGAACTCAGCTGCCTTCCCTGCAATGCACAGCTGCACGTTAAACAAACAAGCAACTCTTTTGTTGGCTCTTTGTCTTGTCAGGCCCTTTTTAGTGGGATAAAAGCAGAAGGGAGAGTGAGGCCTGTGACTAAAAGTCAAGATCCTGACATCAGACCAATGACACAAGGGAGGGTGACGATGCAGGTTAAAGTGAAACGCGGGGAAACAAGTTTTGTGTGGATTCATCAGTCATATTAAAGTCATTTGATTGTTACTCAGACATGAGATCACTTAAAGTTAGCATGTCAGTAAACAAAGTGTGTATAGATGAGTGGTAAGGGATTAGGAAAAGGAGTGAGAGGACGAATAACGGGAGGACTGGACTTTGGCAACAGATGAGGCTAAAAGCAGGAAGTTGCTGGAGGTACGGAAAAGCCGGAAAGGAAAGGAACATGGTTTTAAGGGAAGAGGAGTGTCGCTACTGTTACACGATAGACCTCACACCACAGTGTGCCGACAGCAGGGGAAGTGTGAGTGTGTGCTGAGATGTTAGAGGTGCAGGAAATAGAGAGAATTAGGTGAGGGATAAAGCAACGAGGAGAAAGATTATTGGGACTTTGCTTGTAGCGGGAGCCAGTGGGAGAGCAGTTGTGTTCTCACTCTCCCCTTGGGTGTTCCTGTCAGGGCTCCAGGGAAGCAGACATAATTCACTTAATTGGTTCTCACTCTATAGATATAAGATAGAGGAACAAAATCTCAGAGGGATTGTTCTCTTCTTTGGGGCAAAGGTAGCGCTGACTTCCCTCTGCTGCCTCAGCACACTGGTTTCTCCTCTCACAATTTGATTCCAGTCACATTTCACATGCATCGGCTCTACTCTCAACTTAAAGTTATATTCATTACCACAACCTAAAAAACTAAAAAAACAGAAATGACAGTGTGCTGAGAGACTCCTGATTGAGACTGTAAAGAAATACTACAACTGCCAAAGTCACAGTTTTAGACCAGCACATCTGCCTTAATGCAGTTTATGGTTTATTCCATAAATCATATGACAGCTCCCCTTCCCACAGCATCAGGACATGAGTGACCCTTTCCCCACATTCTTTGTTGAATGCATTGTTTCTTTCTTTAACCTGTGACCCACTGGACACAGTCAGACTGGGATAAGTCGCTGCATATTAACCTTTGTGATTGTAAGAGGCAACATGCCAAGGCAGAAATCAAAAAATGTTGCATTCCCTCATGAACAGGAGCGTGATGTTTCCCACAGGGCTTCCTGGCAAACTTATCTGAATGATACATTTGAGGGTTCAAGAGTCTCATTGCTTTTTGTGAAGACATCCAGTCAAGATGTGCTGTTATCTATGGAACCTTTACGTAAGCTGTGGCTGAATTCCTCACATGTGTGGGAGGCTCGGATTCTAACCACTTTCAAATAGTTGGGCTGATGAACATGCGTACTTTAACAATGTGATATGACTCACTGCACTGAGACCATGTGAATTATCCACAGATGTTTGAAAAACAGGGTTTTGATTTGCAAAATATAAAAAACAACTAAGACTACAGATTCAAATCATATTTTGATAATTAATCTGAATATATTTTGAGGAGAAAAGCACTTATTTAGTTTCAGGGTTAGATGAGAAGCCTATCTGTGTCATACAGAGCTAAAATCTGCCTATCAGTGTGCTCAAAAAGACAGTGCGATAGCAGTTTCTTCCTGCTGTTTCTGTCCAGTCTAGAGCAAAATAGAGATAACAGGCTCCGGGTTGTAGCCACAGTTTCAGCGCAGACGTGACAGTTGATCTTCTCGTCACTAAACATGAAACATTTTTCCCAAAACATTGACAGAAGATAAGTTGCCACCAAAACCCCTCAGATAGGATCATAGCCTCCTCCTCAGCTCGTAGGAAAGTACCTGCACGGAGGAATGCCCAACCGTGAGCTGTAAGGACTGGAACATGTACGAAAGAGCAAAAAGATAATAAAATGAGTCTATAAAGTGTCTATAAAAGTGAGCAACTGAGGTTATTTGGTGACCTTGTTCCCTTAGTGTATGTCTAGAAGCACAGTACACATCCTGCACAGACATAGCAACTTTTTTTCACAGGAACTCTATGAACTGTGTAACTTCTCTGCCTGTCCCACACTGAGTGGCGAGGCTTTTCTAAAGGCCGCAGACAGAAGCACAGTCAATTTAATCAAGGTCTGTGTGTACAGAATCAGCAGCCGTCACATCAAGTAACTTTTCCTTTGTGATACAGCAAAAGCAACAAGCATCCCTCTGCAGTAAAGTGATTTTGCTTCATGGTGACCAGATCTACTGCTCATGTGCTCATGTTGTCAGACGCTGCTCATCCTATGATGTTCACTGCACTGCTGGCCCTAAAAATAAGAAATAGATTAGATCTCAGTCCATAGGGTGCACAGTTTATGTTAGCGCTGTTGATGTGGCAGTATGCTGAGTATTTACTCAAGATACCCTTATCTCACGGTGATTTGCTTACTACTGCTTTTATTTGTTGTTATTCCAAATGTCTACCATCATGTCAATGGATCTATTTTTAAAAGATAAAGTGAGACAGGTGGCGCAGGTCGAAACAATTACAATAGAGTCTAAGACCAGATTTCAAATATTAAAATCATGATTTTATACAAACAAGTGTCAAATATGAAAGTTTCTTTGAAGTAATACTATCATATAATACTGACAATATGTTCATTCATCACTGGTTTAAACTGACTCAGAGTCAGATTAAATAAAAAAAAGTTTCCATTACAGTAAATAAAAGAATCGCCCATCTCTGGGTGATACGCTGCCCACCCGCTACCAGCACAGTTACCAACTCCATCTATTCACCAACGCTTCTTTCACACACTCTCAGAGACGCACACACACACACACACGCACGCACGGAGACAAACACACACAACTCCACAGCAGTAATCCCACCAGTTTTTCTACGGTGGTGATGGTGGGGGGAGTCAACGTTTGCCGGACACAGCTTTTATTTGGGCCCGATTACTTTTGGGCACTGTCATCGTATGGCCTCTGTCCACAGGGATAACACTCATTGGGGTCGGATCGGCGTCCGCCTCACTGGCTCCATTCAACGGACCAGGCACAATCATGTAGAACTGGCAGACCTAACACCTAACCCCCAGAGCCGGGCCAGCCCAGTCAGCAAATACAATCTCAGCACCCACCAACCCACCCCTTTACTCAGATAGGGGGAGTAAAATGAGAGAAAGGGGGGAGTAAGGGGTGGAACGTAAGTGAAAGTGGGAGAGAAAAAATGACTGCAAGTTGGGGTCATAGGAAGAGACAGACATACAGAAAAAGAGAGCGAGTGTGTGGATTCCTAAATGCGGCTGCAGGCTGAAGCCCCCCTGTGATGTACATCAGTCTAGACGGTACAGGGTCGTATCTGTACATGCATACGACGTACACAGCAAAAATACAGCTAGGTGTGTTTTTATATTTGTGTTTCTACAATTGTTTAACGTGATAAAATGCACAATATTACAACAAATATACACTGATAATACAAATATACTGACAGACTGTTGGTTATATGTGATGATGCTTCGTGAACTTGGATCCACGGGCCTCTGCTGCACTCTTGTGGTGCAGCTGAAAGGTCATGCTCTTTTCCAACCAGGGGGAGGGACAGATATTTATCTTACCTGAGCTATAGTTTGGTTTTCACCTACAAATATGAACCTGGGAGCGGGTATTATATATAAACTATAATAAAAAAGGAAGTTAGTTAGTTGATGTTTTTAGAAAACGAATATTTTAATTTCATTTTAAAACAAACACAGGAAAAAAAGGAAATAAGTGAAAGTGAGAGAGCTAAAGGAACACCTGAACACGATGAAGCTGCTGATGGAGCAACCTGCGCTGCATGGTTCTTTAAATGGGTCATACCATTAGGTAGATACGGGAGGGGAGCGGGTGTTAGATGATCATGATTTCCCCACAGATTCACACACTCCGAGAGCTGACGAGCCAAGCATCAGTACGCAGGTAAAATGCATTTCAGCCTGCAGGTAGGTGTGGATTATGGAAGAAAGCTTAAGTATAAGTGGAATTAAGTGAATGTGCTTAAGTTAGAAGTTATTCTCAGGTCTTTCAGTAAACGCACAACAC
>JAUMHF010000003.1:7807584-7867975 GCA_032359275.1 Microctenopoma steveboyesi | reverse complement strand
GCTTAAGTATAAGTGGAATTAAGTGAATGTGCTTAAGTTAGAAGTTATTCTCAGGTCTTTCAGTAAACGCACAACACAGCAGGTCATTGTATACATGTATCCTGCTAGAAGAAGATGCTTTTTTTCATGGCTCATCCTTATTTGCCTCATAGGACGAGAGTACACCATCCCCTCTCCTCTCCAGAGGCTTCTCGCGGAGACGGTGGACTTCTTCATCCTGTTCTGTGTGAAGGCCACCATTGGGCTGTGGATCATGCGACTAGGTGGGATGAAGTGAGTGAAGCTCGAGAACAGAGGTGTAAAACTAAGATCAAACTGCATTCTCACACGGACACAATGTCTCTCCTTTGTGAAGGGACATTGCCAAATTTCTTACCCATTTCATTGTGGAGGAGATGGACGGGAACACGCCCATGGAGGACCTGCAGAGGATGATGTCTGTCGCTCTGGTCTACAGGGTGCTTGTCTGTGTCTATGAAGTGGGTCATCTTTTTTTACATCTCTAGTAACATGGCTAAGCATTAAAAATATTATATATTTAAGAAACCTAATTACTCATCTGTAACATTTTCTGTTTGGATAAAAGGTGACTTATATTAAATCTTTTCACTAGTTTCTGCCTATATTGATTACTGCTTCCATATTTCCCTCTGCTGAATGGAAACACCCCCCAGCCAAATATTTGTAATTAAAACTAAGTGTTGAAACCCTTCCCAGGTTGGCCACTCTTTATGAGCTGTCTCATTACCACACGCTCGTGTTTAACAAGAGGTCCGTGTGAGTCTGTGTTCAGCTTGTTTCCCACAGAGGACACTGATGCAATGTTGTATTCATAATTGCCAGAGATTAAGTAATGTGTCAGGTCTCTAGTTCGACTTCTGCATCAGTGGCTTGTTTTCCCAGATGGGAACCTGCACTGGGACATTCAGGCACATCTGCTAAAAATAATGCTACCTGGCATGTTTCCTTCCATGTTGTATAGTACAGTTGTTTTATTTTTACTGCTGCAGCTGATTATTAGTACGTCCTGCCTGTAATTGTTATATATTGTTCTAACGATATATAAAATACTGGATTTTCAGCAGTGGACTCAACAATAACTGCACTCGGATGTTTCTGAGTTTGAATATCTCTTGTCAAAACAGATCATCTGTATCTGGGGTGCTGGTGGCGCCACGCCGGGAAAGTTCCTTCTTGGCCTGCGGGTGGTAAAATGTGACACAACCACTCTGGTCCAATCCAACCGAGTCCTTGTGGTACCAGCGTCTAATGTCTCGCTTTCTGCGTGAGTAATCACACATGGTTAAAGATACTGTTTGTTTTGGAAGAAACAAACACCGACTGCAGCACATTGTTGAACTTTAAACTACTCATCATCTGTGAAATATTTATTTTGTCCCTTCTGTCTCGATTTTCACAGCTCTGCAGCGCGCGCGCTGAATAAGAACTTCTCCATTGCCTTCCTCTTTCCTGTCTTCATCACTGTCCTATTTTTCCAGCACAACAGGACTGTGTATGACATTGTGGCGGGGACCATCGTTGTCCAGCGTGGAGGGGCCAGGTAGCGTCTGCTTTAGCAGGAGACTCTGATCCCTTATCAGGGTTATTTGTTGTAGTAGCTCAGTTTTACTTGTTCTTTGGATAAAAGCGTCTGCCAAGTAAAGTAAAGTCATGAGAGTCCCATGTGGGCAGTATCATGTATCATGAGACTAAGACTGATTGGCCCCAGTTCTGCACTCACTCAAACATGTCGACAACATGTATTGCACTTTAAAAAAAAGCTTTCAGGTTTAGTCTGGTGCACTGAATACAAAAAAAGTTGACACATGCGATATAAACAAAGAACATTTAGGCACCATTAGGTTCTATCTTTATATCTCACCTACCCTACATGCATTGTACTTTTATTTCAAGCACCGATGCTGAATCACTACTACATACAAATGCTTTTTATTTATTATAGTGATTATTGTTTTGCAGTCAGTGAAGAAACATGTTTTGTGCCTTTTTGATATTTTTGATGAGTACTGTTGATCTCTTTCTGCCAGGGTGAAAACTTTTCTCCCTTCTTTACATTCACACGTTCAGATTTTTAGTTCTAGTTTTAGTTATGAAAGCTTGTGAATGAGTTAATCACATACTGTACAATAAGAAGTCTAGTTTCCAAGTGGATTAAATTATTTCAGTAAAGTCCAAATTTGTGATTTCAAATAATGAATGTCTTCACATATGAAATAAAAGCAAAACATTTTGATACGTCGTCAAGAACAACCTTGAACCCTTGAACCTTGAACCTTGAAGAAACCAAACAAGTCCAGTTGCTTTGGATAAAACCTTTTAGAGATAACCATGACCTGGATGAAGCTTCACAGATAAAATGTATTTTATTTCTGTAATTATCTTGATAATAAAAGCAGCAGTAAGAGTGTGACCTAATGTGATTTGTGCTCAGTTACCCTTAATTAATTTGCCATATAAACTGTGGTCCAAAGGGTGTGTTAGCAGCATGTGTTCTTTAACAGCCTTGTTCAGTAAAAGTCTAAGGTGTAGGAAAAGGCTTTAGGTGTGCACAGTGGAAATGTGGAAATGTTTAATTTAATATAGAAGATGAATGAATAGGTAACAGCAGAGTAGACCTTTTGAGTGCTAAATACTTGATGAGTTTTAATAAAAATGCAGGGAGAGAGTAGTTTAGTGTACAGAAAGTAGAAAAGTGTAAAAAGCTGAAGTTCAGAATAAATTAAGAAATATCTTTGTCTCATGCCTAGAATTGTGGTGATATTGCTATGGTATTATAGACTAATAAATGATCAAAGGGATTAGTTTTGTATTTCTATTAGTGAGACCTGTAAAGACCGTCACACACCCCGACGACACAACAGGCACGTGGTGTGCACCTTAAAGTCAGTATCTGGCTTTCACAATGAAAGTCCCAGCCACCTTCCTGTTATGAGGAACACTGCTCACCCGTTGGAGGGAGTGTATGACTTTATACGAGAGAGACACACAAACTGAGTTCTGTGTGATTTCCATACACACATAGACACACGTCTTTTATTTTGAAAGGCAGCACCTTGTGCTTTACACAGATGTTGCCACATGAGGGCGACATTAGCCAGCGCAGATCACAGCACTGTATGGCCCAGATACACAGGACAGACATAGACTGTAGTTATTGGATGTTGAACATAATATTTTTAACTAACACACATGTATCCATCCATCCATCCATCCATCCATCCACATCCGCAACCCGATCCCGGACCAAGCGGAAGATAATGGATGGATGGATGGATGGATACTGCCCTGTCCTTCCATCTGCCACTTCTCAGGTTATGTCCTTCAGCGTCTTGTTGGGTGTATCTCAGACATGATCCTTGAGCAGTTATTGATGTGATGAGCATGTGGTGTATGCACATTGGCGACTTTTCTTTTCCTCCGACAGTATTTACTTTCCATCTGTAGTATGTATAGATGATTTGAAGTATTTAATCATATTTACTAGCTATCATGGGTGAATACATAACTTTGGTAAAAGTCATTTTTTTGATTTCCTAAACTGCTACAGTTGAATTTGTATGCGCTGTGCTCGTGTAAGATTAGCCATGGGCACATTTTGTGTTGGGGTCCCAGTAGGAAGAGACAGCGTTCACGCAGCTTCCTCAGAGAGGGTAGACTTTTAAATAGCAACCATTAATCCTTATGAATTAGTAATCATCATCAGTTTCTTGCCAACAATGCACACAAATGGAAAAAGACACAAATCACAGCCACCATCCAGGACGTTTCTTTTTAACTAATACTAGTGTTTTGATTTTATTCTCTTGAGCTGTTTTGTGTCTTAAGTTGCTGTAATGGCTGCTGTGGTTCACCCTCCTATCATCCTACCATCCTACGCCTTTTGAAATTCTTTCACAACTTTCATTAGATCAAGTTGTATCTTCCCACTACACCTACATCCAGTGCTAATGGTGAGTGTTAAAACACGTGTGAAGTATCTGAATTATGAATATGTAACATCCTCCATAAATTCTGAGCTTGTTGAACTTAAAAGAAGTAAAAAATTATTAAACTCCTTAAATGGCTGTGAGGCAGTGAGAAAATTAGCTGCGTGTTGTATAATCGCTGTGCATGGAAAAACATATCCAAACATTTTGTCAGCCATTGTGCAAGTTCATCACAGCATTTTGTCCCTCAATAGCAAGTTTTTGTGCTGAGAGTCATGAGTTGTTCTCTCTGCCAGGGAACTGAGAGAGGCTTAGCAATTATTGTGCCTCGAGTGGCTCTAATACAAATTTCACAGGGAGACAGAGTGAGGAGAGAAAGCAGCAGAAAGTGGGAGACACAGAAGGGGATAGAGAGAGAGAGAGAGAGAGAGAGAGAGAGAGAGAGGAAAGCCCAGGAGAAAGGAAAGGATTGGAATAGGGGAGTTCAAATAAGGAAAGAGGGAGAATGCAAAAATTGTAAGAGGAGTGGAGGAAAAAAGGAAGAAGAGAGAGAATGAAAAGGAGAGAGTGTGAGAGGCTGAGGGACACCGTGCTTGAATATTCTCTCTGATCTTTGAGCTGTGGGACCAGAGGCGATGGAATACCCCGCAGAACTCTATTAAAATTCAACCAGCCTCGCTAAAGCTCTGTTATGATACGAGAGATGCCCTGCACAGCTCAGCGTCGTCTGTTTGCTCTCGCATGTGCACGCAGTACAAGAGCGTACACACACGCTGAAGGCAAACAAATACACACACATGCAGCTAAAGTTGTCTTTACTGTAGGACGGAGAATGTACAGGACAGGTGTCGGTCTGAACCTCAGTTCAGATTATTCGGTGCAGTTTATGCTGTATGCAGCTTTAACAAAGACAGCTTCCACTGAACTGGGGCGCTGAAGGTAAGTTTTGTGTTTGCTGGTTTGCTTAGTATTTCTGAGACGACAGATGCACGCAGCGACATTACAACTGCAACAAGGAATTTGCCAATTATTAAACCTGTTGAAAGCGACATTAACAGTCCTGTCACTGCCCAGAATGACCAACAACATTTTAGAGGGAATAATCTGGTTCTCTAGCTGAATTGTTAACTTGTAATTTAATATGCTGGACTTCTCTGTGAAGTTGAACAGAACTATAGAGCAGACATGGGGACATAAATGTAACCTCCCCTGTAACATGGATTATTTTCCAATGACAAACGTGGCTCCACTTAGACAAACCAAAAGCATTTTCTGAGTTGCCCAGCAGAGGGAGTTCCCTTGGAATTTACAGTCCCACAGCTGCCCAGACCATCCTCTTCATTGGCTTTCAGCAGCCTCAGTGGAGGAGGAGGCTGAGCCAATCCCCACCCTTCTGGGCCACAAACATCTGAAGTAGTAATAATGTGGAATGTGCTGGCTCGGCATGAGCTGTCAAGTAGAACATGTAGTACTATACTATATTCGGATGGAAGGAGGAGACGAAGAGAGAGGAGCAGGAAGTGGGAAGCTCTCGATGACGGGCAGTAATGCCATTGTGTTAATGTGTGTTAGTGTGTGTACAAAGCAGTACTGTCAGCTGTTCTGTTGTACATTGCCTAACATCGATGAACATGCTCCACCCTCTCTGCTTCTCCCTCTTGCTAATTTACACACAAATCATTTTCCCACATGTACACTCTTGCACAACTTGTGTGCACACATGGGGATGAATGACTACATAAACTTCTATAAATACATCTAAATAGAAAAGAAACAGCCATAGATTAGCAACACACCTACATTTCAACGTTTATAAGTGCAGACAGATATTCATGTGTGTGTGTTTGATTTATATAAACGTACTGTACATGCAGGGTGTAGTCTTACATGCAGTCCTTCAGCAGACAGACCCTGCAGAGCACTTTTGTACACTTTGAGTCTGTACTATCATATCATTTGGCAGGTTACAAGTTTGACATGGAGGTTTTAGGCTCCAGGGCCCGTCAGCCATTAGTGACCCAGGGTCAGCAGACATGACGCCTAGCTCCCCCTGGTGGGGGTGTGTACTGTGTGCCAGTCATCCAGACATACAGAGGAATATCAAAACAAAAGACCACAATGAAGAAATGAGGAGCCAATTCTCATCACACTCAAACAGTGCAGCTGATTGCACTCCCTCGTGGGCTTTAAGTTTGTTTGCCCTCCAAGCAATCTGCACTTCGTCAGCTTCAAATGTAGCATTTAATCAGCCATTTTGGTCATATTCACTATGCTATTCTTAGCTGCTGCGGGAGAGTAGCTGAGTAGATCGTTTGGAGATCTGCGTGCTGCTCACCACAGTTTGACAGCAACAAGAATGTCTCCTAAAGTACAAGATGGCATACAGTATGGACAGTAATCGTGTTTAGTGTTTTCACGTCTCGGCGTGTGCGTGGGGAATATGAGATACCGTGTCCCAGAGTAACAATCTGATGGGTCATAATCTAGACTGCTGACTGACTGCGTTAATGCAGCGTCAGCTACTCTCGGCCTGCTATTAATAGACCGGCAGTCACACGCACACACACAGAACGTACACAGATCAACATACAACGTTCTGTCTGCTTTCATTACCTGGTATTAGTGTTTTAAAATATTCAATCATTTATTTATGCGCACACGAGGAAACCGTCAGTGGCAATACAGGATTAACATGCACATGTTTTTTACGACAAGGGTGTGGCGCGAGAAATGTGTGCCACATCGTGTGAGGCGTTTGTAGGACAAAGTTTCCCCAGTATTTTGCACAGTTTACATTTTCGATTAAATAAAACCGGCTGTGGATACTGAAGCCAGGTGCTGCTCGATTGTCAGGCTTGAAATACGTTATGTAATTCCAGCTAGTACTGTATTCTTAAAAGACTCTGCATGATTAAAAATTCAAAGAACTCTATGAAGATGGAAGTGAAGTCAAAGTCAGAGACAAAAGGCTGCCTTAGTAGTGAAAAGAAAGCAGAATGAAAACACTGCAGGACTTCTATTAATAGTGTTAATATTATTCTACAGATGGTGTGTGTGTTAGTTTACTCTGTGTCTTCGTCTGAAAACAGAATAAATATTTTATTACATGATTTTATTAATTAAAAGCCAAAATCCTTACAGGAAAGCTTTTCAAGGCCTCATTCGAACGAGAAACTGTGATGCGGAAATGAGACGTGCACACGAGCATCAAGGTGTGTTCGCTGCACACAGAAACAGAAAAAGAAAGACATTTTAAAACGCACGGGTAAATAGTGAATATGTAAACAAACATGTGTAAAAACATGAAAAAGCTCAATTTAAACCATAAAACAGTGCAGCTTCATCCTACACAAGGTAAACTCCCATCAACATCTAGAGATCTAAATTTATAGCAGGAGCTGGCGTGAAGATGTATGCTATATGTAAATAATTAACTAGCGCAAAACTTAGCCACAGGCCTTCGGGAGAGTGTGTCACATTGCTTTGACTCAAACTAACCAGCGAGCACGTGCATTTACAACCTTGGGAAATGATTTCCACATCGAGACTAAGCGGGAACATTTTCCCACATCTGCACAGCCTCATGCCCAAACAGCACATAAGCACAGATAATCACACACAAACATCAACACCCTCCGTCATCCAGCATAAACAGACAGTCCAAAGACACTGTTACTCCCTCACGAAGAGAGCTTTGACTAGACATGCACAGAGGGACAGGGTGATAAAGATTATTGATGCCGTTGCGGTGTTTGTACAAGCATAATGTTATCGGGCCTCTTGTGGCCAAGCAGCTAGAGACGCAGTGTGTTGATGAGACAGCAACTCTATTGATTCTGGTTTTTCAAAAGGCCTCTGAAGCACTGGCCTGGCCGGTGGTCACGTCCTATTGCATTGGAAGAACACATTGGTTAGATTACAGAACGGTCTGGGGATGTGAAAGGATGCCAAGATTCTTCAACACTTTCTTCACCATTCGAATGCTGTAAAGTTTACCATGGTCAGATTCAAAGGTCTACGGAGAGATGGTGTTGTTGTTAAAGACTAATTTATGATCAAGATGGGTTTATTTAAATCCAATCTGATTTGAAACTTTACACAGTTAGGAGTGCACAAACCTATACTGAAGCCAATAAAATAATCTGGAACTGGACACTGGAGGAGGAAGATCACGTGAAACCAGTGAAGAAATAACATGAATGTGCAGAAACTCATCAGGACCCTCACAAAGAACTGGGCACCTTGGAGACAGATAACTGGTTGATGGTGTTGGGGGCATGGGGCGATGAAAGCTGCTAATGATGGTGGTGAGACAATGAAGCCACAGAAACCGTATTGATCGATGACCACAATGCATTTGTGATCAATACCTGTGGTAAGACGAGGCATTTGCACCCGTCTGCTGTTCCTCGGGGCTGCGACAAAATCTTGTTTGGTTTATCAATCATTTCATTATTTTTGAATGACTCCACAACACATTTATTTTATAGCATGAAATGGAATGTACAACAAGAAAATAGTAGAAAATGACCATCACACATCACAGGGGGGCATTTTCACAATCCAAAGAACGCCTGATGTTTATCCTCCTTACAGGAGGGAAAGTAGTTGCACATATTTGCTGTCTTCCTAACGGTTAGCAGCAGCAGAGTGCTACTGTCGTATCTGTCTCCTGGAAATCACAGCCCCTGGCCAAGACATAATCCAGCAAGTGTGACACCAACAGCATTTTAAACACATCACATAAAACATGTCAACTTGTGACTTAACACATGCTCATAGACATTTTCCATTTGGTTATAGCTCTATAGCCTACAGGGCTAAATATGGAGATTTATCAATCATAAATGAATTTTCCAATAATTGACGAATGGATTTTCTAGGTTAATACTTTAGTGTCATTCTTCACAGTAGATCAGTCTCATCCTGTTTTGTTTTTCTTTATCGCGTCCCCACGGCACCGCCAGCTCCTCTCTCTGTTCCTGAAAAACTGATTGTGTCACACCAAAAAAGAAGAATCAGACCGGCAGGTCTGGAGGTGAGTGCTAGAGATTTGTCGACTGCGTCTTTCAACTCCATCTGTTATCCAACTGACTCCTTGTTGACCCCGGAGCTGGTGAGTGTGTACTGTACCGTCAGAGCCCGTCAGGTCAGGTCAATCATTTAGGTACGTACAGTATTAGGAGGAGAGTAGTTAAGTTTCCTATTAAGATGGTTGAAGAAATATGCTCATAATAACATGGAGACACCGAGACGTCACATTTAAGATACGGCAGCACCGTAAGCAGATAGGATTAGAATAAATACTACCACCAATATAATTTGTGATTAAAACAGGGAGTGTGAAGCAACAGTTCAGGGCCGGTATAATAAGAAAAAACATTTTGTGTCCCTCTAATAAGGCAGTTTCATCTACAAAGGCAGCAGTTTAATAATAAGTTCTGGGTCCAGAACTAAGAGGCAATTATTTTATACAAAGGGTTCTCAGCTGTCATTTTTAATCTGATTCAATGCTCATTAATGTCAGATTTATTTGTGTGCATGTGCAAACCCAGACATAATTTAAAACACATTTATGTGTATGCACAATCACAATCTGTGTTTCTCCATCCTAATTAGACCTGGATTTTTTCATAAAGATCACGTTAAGACACAGCAGATTACTTTCCGAAGTCTGCCTGCTCAAAACAGTGTTATTCAATTGGCTATTGTTAACATACAGATTAGGGAAGTCTCTTTGCATCCTAATCCTCCCTGCTTCATTCTCTCGTCGTGGAATGGGGAAGACGTGTGAGAACAGGTTAGCCGAGCAACAATTCACTGTAGAATTACAGAGCGAGGGCAACTTGAAGCTTGTGTAATTTAGCTGTTAGAGAGATGCTGTGGAAATGATGGTATGTTAGTGACGTCATCATTCTTACCTACTGATTTATATGTTGCAGAGCTAGACTTAGGTATTTTCAGGTTTCAGGTTTTAAATATAATACATGCAGTGTGAAACGAAAAAAGAAAAGAAAAAAATCGAATTCAATTCAAATTAATATTCAAGCACTTATATTAGACAATTTTCAGTACAAAAGAACAATAAAATTACAGGAAATACAATAAGTAGAATACAGAATACAATAAGTAGAGTGATGCAGAGAGTAGCTAATGCTATTGTGGATATGGTGGAATGGATTAGTGAATACCTGGGAGGTGTGCAGGTGTGCATGTCCATGTAGGTGCCATAGTGTGTGATCCATAATGTACATAAAGTCGGCAAGTTATTGGACAATGTCCATGAGGTCCGGGGTGTGTCTAGCTGTGTGTGTGTGTGGATGTATAAGCAACTCATTTGAAATATAAAATTACTATTTTAATAAAAATATAGCTTCCTATACACACATATTGAGCAAACAAGCGACATGAAAACTAGTTAGGGTGTAGAAACAAAATCTTAACAAAGCGAATGGATAAACAGACCCATTGTTTGATGAATGCGAAGGATAAGTGGCTAAAAAGACAGATAACTAAAAGGTTAGCTAAACTTGTTGAGATAAATAGAGGGGAAAGCAAATATATGTTAAATAAATAACATATAAAGTGTTGATGTAATGTTCTAAACTGTTCTAAACTGCGTAGTTTTAAAGGTAAATGTAATGTTTCCTTAAAAATAAAGAAACAAATATTAATGTGATTCTTATAAGTGAATGTGACTGTTGAATGAAACATAACGTGAAGCGAAACACTTGTGGCCTGACCTTGTAAACACTTCCACATTTGAGCAAGAGGGGGAGCAATGAGCACCTGTGAAACACTCCATCCCCGGTGTGAAGAGGAGACTTCAGCAGACATTGCATCCTTGAAATCTGAAGTGACATCTGCTTTCAAAGCGTACACAATGAGCGATCCACTTGTGCGAGGAAAGTCTTTATTGAGTTATGCGGAGAATGTGAAGAGCTGACATGTCAAAGCGGTTGCCTACTGTTTCCCCTGCTTATATTGTCACAGCAGCCGAACAGGCAGAGGATAGGATTCACACAGAAATGAAGAAAACTAAATCACCTAAATGAAATGGTCTAAATACCTGCAGGGCTCAATAGCTGATTAGGTGGCATGCACTTCAGTCACTGTGCTATTCTGTGGCCAACAAAAAAGATATGTCCATGACAAATAATATATTCAAAAGTCTTTCCCAAAAACGAGTGAAGATTAATTATTTATCTGCTTTAAAGCATGTTCAATGTGTGTTTATTCCTCATGTCAGATCCCCTTGTTCCATTTGAAATGACTTTCTTAAATTAACTTTACTTGGCAGACACTTTGATTCAAAGCGACTTACAAGGAGAAGACACGAGCAATTACTATTCAGTTTATGACGAAGTTTATAATAAGACCCAACTCATCCAGATAAAGAACGTGCTAGGAATTGTTAGGTGCTAGACATTTTTTGTGTATATGTCTTTGTATCTCGGCTGGTTGAAAATGAGGCGGGCTGCATTTTGGACCATCTGGAGGGGTTCGTTGGTGACTGCGAAAGCTCCAGCCAGGAGAGTGTTGCAATAGTCCAGAGATGACCGTTGCCTGGACGAGGAGCTGTGTAGCCTGTTGAGAGAGAACAGGCCTTATTTTTGAATGATAAAGAGTGTGAGCCTGCAGGACCTGGAGATTGCAGCTACATGATCGTTCTGCTTGTCATCGATCCAAACCCCGAGCCTTTTTGCAAAGTCTGTAGGTGTTAGCAATAGCGAGCCAAGTTGAATTGAGATATTTTGCTGAGCAGAGCAGTTGCCCAGAAAGATCTGAATTTTAGTTTCAAGTACAATTGGACACAAATGTCCGAGAGACAGGCCGACAATTTAGCTAAAAAAGTGTTATCCTCTGGTAAAAAAAGAAGGCTAGAGCTGAGTGTGGTGAAGTGGAAGGAAAAACTATGGGATTGAATAATGTGACCATGTGAGAAAAGAAGGGGGCCAAGAACAGAGCCTTGTAGAACCCCTGTGGTTACCTTAGAGAGTGTAGATGTCTCAGGACGAGCTGTCCTGGCACAATTAGAATCTTTTTAAGAAATGGAAGGTGGGAGACTGGGCAGTAGCTGTTGTTTCCCGTTGGAAAGAGTTTACTGTGAGTTGTTTTAAGCAAGGGAGCAATGAGAGCCTGTTTGAATGCAGTGGGAAATGTTCCTGTTGTGAGTTAAGAGTTAAGAACGTGTGTCACAGCAGATGGTAGGTCGTATGGCTTTCTTTGTTTACTGGTGAAAAGAAGTTAACGAAACCTGACAGCTTCTTGGGCACTATGGTTTACAGTGGTGATATACAGTATCTTGTGAAATTAGGTTCCTCTTATTTAATATGTCACATATTTTTCAGAAAGAGTTGCTGCTCTGGTTAAAAATGTGCATTTACTCTCAAGGTATTAGTCATTTCACAAATTAACCATAAAAGTTTAGGGTAAAGGTTTAAACAGCAATCTCCTATTTCTTAGGGCTCTTCTCATACAGGCCACACCTGGTGCACTTTATTGTCCCTAATGATATACTGTTCACACCTCCTACAAAGAACACAGGTACATCTCCAGGGAGTAACACAACCTTCCAAGAATCTACTTCTCACACTTCGCACACTATGGCTCTGTACTGCATGCACACACACACACACACACACACACACACACACACACACACTACATGTATGCTTATTGTACTCCGAATGGAACAAATGATTCAAACGCTGAGTTTGTGAGACATGCTACTGCTGTGTTGACTTACTACAGCACATATACTGCACACATCATGTTTTAGTGTCCCTTACACTGCTAAAGTCTAACCTGGAGCTCTCTGTATGTACAGTGGACCCTTCTCTGTAATTGTCTGTAGGAGTGTGTAGGCGTATACCTGTAAGCACATGCACAGTGGAACAAGAGGCTAAAGACTGCCGCAAGTACACGCTTGTGTTTATATGCGTGCAGTGCTGTGCGTACACTAGCCGACCCTGTTATGCAATCACTCATTAGGAACACTTTTGATTTATTCAAAATAAGGTTATTGTTGCCTTTTGAATTCTGGCTTGATGTATAAGCTGTGCGGGGAACATACAATATGACACTACAGGAGGGACATGCACATTAAATATCAGCATAGTCTGCATAATAAATGGTTTTGAACTGAAACTACCTGTCTCCATTCAAATACCATGCCACACTGCGTCTCTTCATTTCTATGCATTCAGGCCATGAATGTAACGCTAGCCTCCTGGCACACAGTGCAGGCTACCTCTCTGGCTCTTTGTTTGGCATAGATGTGACAAGGACACAATAGAGTGCTGGACAATAGGCCACTTATTGAGTGACTGGCGGTGGAGTGAGATACATCTCTGATCGTCTGTCACCCTGCAGCCCCGTGTACCCTGCAGCTCACGGTGAGCATCGGGTTGCACTCTGCTGAGACAAAGAGGCAAAGGGCCTCACTGCCATGTTGGAAATCTGGGAGAGGTTGCAGAGGTCAAGAGAATAAAAATGACTCGAGGTATTTAGATGCTTCTATAATGTTACTGTAATAAAGTCATTTTAGATTGAATTAGGAATAATCATGGCACAGTATTGATTGGCTTTCAACACATTTTCTAGTATTTCTCCGTGATGTATTTTTGATTGTATGTATATTTTATTTTTGTATTTTCAGTGTGAAAACACACACAGCAGCTGAAATGTTCCACCTTGTCGCTGTCAGCTGACTAGCAGTCCCTCTAAAATCTCTCCGAGATCCCGAGCTCTCTGCCTCAAAACGCCCACCACGACCTTCTGGTCTGTTGACAACAGCTCTCTGAGAAAAGTCAAAGGTTTATTGTGGATCAAATAAAAAGCCTGTATGGTATCGCAAGCATGTGTTATCAATAAAGTACTTTACCATTTCCCTTTTTAATGTTTGCTTGTTTTGCTGCTGTATCACTTCAGTATAACTAAATGGGGAATATGTGTTATCTTTCGCAAAGGCAGGAGAAGCATTAACGTTTGCTAGTCCAGAAGAATGAGCAGCAGCGCAAACAAACTGTCAAAGTCAGAATAAGGTATAAGGTACCTTTAAGGTATAAGGTACCTGTGATTTCTGCAGTTTATGGTGGTGTGACTAGGCTAAGTGTTCCATTAAATTACTTTTTATAAATGAGTTTTTCTCTTCCTCTCACAGATTGCGACATGAAACGAAACCAAACGCCTGAACTGATAATGTGGTGCGTAACTCTGTTTGCTCAGTCCCGAGCCCTCTCGTATTTTTGCATGAGTAACTCACTAACTGCTCCATTTATGCTCTCTCTCTCCCTCTCTCTCTCCCGCTCTCTCTCTCTCTGGAGGTGGGGGCAGAGAGCTATTAGCCGAGCGCCGCAGACATCATTAGGAGGGGAGACGCTTTCCACCGTCAGCGCCGGAGCAGAGCTGCGGAGCCCCGGCAACAAGCGGAGGCACGAAGTCGGCGGCGCGCTACACCCCACGGTAAGTAGCACAAAGTGTTCGCCCAGAGCTGCCGTGGCTCTCCCCGCGACACTTTTTCTCTGCGGGAGCAGCGTAGAGAATATGGCTGGGAGAGCAGGGCTGGGTGGCGCTGGCGCTCTGGCTCACTTCAGAGCCTCGTAAAATGTTTACTTCGCCCTCTGACCCATTTTAAAGTGACTACGCGGCACAGGGGCGCGCGGGGCTCGGCTCCGCACACTTGTCATTTGGAAACGTGGACGTAAAGTAGTGTTTCCGCGGGGCGACGGAGAGCGGGGGGTCCGGACGGATCCCGACCGAGCGGCGAGCGCGCTCGCCGGGCGAGTTGGTGTCGGGCAGGGTCCCGTATCTCCAGCAACTGCGCCACTCGAGCTCGGTTCAAACATTTGCTCTTTGCAGACTCCTCTCCATCGATGAACACCGTCGCTTAACGCCTTCCGCGTCTTCTTTTGAACTCTTCCCCCGCTGACACGCACTGTCGGAGGGAGGCAGGCGTCGCTTTTTATCTGCGCTTCTCCATCGCGGAAGTGTTTTCGTCAACGCTACGCGAACAACAACTCACCCCAGCGCACGCATCTTTAGCTCGAGGTTGGCTTTTTTTTGCAGACGTAGTTACGTGTGTGTGTGTGTGTGTGTGTGTGTGTGGCATTTCTGGAGCTCTGCTGCGTTTTTAGCATCTTTACTACTGTGTGTTTTCCGCTGGCGGCTGCTTGTAAAGGACACGCTGGACTACCCGTGATGTCATTCATCCTGGCCTGGACCCTTATATAACGGGACTGTAGGGAAGCCTGTGATAGCGGGCTATTTTTACTCTGTTTACACCTCGGAGTTGCACTCGGGGTAGTCTATGCGTCCCGAGTGGTCGCCTCTGCTTCACGCACACGATTCATTTACTAGAGTCTCTAAATGAAACCCAGTACTTTATTGTCGAAGGTGAAAAGCCGCTGCTCTGTCTCAAAGTTGCATTTACACATCTCACCTTTGCCCTTTTCCTGATGATGTCTGCGCATTTGGAGTCGTCTTTACGTCTTGTCTAATTTTCAAGCATGTTCCGCAGCCCAGTGAGTAACCTTCCCTTTGGCTGGGAATGATCTAGTCATCCTTAAGAGAGCTGCTATAAGGCTCACCAAAGAAGTGACAGCATATGGTCATAATACCTTCAAACCCAAGAATACCAAATACATATGATGATGCATTATGATTACCCTTTTACCAGTATAGGATTGTTACTGAGTTACTGAATACAAATAACAATAACGACTCTACTAGTATGACTGACTAATGATAGAAGGAGGTTCACCTTCCTGCAACATTGTGCTCAAACAGTTGCAGCATTTAATGAGGTTAATTTAAATATTTTTCTGTAATGATTATGGGTCAAATAAAATGTCTGGATTGGCTTCAAAAGTTTTTTTTATATATATATTTAATCAGAATAAAATCTTCACTATCCATACTGAATGATAAAGGCATGTGTTGTACATCTAGGCTTAGTTGGTAAAGCAGTTGTAATGAAGTGTCCTTAAGCAAGACACTCAAGCCAAAAAATACTCACTGTGGTTGTTAATATAGCTTTTTAATTCCTATTGTTCTTTTTGTATAAAAACATTTGCCAAACGTAGAGATGCGCCAATTATTTGGCTGTAGATTTGGCCAGTTATAAGATTGATTGCCCAATACGGCTGATAAGTCTGAGTTATCTGATTCTGCGCTGGTCACATTTACAAGCATGACATTCACGTTGCAGAGCAGGGCGCAGTGGAGCAGTAAGAATTACCGCTTCTTGTTCACCTACTCGCATGCTTCATTGCACATGCTGTTACACAGACAGTAACATGACAGATACACACACAACATGTCATCGACGTTGACATTATTTACTCAGAAAGCCTGCATTTGCAACACCTAGAAGGCCAAAGTAAGCCATGGACTTACAACCAGTCAAATATTTGGTGCCTTGGTATATTCTTCTATTTAAAAACTGGAAATTGGAATTGACTAAGAAAATTGTGATTTGCACTCATTGCTAAACGCGTAAATGCTAGTACTAAATTATGTCAGCTTATTTGACACTGGTAGTTCATTCAATTTACAGTAGCATGTTTTATTTGAGCTAAAAAATAGGGCAAATGGTTTTTGGCACAGTTTTAATTAAACCACTCCAATGAATCATGTTTAATGGTAGGCCTGGCCTAAATATTTACAGATCAAACCAAGGTGATATTTCATATTTAATGATATGAATGGCCTATGAATTCACAGATACACAAAAAATTCAGAAAAATACTCATAATCATAATGTAGAATTTGTCATAACAGGATAATAACAAAAACCACAACACCTGAGATGGAGTCTTTCTAAAAGTGAAAAAAAGGTAAAGAAACAATTGCAGGATTTGGTACACGCATTCACAAGTTATGGTGTGAACAGGCAGGGAACTTCTAAAAAGTTAATTAAGCACTTGGGAGAATTATCTACAACAAAATCCTATTGTGCAGTTTGAAGGCGACAAAGAGCTCACTGTTGTTATGAAACCCTAGAAGAATGATGGGGAAATGTATACTAGACAAAAGAAGACAGAAACAGACATTTTGGATTAATTTACCAGTCTGAAGCATTTCTGTAATAGAAAGACTGCTGTTGAAAATTACAAGGCTTTAAACTTGAGCGAAGAGGGAACTGATGTTGAGACCCTGTAATTTGTTTTAGTTTAATTTTCAGAGACATTAGCTGATTCATTTCGCTGTTGCAGAGGCACCAGATCAGACAAGAGAGGGACGGAGTAACTAAGGAGTTAATTAGGTTTTGAATGGGATTTGGTTTGTAACAGCGATTGCCTTGGTATGTCCAGGTTGATAACAAAGTGAAGGGGACCCACTGTTAGTCCCTGTGGAACACCACAAGAAAGTCTTTCATGTTTTGTTCTCAATTTAGAGACAGATTTGCATTAAAGATCAATCAATGCGCTACATACGTGGCTACTAAGAAATTTAAAATGTAATTTTGTCCAGGTTAGTTTGATTGCTGGCTGCAGTATCCAGACTAAAGCATTTCAAGGAAGTTATTGCTGTTTTTTTAGTGAACAGTAGAGGGAATAGTTGTAGTTGGTTTTCAGTTGGACTAAGTTTAGATACAGATAAGTGCTGGAGTCTCAGTGTTTTTCATTTTACTTTTGCCTAATGGTGAACCCAAACTCTTTGTGATGGAGAAAGACTAACAATAGTGCTCTATTGTGCGGTCATGCCACTATGAATCAGGCGTTCTACACACACACACACTCTCTCACACACGCGCACACACACACTTAACCACTGCCACCATAGCCTTGTATTCCAGCTGACACTCACTTTCAAATGGTAATGAGAGGCAATTAGAAACCAATGTGTCCTAATCACAAACCATTAACTGAGCTTGTCATTTGCTATATGTACACACTGACCCACACACACGAATATACACACCTGCTAGTTTATGCTTGAGTGTCTTTGTCTTAGGAATGTACTTCCTATATAATAGAAAATTATGTGTTACTGAATGTGTGTCATTGAGAGAGACAAAGAAAGATTTCTAGGTAATAACTGGGTGGAGATTTCATGGCTAAGTGAGTACGAGGCAGAAATGGCTCTATTCTTCAACCTGCAAATACAGGTGGAGTGACAAATGGCTGTGAGGGACAAATGAATTGACCAATGGCTAAAACAGGTGTTTGTATGTTTCCACTACACCCAGGTTACACAGGGTGTAGTGGAGTGGAAATGTACATACACACACTTTTCCCCATCTACCAAATTTTTAAATACCATAATTATTACTTACCCACTTTGTTATTTAGAGTCTACGTGAGTGAGCGAGCGAAGGTTTTTGCATAGTTCCTGTAAATATGGTTGCCTTTGTTCTCCAGAAGATCATGGGAGCACAAATAAAATGGGCTCTTCAGGTCAGATCTACAGGTTATCGCCTACTTTTATACAAGAAATACAAGATACAAGGAAGGAATGTAGTATGGGATCGAAGCAGTTTAAAAAAAGAGTCTGTGTTTGTGAGAAAAATAATTTTTCTCAGTAGTGCGGTGGGGGCAGATCAAGAGATTGAGCTGTCTGGTTGAACCATGCAGTGCGCTCAGACCTTTCAGCTTTCCCTTTCATCCTCCTTTATTCAGGAGTGCATTGAGTACACGTGCATGCACACTAGAGAAAGGACACACTCTCACACTGAATTCTGCTTTTAAAGACGATCAATGAGAGTTTTTTTGATTTTGTATGAAAGAACATTCCACTACGTGTATGGTATTACTGCTGCTTTGTGTTTCTGAGTCTGGCATGGCCATGGCATGCACTTGAAGCTGCTGCTTATTTAAAAAGACTAAAAACATATCACTTGTAAGATGAGGACGTTTTTATGGTCATGTAAGTCACTAAACTTTGTAATACTGTTAGTTTTTTTTTATGTAATGTATCATTCCATCAACGCTTAACATTTTAACATTCAGAGGAGATCACTGTTCTTTTCACTACCTCACAGTACTTGTGATTTTCCACCTTGTATGTTATAATGACAACATTGCACCTGTTTCACTGCAGACGCTCTTTATTTTGAAGTAAAGATCTAATCAATACCAATCTTCTGAATGACCAAGGCAGTCCCAGTGTCTGAATCAAAGAGAGAGAGAGAGAAGGAATAAAGCCATCCAATAAACTTAAGTTGAGCTGCATGGCTCAGTAACTATGTGAAAGAGGGAAGCTTGCTTTGGAACTTGGTTTGTTAGCTTTGGCTCTTTAATTGCTACCAGTGTAGCTGACGTGATATACAGTTGTCTGAGGTACAGTCAGGTTACTGTAAACTCCTAAGCTGGCCTTCATTCCAGCGTGCAATGACTAAATAAGGTATTTAAATAAGGAGTATTTTTTTGGGTAAACAACAAGCTTTTGTACTACTTTTACCAGCCTCAGTATTAATCTAAGCAGCTCATCAAGAGGCTGGTTAATAGCCTCAGAGCTGTTTTATAAGCTCGCTCAATAAAGATAATCTTCTTTTCAGATATATATATATATATATCATAAACAATAAGTGTAGATATTTTTGCATGCTCCGCCTGTGATCCTTTGGCATCAATTCATTCTCGAAACAAAGCTTATAGGAGAAGAAATGGTTTTAAGCACAGATCCTCTGAGGCTCACGGTAAATGAAGGAGAAAGTTTTTTCGTTGTAAACCATCCAGATGTGGTTTGCAATGTTTTCTTTATATTTAATTGTATAATACTTAATAGAACAGTGGCTCTGAGCCCGTTCAGTAGTGGCTTGCTCAATGACGATGTGCTTTTTGGGGGGATTGGAATTTGGAATTGTTACTGTCCAAGTCTCCTCTCTAAATATTATATCTACTCTTACTCTCTCCACTACAAAAACATATTATTGTTTCATGTTCATTTCTGAGAAGAGTCTTTCTGTCCTCTCCTCTCCTCTGGCCTAGCCGAGCCTAGCCCTGTCTACCATACTCTAGTCCTCTCTGCCTTATCCTCATCAGAGGCAGGAGAGGATTACAAAGGGGAGTTGACACTGACTGGCACTCAGACAGCTCCTGTAGACTCTTCTCTCCCCAACAGAGCTCCAGGCCTGGGACAAGGAAAAGCTGACAGCCTGGGACACAGCCAGATAGATAATGATGAAGAAGACAGATGAAAGAAGAATGCTAGGAGTTGGGTTCATACACACTGTACAGTTTATCGGAGTAAACGTTTATTTTATGTTTACTGAACATTATACCTATATGTAATGTCTTTGTTAAGATGATTTCTGCAACAGAACGACTAGGGTGATTTAAAACTTGCATTAAGTTTATACGGGGAGGTGGTGTAAATGTATGACTGTGCTTAAATTGTTGGAGGGCGTTTTAAGGTATATTAGTATGTAAATACAATCGAGTAAAAAAAAACCAAACATCTATTTTTGGTGCTTATACCTCAGTCAGGAGTAGAGCCTACAGATCCTCAGAGATGGGTGTGTGAGTATCAACAATGACTTAAGTTGGAGCCAGGAGGATATGCATTGAGAGAGAGGAATTCAATAACAGGAAAATGGCCAGTGATAGAAACAATCCGCTGAATACCAAAACCCACCCTTCACCAATGTTGTTCTTGGCATAAACCAGCTCCCCATTACTACTGTTTACTTCTTAGGTCACATCATTTGGCAGCACAAGTACAGTGCACCCCAAAAACATCTTATTTCATTGATGGCTCATGATGTGCCACGTGCAGTCCTGAAGTCCAGTTTGTCCAGGACTAAGCTCTATCCACGTCTTTCTGATGGTGCATCAGGGCACATGCAATAGATAAAGCTGTTTTTGTCTGTTTTGTGGTGTGGTTTCTGGCAGGCTGCTGCTGAGCCGGTTTCTCTTTTGGCTGGACATTTGCCGGGTGCCTGGCTGCAGGTTCGCTGGCTGACAAGCTTTTTGTCTGACTGACTGGCCACGATTTCTGGTCCTTCCTTTAGCTTTGTAGTAAGCTCATGGGGATCGCGTGCTAACACAGCTGTATAGATAACACCTAGTGAGCCAGAATGTTCCCCACAGGCTCACAAGTTTCATGAGTCTATCACCAATTTAAGTTTGAGGACCTCTTTCTCTATGTTTCTCCTCAGACTCAGCAATAGTAATATATTTTCAGAAATTAGGTGTACTGGTTTGCTACTGTTGCTTGACAAAGACCAAAGCAACGTCTGGAAGTAAAAGCATTGTGTACATTGTTGTCAGAGACGGGTGGCCTTAATAGAAACAATAAATTACACAGGGGGTGGTAGACTCACTGCTGTTTTTAGTGTAGTGACAAAAGCATAGTGCAAGACAAATATGTCAGCTCATATCTAATGGAATTCATTTCTGTCTAGTTCTGCACCATCATCACTCTCATGGTATAATCAACTGTGTATAGTACACTGCACCCATGATGATGCACATTTCATGAGTAGCATAGAATTTGCTTTGAGGAATGTGGCCTAACTTTGCGT
Source organism: Microctenopoma steveboyesi (assembly GCA_032359275.1). Classification (NCBI taxonomy): domain Eukaryota; kingdom Metazoa; phylum Chordata; class Actinopteri; order Anabantiformes; family Anabantidae; genus Microctenopoma; species Microctenopoma steveboyesi. The sequence continues at coordinate 7,846,558 of JAUMHF010000003.1, read as the reverse complement.
GTCTGTATGTGTGTATATTTTGCACATGTTCATGACTGCTTAAGAATCTTTACTGAAGTATTTGTTTGTGTTTGCATCTCTCGCTGCTCAGGGCTTTGTTTTTTGTTATTTTGTGTGTGTGTGTGTGTGTGTGTGTGTGTGTTTTCATGTCTAGCAAGGTCAGGTGATGAACTACAACATAGATAAATGAGGTTAATTTGAGGTTTCTTTGTGGCCCGACCAGGTCTGCTTCTCTGACACTATCATCTACTATCAAATGTCACAATAGGGGATGCAACTTGGCTGCAGTATTACTCTGTGTCATACCTGCCCTACTGCGTACTGTACATTATTTAGAGTAACGCATACCAGAGAGAGGAATGTTTATACCTACACATACACACTTGAGTTCGCTGCCTTGTGCCCACTGAACATAAAAGACACATTCATAGCAGATAATTATGCTAGTGTATGCACCCAATGCAGGGGCTTGCCCAGGGAAAATACCTGTGGTAGGAGAAGAATTGACCTAATGGGAAATTACTAAGCGCCCTTACTCGACCAAAATAACTTTTTGGTACATTCCATAAGTTTAATGGCTCTCACAGGAACCTTTAAATTTCCAGATGCCAGATTTCAGTAAGTCATCAGGTGGTGGTGAGGTATCAGCTGGTTTTGAATCATCAAACCATAAATACCTACTATAAACCCATAATTGACCTTAAGTGAAACTGAAAGCCTACAGGAGACACATGACAGTTTCTCAAAAACATGCATTGTGACTATATAGTACTGCGTGGGGTATGCCTCTAGCTTGACCATCTCTTCACATTGACGTTTTGATGCAAATGTTAACTTGTTCTCAGTTGAAAGGCTAAGGTTTCAGCTCTTGTTTTGATTGTGTGGGTGTTGTGAAGATAAAACGGTGATCAAGGGTCCTACAAGACGAGACTGAATTAACCTTTTATTGTCAGTTGTTGACAATGTGTCTGTACTCTCCCCTGATGACATGCCCCATAAATTTCACAGCCATTTAACTCTGATATGAAAAATTGAGTTTTCGTGCTACAATGTGTGATTGTGTGATGTTGGTACAAGATTTTCCACAGCACTTGAAAATGTCCCTCATCAGGATAGATATTGAATGCGTCCCTACTAAGCTCGTCTGTCAGATGTGTAGCAGTAAGCACAACAACAAATGCGTCCCATCAAACCTCTCACTGCAAATTAGCCTCAAAACAATATTTTTGAGTAAAAAGCAATTTTTGTCTTTTATCTTTTACTCTAGTTCCTTGGTTCTTAAGTCAGCTTGGTTTAATACTACATGACGTGCATTAGCACTGCTAGCGATTTGCCCCCACACCACCTCTAGCGTGGCTGCCTGAGATGGATAGCTGAGTGCTTTCGCAACCTGACAGGACACGCTACCTAACTGCAGGCTTCTGAAAGGGTAGGGGGGAGGAATTACGGAGGTAGCGTAACGCTTTTATTAGGCACTTCGTGTGTTTATACTTGCTTCAAGCAGCAGTAGTGCTTTGCGTGGGGAGGTGGCAGAATTTGTGTGTGCATGTGGGTCAAGGGCACAGTCATTATGAGTAAAAGCATGCAAAATTCATGTTGTTTCAGAGAGTCAAACTTCGACAAAATACACCCGTCACAGCTACCATCACTAATGTAGTATGCATATACCTTTACTATAACATTTCAAAAAAGAAAATTCTTCTTAAAATCACTGTTTCACTTAATTGTGGTATAAATGATGGTTTATACCACAGAGTTGTGATGAGGATTCAGTTTTCAATCAGATGTTATTCTTAAGCACTATGCTGTTAATGAGGACGAGAATTTCCTCTCCTCTTTGTTGCACATTTTCTATTGTGTGATGGTCGCTACCCATATTAACATGTTAACAACATTGTCAGTGTGTGGGCAAGAGGATGTGTTATGCGTTTTCCGAGCATTACGGTTAATGTTGTCATTACGCATAAGCACCACAAGGCAGGTGTTTGGAGTTGGACTGTACATTTGGCAGCAGGCGTTTCTCAGCAAGGTTTCAAAATATAAGCTTGTTAATACTGTCTTTAAAGCTGATTATTAGTGTCTACTGCTTTTGTTTATATTGTGTTGTCCTGGAAATGTCCATTTATAGTTGGGAAAGAAAAAAGCAGAAGTAATTGCAAAATGCTGTATCGGATGCACTTTGCTGTGAAGGCTCATTCATTACAGCTAAATGTATTAGAAACATGACGAGTGTCAGCTTTTGCGTAGCCTTCTATGTGTGTTTGTTTCTAAAGTTGGATCAACAAGTGTACAGAAATAGGTGCGTGTGTGTACGTGTGCTATCATATGTGCGAGTGTAAGTGTGCTTCACTTCCTCTCTGCTGACCTGCAACAACTGTCTCCTTTATCGCCATGACCGACGGGTTATCTGCATTTCATAAAAGCTCCTCTTGAAAATGATCATTTGCGGTGTTGCGCCTACTTTTTCTGTTTATCTGCGGGCGATGTTGAAACAGATGCAGCCATTTTTCTGCAGAATGATCAATCAAAAACTGGACACATCTACAAGTTCAAAGATTCATGTTGCGAAAGTGTTCTTCCAGTGATCGAATCACAACATTAAAAAACTGAAGTCCCCTCTCCCACAAACACCCCTTCTGAGCTGATTCTCAGAAACCTTACACAAGGCTGCTAAGAACCTGCTGGATTTGCAGGTTTCCATTTGAACTTTCTGCAAAGGTTTTTCCCCCGTTTAAGTGTGTTTGCCAAGTGCAACACATGATTAGAACCTACCAATAGTAATACTCCTGTTACCGGTCAGTCTCCTCTAGTCCAGCTTTGGAGAAGAGATTTGTAGGGTTTTATATTGTTGTTTTTTACTTCTAATCTTTTAAAACCGAGGCACAGTTTCATAATGCCTCGTAAAAGTAGTAAGCTTGTGTCCTACACTCGTTTATAAGATGTTCTACTTCTAAGCCCCATGAGATGCGAAAGGAAAGGTTTCGATCAGACGTGACTCAGCTCAGTCAGCTGTCTAGTTTTCGTTGAGAAATACTTTAGTCTACGCACACAGTGAAGGATTTGTAACTCGCACCACTGTTACCGTGTCATTGCAGCCAGTGCAATGCTTATTAGTGGCTTTGAGGAGGAGAACATACCTGTAAAGATGACTCTCTTATTTATTTGGAAAATATACAAAGGTAATGAAGCTATGAGTCTTTCAGATAAATTATATGAATAACAAAACCACAGTTTTCTATAAGACGCTTTCATCCAAAGCGACTTATAGCGCTGGGTGTCTGGCTCAGGGACACACCTGGTAGGGGATGGACTAGGAGTCAGACGGGGGTTATGAACCTGTGACCTTCTGCATCGCAGTCTGACGCTTAACCCATTGAGCTACCAGGCCGCTTTTTGTTTATAGTTGCACATAAGACAGTTAATTTCAGCCATGTCTCCCAGGCCAAAAGGATGAGAGTCATGGGAGATTTCTAGCCTTTGTGTATGACTCAGTGTAGCTGGAATTGGCTGAAATACATTTGACTATCTTTTAAGGGATACACGAGGTTTAATAAGCAGTTGTTTATTTTGGCTTTGGGTGTGAGAAAGGTTAAGGTCAGACAACTGAGAAAAATGTAATTCAGCAAAATGTATTTACCTCCAGAGAGTCTATAATCACATGCAGATTCATTATAAGAGTTAGCAAATAACTCTTGACTCATAAAGACATTTATTACTACCGCGTAATGTGTTCGATCTTCATAGTTCTGCAAAAGCAGAACATCATTCAAATTCTGTGCAAGCTATTTTTGGTGCTCGAAAAGTTTGCAGACTCTGTTTTCTGTGAAAAGTTGAGAGTTGACAAACCAAACACAGAAACAACCCTATAACAGTGGAGAAGAAATGTTTGAACACCTGGCCTTGCACAGAACATAGTAATGCAAGTGCTGCTGCACAGTTTTTCAATAATATGTCTGATTAAACAATCACAAAATAATCTCTCTGTAACTGATATATGACAAACGGTCAACTAGGTCACATATTTTGGGGAACACGAGTGTTTCTTTAAGCAGTTTGTGGAACCCCACTGAGCTCATGGTGAGGTGCCTGTTGGGGTGTTGAGACTACTGTTATAAAATAATTATGTGCACCATCCTGTTAAGTGCAAAGCAGCAGGAGATGAATGTAAGGGAGGTGTTAATATAAAAAAAACTTCTATCTTGTCTAGCCAGCACCAATAAGTGGTTGTGCTCTCTGCTGCTTCATCGGTAAATCACTCAATTATTGAACCAATGCTGTGTGGTTTGTGGATGTGTTAATGCTAGAGTGTGTACATGTATCTGTGTACACTTAGAGCTTGTTGGATGTGTGTGTGTGTGTGTGTGTGTGTTTGAGCTAGGCCGAAAGAAACTGTGCGCCTGCCCCACTTTCAGTCTTTTAATCATGTATAGACACTCAGGCCACTGCTGCGTGTCTCTGTGTGTGTGTGTGTGTGTGTGTGTGTGTGTGTGTGTGTTTGCGTATCTGCACTGTAACTGTGTTAAGAGTGTGAGAAAAGCCTGTTGTACAGTGTGTGTCATAAGATATTGCACATAGAACTTCCTGACCTGAGACTACCTTTTGTGTATGTGTGTATCTATATTTTTATATATATGTATGTAAATAGTAATGATATGTGAGAAGTGTATTTAAAATGAAAACATTTTAAATTCATTATTAATAAGCACTTGTAAATAGCATTATGTTATTGTGCATGTTATACCTTTTGAATTAGATATGGACATGTATCAATAATCTTTATTGTGCATCAACAGAACTAAAAATCTGCTTCAAGCTTTGTGTGCATTTTTAAGTTGACGTCGTTCCAACAGTGTAATCTCAGCATGACCTTGTAGCAGTTTGTAGCCCGGCGCCCATCCTCGTGACTAACGCCCAATCTAGCAGGCTGCCACAAGCAACTGCATTAGTGTACTTAACAGGAACACAATTTAATATATAGTACCACAGAATGCGTTCACGTGGCTTACATATGCATGTAGTAGAAGGTTGTATTTTTAATGTACTGTATATGTAAACGTGTAGAGAAAAGTGTAGTGCACAGAACAAATTTAAATTCTTTTAGTGTAGTTTAGTTCTCCCCTGTGATGATCTGAAGTAAGTAGTCCCAGCAGCATTTGTTCCTAAAGCTTGGAGCCTTGATGGAGTCGTGGGTTTCCTCACCACAACAGAAGGTACGCTGAAAGAGGAGTAATGCTTCATAAGCTGTCATTATTCATAAGAACTGTAAAAAGCAAAAGTACAGCACAGCAGTGTTATCAGCCTGGTTTAACAGAACAGAGTATTAATATCTGTTAAACTTTACCACAGTCTACTCGGATCATTTGCATATTTGTGCGACATTGTGGGCAGAGGTGAGGTCACACCATGTTTGAGCTGGGTCCCTGGAGACGGGACAGCTGTGCATCTAATGCCTGTCAAGTATTGGTTTGTACAGTATAGCTCTCTAGAGAATGCAAACAGTAGCTATGCTGTGTTCGCTCCTCTGACCTCCTGACCTTGGTTATGTACAGTAACGGGATTGAATCTTTCTTAGATTATTTGTCTTAAGATTTATTTTGGGTGGCGTCTGTGCGTTAAGATGATTGTGCAGATTTAAATGAGCACTTAATGCTGCAGTCACACTTTTGTCAAAAGCCACCAAGGGCACGTTACACAAACACACACATGCATATAAATATACACACAGCTCTGCCCGTCAAGGTTACACAAAGATAACCAGACTTTATTTGGGTTAAGGGCAGTGAAGCACATTGGAAGTGAGCCATGATGTGGCACACACACAAACACACACGTAGTACACACACCTGTCATTGCTGGCGTCTGCTCAGTCCTCTTTCTTGTAGTCTCTTTGCTCCTGTGTCCTCTCGGTCCTGGTCCTCAGACCTTGTGGCAGGTCCTCAAGGGACAGCTGGTGGGACAGTGTGAGTAACTGAACTTTGTGTGTGTCCTTGTGTGCATCTTTCTATGTGTGGTATGTCAGAGGGGTTGGTAGGGGGTACCTGCAGTGTCCTGGGCAAGTGTCTGTACAACTGCGTCTGTGTGTTTAGCGTGCACATGCGAGCACCTGTGATGCCAGCGGGAAGCTGCCACAGCCTTAGTTTGCTGGTGAGTTGTGAGTCCCATAATAATTGTTGTACGAGTATTTGGTGCAGTGCACGTACATTATACAGTAGATAATGTAAAAAGGTCTGACACTTGGTCTTCTTCTAGCTGACATGCTTTTTTTAATTTAACTTCGGTCTGTTTTGGAAAACCAAATGTTGTTTATCCAGCCAAAAAGATCCTTCCCAACTAGTACTGTCTGTGAGTGTCAGCACAGCCTTAAGGGTTGTGCGTGTTCTGCGGGCTGACGTCGGTTTCAAGTCACCTCAGTTGTCAAAACTCAACTTGTGTTGTTAATTAAAATATTTCAAGTCCTAAAAATCTCAGTAATAATTCTGAAAGAGAAGCTAAGTTAATCAAGGAAATTCAAGGCACTGCTTCTGCATTTCTGTTATAAGATATTTGCATTTTCCTCTTCAAAGATAACAGTTTTGTGTTTGACCCATTTTCTATGTAGTCATTACTCAAGATACACAGCACTAACATGCAGATAAAGCCTGCATTTAGTAGTGTTTTGCATCAGTGTCCTATGGTGCATGGCGCGCTTCTAACATGCCATGTCCAGTAATAGATCTTTCCGATCTTCCCTTTTCATATGTTTTTTGATGATCCAAAATATATTTAAGTGGTTTCACCTTTATTTTTACTTTGGTTTCACTTTTCCAGAAGATCCACTTGCAGAATTTATTTTATGTCCTTAACCAATAAAGATCAACTTTGAGTTGTACTAGCAATCAAGCCATTGCAAAGAAAAAGCCCTGCCTCCACAGTTAAAAGCAAGACAGACAAGAACAAGAACACAGGTTGACTTGTCATGCAGCACACTCTGACAGGAGCGAAATTGCGGGGGCAAGGGAGACTAAAGGTTTATGTCAAGGAGATGAATGAGGTCTTAAGAAACCTGTCCTTACAGCAACAGCTTGTATCCCTTTGCTCTAATACTGTGGTAGAACATTCGTAATCCGGCCTTTATGCTGTACCTGCCTCACTGTCAGTTCACTGCAGACCTGTGGCATTAGTGCTCTCAGTGCCAGAACTACATGCAGCGTGTGTTCCCCTGAATTATATCAAACAGGTCAAATTATTCACATAGCTGAATGGTTAATTTAGATTTTGTCATTATGTAAGGGGGAAACCGATGCACCAATAATCTTATACGTAATTGTGAGTGTGCACTTAAAGACAGTTGAGAGATGATTTACTGTTGTGTACAGTGAAGATGAATGTTTTCCAAAGTGTGTGCATGTGTACTGTATGTAAAGTATGCATGTGCAAGACCGAGAGAGAGGCTTGGGAACGTGTCAGAAGCAGTATAATATTACTATGCATGTGTGGGTGGCATATGTCTTTTGCATGTTTGGAAGAAATGCAAGTGGACAAACACAGTATGTGTGTAGGTGTGCAGCTTTGAAGATGTGACACTGTGTGTGTGTGTGTTCCCTGCAGGCCTTCTCTTAGCATATTCCCCATATCCTAGTTTTGGGATGTTAAGGGACTGATCAAAGCCAGCCTCCCTGCAACCTCCACGTCTCCAGGCCCTCTGCGCTAACTCAGCTCAACTGAGGAATGCTGAATAATTCCCTCAGGTTGCAGCTTGTGCGCTGATGTATTACTGCTCTCTGTCAGTCTCACTTGCACATGTTAACCTCTCACACGCACATGCAGTGTATTAACATGTGAATACTGTATATTGATGCATATACATAGAAAAGTGGAGAGTTTTTTTTTTTGCTTTTTCGGGGATATTTGGGGAAAAGAGAGCAAGACTGAATGCAGAAAATGCAAAGGAGAAGATAAGATAATAAAAGATGTGTTGAAAGGTTACATTGGATTTAAATCTTTGTTAGTGGAGAAGACATTAAGAGTCTCTGGTTTATTACGGCTGTGGAAATTTTGACTGGGGCCACCAACACTGAAGCAACGTGTGTATTATCCCGTGTAGGATAAAAACAGCTTTTTCCTGATACTAGAATTTAATAGTAAAAGCACTTTATACAATGATGAACACACCCCTGATAGTTTGACATCGAGTTGACCTAAATTCCTAGTTAATCGACAAGTGATAATCCCGCGCACAGCTGTATGCCCATACATCTAACAGAAGGCAAAGCTGGAGCGGGAAAGCTGCAGAAAGATTCACAAAATTGGAATTCCAGGACACACAGGGGATCCTCATTTATTAATAATAGTACATGATTACAAATCTGTGAGACTGAGAATGCCACAATGTAAAACACAGACTTGTAATCATGTATGTCTATTAATGAATAAAGATGATGCAGACACCCCTCGCACGTGCCAGGAGTCTGACCTAAATTACATGAATATGACTACATTATGTGGTTTTAACAGCTGGTATTGTGTATGCAAAAGATAATTTGGGCAGTATTTAACAGTGGCAAACTTTGACCTGCACTGATAGTGGTGAGGATAATGAGTTTCACAACCAACTGTTGAAATCTTGCAGAGACAAAGAAAGAAATCTGCACAGTACGTGAGGATCTTCTTGCCCTTTTCTCAGTAACGACTTATTAAGCTTTGCCCACGTAGTAGGTCACAAACAGTATTGCCAAAGCAAACACCTGTAATTCAGATAATAATGACGCCTTGTTTATGCATAGGATATATCTTCGGTTAGGTTGGGTCGGTGTTTTTCTAATCCTGTGTTGACATTCAGCACTTTATCAGTGGCAGAGAATCTTCTGAGAATACACCGTTGACAAATGTCGGCTTTGTAGTTATTTATGGAGCATCTCCGTAAAATAGTCCTCCGTAATCAAAGTATTTGTAGTATTATAATGTAAACACAGGGCCAGGTGGGTTTGGACTGCACTGTAGATTCACGTCAGGTAGTTTTATTCATAACTGGAGTTGTTTTCTAATCATTTGGTCACAGTGACATCCCTCTCATGCTGGTGTCAGAGGTGCTGGAGGTTCTGTGCACACTTTGTGGGGTTAAGCTAATCAGCCTATTTGTGGCCATTTAGTCTTTAGTGTGGTTATTTGCAGCCAGTGAACCAGGAGCCTGCAGTGCAGTCCAAGTACTTTGCAACGCTGCACTTTCCTCTTTGGAAGCCTACTCTTATGACGCCTTTAAACCAGAAAAACTGCTTTGTTTTGCAGCACTGTATATTTTTCAGAAAGTAAAGTAAAAGTGAGCTCGAGAGGAATTCCCTTCTGAGGCCAGTTGCCTTCTGGTGCATTTTATTCCAGTATTTATAAATATTTTGTCATCTCACTACAAAGATACAAAGGGAGAATACGGTCACTGAGCCAAACATGTCCATATGTGTGTGACAAGTCTGTGTGTGACATAGGGACAGTGGGCAGGCGACCAATAAAAAAGCAGATTGAAAGGGGCAGGGCATTGGTGCATGTGGATATTTGCACACGCACGCACACACGCGTGTGCATTATTGAATTCCTTGGGTGACAGATAGAGAACTGAATCCTATGCTGCTGAGTAGGAGGAAAAACTTGCAGTTGTGTGTGTGTGTGTGTGTGTGTGTGTGTGTGTGTGTGTGTGTGTGTGTGTGTATTTACAACCTGTGTATGTGTCAACTTTTCACAATATTTGGACTACCCCTTTCCATGAATCAGTCAAGGTGAGTCCAGGTGAACTGTCTGTCCTGTGTTGGGTATTGATTTATGGAAAAATACACTAGAGGCTGAGCCGTGTCTAAACTGGCTTTGAATGTTTACATATTCAGAAAGGAACCTTTCATTTGGTAAAGGGCTTTAAGCTCAAGCCTTTAACACAGATGGTTTGTAGATCAGAAATAGTTTTGTATGCATTTTTATTTGTGATGAGCTTTGTCATCTGGCCTGGGTAACTGGGAAGTTTAGGATTAGGTTTGCAACAATGGCTGTAAAGAGTGTGCACAGTGCTAAACATGTCACTGCTTGACCTATAGGATTTAACATAGCTTTTATTTTATTTATAGTAGATGTGTGATGCAAACACAATGTACCAATGTCCTTCACTGTCTATAGTGCTTTGCAAAAAGTCAAATTACTTGAACCAAAAACTCAAAACAACAAACAAACTAAATTTTGTTTTCACAGAAATACTAGTTTTATTACTAGCTCTCAATTTACCAGAGGCATTTGGTCAAAAAGAAACATTCTTCTCACTTGAAAGTGAGCCAAGCTCATGAAAGAGTCCAAAATGCCTCCAAATAACTGTGTTTTTGTTAAAAATAAAAAAGGACACACGCCTCAAACTGGTATCTAATGCGGGTAAACAGTGTGGTTGCCATGCCAATGGGGCAGCGGTATATAAATAGCGTGGGTGTTTGTTCTGACTACTCCTAAGACAAGGAGAGAGACAGCAACAGAGAGCACGGGGATGGTGATAGCCATTGTACACAAATGCAAACACAGGCCTTTGCAGGTGCAGTTCTTTATATTAAAATTAGGATTTTATTAACTAATGCTTGCGTGAATGACGTGTGTTTAAAATACAGGTTTCTGTCCTTTATAAATGTACACATCCATTCATTGTGGGAGACACTCATCACTACTAAAGACTCTTGGCTTATTATGATGGTAGCATAATAGTGCATAATAGTTTTATGTTTGCGTATTGTTGCTGCTTGCAGGTTTCTATGCTTATTTTAGGAGAGAGCCTAAAGAATAATACAGTTTAAATATGAACAGCTCAATGGGTTAAGCATCAGACTGGAATGCAGCAGGTCGCAGGTTCAAATCCCTGTCTGACTACTAGTCCATCTCCTACCAGGTGTGTCCCTGAGCCAGATGTCCAGCACTAGCTCCCTGTAAGTCGCTTTGGATGAAAGCGTCTGCCGAGCAAAGTAAAGTAAAGACCGGGGACAGACGCTAGAAGTTTACATTTCTTCATAAGCTACTTATCTGCTATAGAAACCACAAGCAAATCATTTTGTGGGAAATAGCACTTGGCTGAAGGTTAAGCTGGTGATTGTAATTGCATAGCATGGAATTTGGTTATTATGCAGTGATAATTGAGCTACAACGAGCCATAACTGTGACCGCAATAATCATATCAGGAACATTTATATTGCCTGCTGGTGTGCAGAACAGAGAACGCTCTGGAAATTGTGTTAATGGCCTCTCCGTGTTTCCCTGTAGGGAATGGTGACAGCACCTGCAGACAGACACACGTGGACAGACGGCGCAGACACTTGGGACACTTCCCTTCTATTGGTGGAAAGATCCGTAAATCACACCAGGATCTTCAGCTCCAGCTGGCCTTCAGCTCTGAACTAAGCAGCAGGCTCCGCCTACGCCACCCAAGTAGTTGTGCATCCTCGGCTCAGGTAGGAAGGAAGTGTGATGGAGTAGGCTACTGTGACACATTCAAAAACCACCTGTTGTTAACACAATGTCAAGCAGTGAGCTTGTTCAACAGGCTTGTGTATTTACATAAGCTCAGTTGGTATCCATGGGAACATGGAACGTATCCGCATTAAATTTCTGGGAATTTTCTGGGGATCGATTTTGAACATGTGTCCTACTCCTGACAGCATATTCACTCTTCTCCTGCGGTGGAATCCCAATTTAAAAAATGATAGCGTGGGTTATGAATTCGACAGAACAGCACAAAAAGCCAGTGTAGCTGGAGGAGTTAAAGCCACGTCATGCTCTGGTCAGGTTGATGCACACGGCAAAGAGCAGAGCATCAGCCCGCACTGGCGCCTAAGTTACCTTAGGAGACATCCCAGTCAACACATGCAAGACTTTACAGTCCCATACTAATACATTATTATTATGATTATTATTTAAGCAGGGTGTATGCAAAAAAAAGGTTACACATCTTCATCAACGGTATGTGTGCCATTTTTAACTTTAACCAACAACACGTTAACACGTATGTGTTCAGTGTTAATCATAAAATGCGCTGTCGAAATAAAAGAGTGTGTGCGTGGGAGAAATGTGGAAACCGGATGCGTAAGATGCGGTGAGGTGTCCTTGCCCCATTGACTTGTGGATAGCACCGATTTTCTAAAGTATGCAGAGGAAAGGTGTTAAGTATTTCACGAGAGAAAGAGGAGTTCAAAAGTTTGACAGAACAGAAGCATACACTGTATTTTTCTTTCATATACTGCTAATTACTTTGTGACCTTTATCTTGTGGCTGACCCTGGGGTTGGGGACCCTCACACTACACATAAAGGCTGCTCTGTAGTTACACTCACTTCTTTTGTACACGGTCTCTTCTTTTGCTAGTAAACACATGACGTAGCGATGACGTCATACCAAGTGATGTGCTTAGCTATGTTTGTGCGTTTCTGTGGCCCAGAACTTCTCCGAGCTCCTATACTCCCACTCTCCTTCCCGTCCTCTAATGTGACCTCTGTGACCCCCCCTCCCCACCACCACCGTGATGTGTCCCGCTCAGTTTTACAGCTTTATCTTCCTCAAACTGCCCCGTTTTCTGTCTGCGTCCCCTCCACTCTCTCGCTCTCTCTCTCTCCTCTTTTGCTCCTTTTTCTGTCCTTACTTGCCACTGTATCTATTGAAGTTCCTTCGTCAGACTTTTATCTCCATCTCACCAGCTGTGTGTTGAAGCTCTATTCTCTCCTAGGAGGGAGAGTTGAATGAATAGAGGGGCTTACTGCGAACAGTGAGGAAGCCAATCCCTGTCTTTGGTCTGATTGAACACATTTCTTGCTCCTCTCCTCTCCTCTCCTCTCCTCTCCCTTTCCTCTCCTCTCCTCTTGTAACTATGTATATTATGTTTATGGGAGACATGTATTTCAGAACATAAACACAGCTGAGGTACAGACTAGATTGTTTTCGTTGTCAAACAGCTATGACCACAGTGCAATTAGTTCGACAGAACTTCTCTCTAAAACGTCTCATCCCATTTGCACCATACCTGCTTTTGATTGAACCTTTTTTTTTTCATTTATTACCCTTCAGCGAGATGCAGTAATACTTGACTCACCAACGGCATCATTAGGTTTTGCTGTGAGGTGCTTCGGTGAGCTTGGGGACTTGCCTCATAGCTGTACAAATGTGTTCTGAAGCATTGACTAATTAGTTCATTAAATTAACTTTGTACCAATTCAGAGAGGAGCAGTGAGGAGGGAGGGGGTGAAAAAAGAAGAGGGTCTGGGAGAAAGTGTCAAGGAAAGGTAAGATGTCGATTAAACAGTTGCAAATAAAGTATATAATTAAATAGAAATGCTGAGTACCTTTATTCGATAAGTTGATCCCACCTCTCCATGCTCTCCTTTCCTTCCCTCTCTCCCTTTCTCCTCTCTGTCTTCTCCTTTATTCACCCATCAGTCTTGCTAAATGGAAATTACACATTTCGCGTTCGCTTCTCTCTGCTTCCTCTTTCTTTTGAGATTTCGCTGTTGACAGTTGCCTTTCTCTGAGCAAAAAACCTCCGAAATGAGCAGATGGAGGGCTGACGGTGTAGAAGCTCATACAAAGACGCCGGGCGGCGTGTCGCGGTGATCAGCACATGTCAGAAAATGGCTGTTAATGGGAGCACCATGTACACACTGTCAGTGAGCTATATAGGAGCTGAATCCATTTTAGTCAGAGGCGCAAACCACTTAAGATCTGACATGTGTTAAGTTGTTGTGCACATGCATTATGTTGCAAGGCGTAGTTCAGCAGTACAATAAGCATATGTTACCAGGCAGCTGGTCTTATGGCAAATATTGAATAAAATACCTGTGAATCATTAATCTGCTGTTAATGTGGCTCCTGCCACTGTAATGTGGTCATTTCACGTATTTGACTCTTTGCTAATACTGGTATTTCTTTTCCATCTACTCATGGTAACTCAATATTTGAGTTCTTTACATTACTCGTCGACGGTGACCTATTCAGCTAATCCCTGGGGCTTGTTTACAAAATTTGCATAGCTTTGATTTAATTATTTAGAGAACGATGCTGCAAAAGATATTATAGATGCCAGGAGAAAGAGTAAACTTATTTATGTCTTCCAGGGGAAATCTGATAGCTCCGTATGGATTCAATCAATTCTCAGAGATTGATTTTTTTTTCTCATTTGAAACTGAAATTACTCCCACATAGTCTCTTATGGTTAGAAGCAATACAGCCTCCAGCAGCAGCTCGCAGTAATCTCAAAGATGTCAAATTACCAATTAACCCACCAATATTTTCTATGATAAAGCTTCACAGAGGCGGTCAGATGCCCAGCAATGCCAATGTTGTTGAACAAATGCTCAATACAAAGTAAAGTGAGTGAGTAGCTGTTGTTCCACATTAGATCTGGATATATGGTGATTATTGTAGCCTGGTAAAAGCTGTCATTAAAACCATTTCTATGTCAGAAATATAGGAAATTAATCACATAAAGTCCCTGTAGTAAGAATCCTGTTACATTTGCTGCCTTGAGAGAGTGAAGAAACCTGAGTAAATGGAGAGGTCGTCCCTTCTCCCTCTCTCTGTGTGTGTGTGTGTGTGTGTGAGAGAGTGAGCTTGGATTTTCCCTTCTCTATTTTCATGTAATAGCTGCGCTCTGCTTTATTTGATCCAGGCCCCCTCTCTCATAGTAGTAGGATTCAATTGGGTTTGGAGGGCAAGGTAAAACACACGCTTACACACACACACACACACACACACACACACACCTGAGACTGCCAACTGCAACGACAGCTGCGCGGAACAAAGGAGGGAGGGAGAGAAGGGGAAAGTAACATACATGATATTAGAGAATGATAGGGGTAGTGAGAAAGATGAGAAGAGCTTTCTAAATGAAAAGTGTTGGGGCAGAGCTGATGATGATGATGATGAGGATCAACAGCAGTTATTTTTCCTGCTATGTATGTGTGAGCATGTCTGTGTGCACACATGTTGTGTGAAGCTGTAGGGTATTGACTAGAACGTGTTGCTGTAGGTCATTCTTCGTGTCTGTGCACACCAGCGTGTGTGTGTGTATAA
Organism: Microctenopoma steveboyesi; assembly: GCA_032359275.1. Lineage (NCBI taxonomy): Eukaryota > Metazoa > Chordata > Actinopteri > Anabantiformes > Anabantidae > Microctenopoma > Microctenopoma steveboyesi. The sequence continues at coordinate 7,831,514 of JAUMHF010000003.1, read as the reverse complement.
GGGAGTGGATGCGTGCACCTGCATTTTTGTGGCGTGTGTGTCTTAATATATCTAAGCATTTAGTTTTAAATGCACATTTAGGATTTAGATAAAGTGCGTCTTTTAGGAACTTTGTGTGCATTTCCACTCTGCGTGCCGTTAGTCACATAAGCACGCTTGTCTGCCTTAGGCGTGATTAATCCACTGTCCTTCCTAACGCCGACCCACTTTTCTCGCTCTTTTCTTTCTTTGCTCTTGATTCCCTTCTGCTTTACAGCATATTAAACAATGAGTAATCATGACTGACATCATCTCTGGCTAGACGGGTGCAGACTAATTGGCCGTAGCAATCTGAACGCATTAGATTTTGTTCCTTCAGGATATTCCCTGTCCTCCACCCCACTTTGAAAAACATCCCTCATTGTTTGCATGGATAAACATATTTCTTTTGTGTGGCATTTGTCGGCTTCCATCTCATTCATAGACGGTAGAACAATCTGTACTCACTAGTCGGTTGTAAGCAGATTGTGAGATTAGCGTGTATGATTTATGGTTCAACCTGAAAAGTGAATAATGTTAAATGCTCTAATTGCTACTGAGCATTGACTTGTCCTGTTAATTGCTATCATCTAAAATGCACGTCTCAGGATACCTCAAGGAAATTACGAACACGCTACAGGGACACTAATATTCTGCTGAAATGTCTTTGGTTATTGTCCGGAAGCTCTGGGTGCTTGTGCAAGAAAGTAATAAAAGTGGAAAAATGAAGTTACGCTTTAGATTTACAGTCATGAAGGGCCTTTCCCGCCTCTCATCTCTCTTCCTCTCCACCTGTCTTTCTCTGTTTTCTCTCTTTCACAAAAGCTGCTGCATGGGCCACCCTTTCGAGTGGGCTAAAATGATTATAGTAATGGATTCCCCTGGCTGCAACCTCGCTCTCTGTCTCCTTCACACTCTGTACACTCTCTTCTGTACATTAGCGCGGCCCTGGGGATGCCCTCTCTTCTCGGTGGCCTAACGCAATCCCACCTCCAGTATAAGTGCACTGAAAGAGTGAGAAAATTAAGAAGAAGGGGAAGTTGGTAGGTGACAACAGGCAGCAGTGATCACATCACAGGATAATAATTACCTGCAGACAGGAGCAAGCAAATTAAATAATTTCCAGGCCTTCTTGTCTGTCAGAGTGTCTGTAGTTTCTTGGCATGAATGAAACCACTACGATGATGGAACCACTAATTTCCTATTGCCTCTGTGTTATTATGATTAGAATAGATTATGACTGGTATGCTTGGATTGTCTGTGAATAACAGGAATGACACACCTTATGTAAAGCTGTGCTTCATCTTAAATGCTGTTTGGCCCAAAGGTCACATTTTCAACAACAAAAATCAATTGGAAACTAAATTAAGTTTTTAATATTTCTGCAAAGGGAAAATATTGTAGGAAAAAGAAGAAGGAAAGAAAGAAATGGTCTCTCACCTCAAGCGGCGGTTTGTGATATTTTTATAGATTGTATGCCTCGATGTTCGGGAATAGTCCGAAGTTCATGATGACAAAAACTTTCCCCAGGAGGAGTTGAGCTCACTTCAGCAACTTCAGCTTTTAGTAAGATGAATGAAGGTGGCCTTTGTGGTGCTTGGGAAGTCCTTATGCTGCGACCTATACAGAGTTTATTGCTTTTACAACCAGGCTGTATGATAAAGTGCCATCTTTCTCACCGCCCACTCGCTCCCACCTGCGTCTACTCTCCTTATCTCACTGTCTCTCTTTGTGTTACTCCGGCTCTGTGTGTTGTTGCCTTTGTTATCTTGTTCTCTTTTTCACCTCTTTGGCAACTTCCTCTTCATTTTTCTCTTTCCCTTTGCTCTGTGTCCTATCCCTGTCAAATTCGCTCACTTCTGTACTGCACAGCTTTTTTTAAGTCCCTGTCACTGACACAGTCTTTTCTTGTCTCCCTCCCCTACATATCCTCTCCTCCCCTTGTCTCCCCCCGTTTTTAATCTAACAGCACTGTGGCAACCGCTGCTTTGTAATGTTATGTATGTCAAATTGCCTTTCCCCGAGTGGTTGGCATTACTGAGTAGACTCTGAGGGGTGTTTCTAATTGGTAAATGAGTTGGCAAATTTATGCAATGCTCACAGTCTTACATTGATAATACCTGAGCATTTAGCTCCATCGCTGCCTCCCACCCTCTTTGACAAGTAGAAAACCAGTCAAGCCAGCTGCCACATGAGTCAGGGAGACAAATGGTCTATTAAAATGCTTTGTTTTACAGCTAGTGATAATCTACTTACCCTGTTTTATAGTATGACTTCACTAGAAAGATGTAGTGTGTGTGTGTGTGGTCGTGTTTTATTTTGCATTCGTAATGCTAACATGTGTGTATGTGTTATTCTTCGTTGATATGTACAGCTGCACTATGACTGAATTATCAGTTCACTTTAAAAATAGTTTTGCTATGGGACTCTGTGTAGATGTCTCCACAAATCACAGCATCATTCCTTCACTGTATAACGCCTGATATATAAAGCCTCCCTGCTCTCACCGAATGGTTGTTGCAGCCTGCACGGATGGATGGCCGGTATCCCTCTGCACCCGACACTTATGCTCTTCTATTTAATCCTTTTATGTGTGGAGAGGTGTGTGCTAAGAGGCCATTGAGCTAAACTAGTTTTCCTTCACCTGGGGGAACGGAGTAAACTTGGGGCTAATGCAGCGCCCTGTGATTTCCTGAATGCTATAACGATGGCAGATCGGCTTTGGTTGAGGGGTTTTAATGGAACAGAGCAGGGTGATAACCAGCAGCTATTACTCAACACTACCTGAGAGAGTGTCGGATTTACAGTATGTACTTGTATACTCCTAAAAATATTTTGGCTGCCGCCACCTTTAAACCTTCAGTCAAAGTGTTGCTTTAAGGCAGCAAACTGTTTTTCTTTTGATTGAATTGACAATTTGGTTCAGCAAACAGCCCAGATATTAAAAATACTTTGATCCAGGACAAAGACAATCAGCTGACACCAGAAAAAATGGATTAGATTTTTTTCTAATTATTGATGTTCAATTAAAACATTCTTATGTATGCGTACTCTGATTTTAATATAAATGAAGGGTAATGCAGTGCGATGTGTGACAGCATTAGCCATGGAACGTGTTGCACACATTGCAGAGCTTCACAATGCTGAGAGTCTGCCACTGTACATAACTGTAGGTAGTGTTGGCTGGTGTGTGGGAGGTTACATAAACAGTGAGAGAGGGAAGAACTGCCATAATGTGACATTCAGAAAAGAAGAATTCATGACCAGAAAAAGAAAGGCGAATCAGAGTCTGATTATTTTACTTTACCACCACGGAGCGCAACTGAACGGCTTTACTTAACCTCTTTATTAATAATGAGTTTGTGTTTGTATTGTCTGTTTCTTTGAGGAGACATACATACATTGTGATACTGCAGGTTATCCTTAAATTAACTTAATCATTAGTGTAAATGGCGAACATTCCCATTTTGATTGTGCAGACATAACATGCAGGGGTTTCTCACCATGACTTGAGAATAACCTCTGCGCTGCTGGAAGCTGCTAGCAGGTGTGTGTGTGTGTGTGTGTGTGTGTGTGTGTGTGTGTGTTGAGGTGTGTGTGAATGTGTTTGACAGCAAGGATTACATAACAGCGATGCCTGCTGCTGCAGGTCACCATGAATGACAGCAGTAGGAGGACACACACACACACACGTACTGCATCTTTTTCTGTACGTCTTTGTGCTGTCTTAAATCTCTCTACAGCTATTCATCTTTTTTCTTTGGTGATGTACACAGGGCTTGAGATCATTCAAAGTCCTTCACATCGTCTGATCAGTCACAGAGAAACGTTTTTATTAATAGGCCTACTGATGCTCTTTTAGCCTCTGCACTGTCCACAACTTAGAAAATTGAGAAATCTGGAGTTGTTAAATATTAATAGAACGTAATGAATGTACATTAATATAAAATCTTTTGAATAGTTAAATTATTCTGATTGCTATGCTCAGTGAGTTGACATTCTTAGTGGTTATTCCCTCCTCCTATTGTTACTGCCCAGTTCCTGGAGGGTGTTTAGCACGGGACAGCACATGCAAATTTTCACTCCACAAGAACGCATAAACAAATGAAGAATAATAAACATACTGTTTCTAACCTCAGGTCTATTGACCTCTGATGCTACACACATATTGTATATATTACACATGCAAATACTCAGGAGTCATGTAGTGGCTAGTAAAGTTTAACTAGGTCTGTCCCCTGCTAGCCACTCTTAAACCCACTCTTTAAACTTTAAGATAAATGGTTATTATATGAAGACGTAATGCAAACTGTTCCTTTCATATCTTGCCTCTCACTGCACCAGCCAGTCTAATGAACCTACATTAGTCCTTTAATAGGAATTCAAGTCGGCTTGTCATTGAGCTGCACTAAGGTACCAATACGCCTACATATGTATCTATATACATCTTTTGTCCTTTGCAAGCACTTGCATAAATACACCAGTGTGGATAATGTGTCATGTGTAGGACACATGGGCCCAGTTTGGGCACTGATTCTTTTCTAAATGAAGCAGGGGTTTGTGAATTATTGAAACGCCTGTCCTCTTTTCCCTGCTTCACCTCCATATCTCTCTTTCTTCTCTCCCTTTTTAGATCTCTTTTTTTCTCCCTCTATTCACCCTACCACACATACATACACTCAGTGTTGTGCATAAGTATTTGCCCCGCTCCTGATTTTTAAATTTTTTTTTTTATTTTTACATATTTGTTAAACTTTAATCATTCAGAAAAAAAACTTAAACAAAGATTACCTGAGTTTATATACATTTATTAAGAGAAAGTTTTCCTAATCTCCCTGGGCCTTTGTTAAGAAGTAATTCCTCCAAAACCTAATAACTGTTTGTGCCACTCTTGAAGGTAACAACTAATTAATTATTAGAAATAATTGGCAATATGTCTTCCCAATCTCTGGCAAAGAATTTTTATAAATTTGCATAAATTAGAGGCTTTTCAAGGACGAAGAGCAATATACGGTCAAGCCAAACATCTTAATATGGTTTTAAGATTTACTTAAAGTCTGGAAATGTCTTTCCAGACTAATACATGTCTCATATGTTCCTAAATTTCATCAGTTCTTGGCATGATGGGTTGCTTTTTGGGATCTTTTAGTCTGCTTCATGTTATCAGACAACTTCTATTTGAGGAATTTGTTGATTCGACAGGTGTGACAGTTTTGTACAGTATGTCATCTTTGCGTAGCGTCAAATTTGATTAATGATCTGAATTATTTAAGTGTGACAAAAAATCAGGAACAGGCAAATACTTTCATCACAGCTCTGTATCTTCCCTTGGGTTTTTTTTCCTCTCGTCTATTAAATAACCAAAAAAACAGGGCCAAATTAATTTGTGAACCAGTAGTTGAGTGAGTGTGTGTGTGTGTGTGTCTGTGTGCATTTGTGTGATTTGAGTGATTTGGTTTCTCCATTGTTGTCCTCGGGGACAGATTTGACCCATATTACAGCCTGCTATTACTCTGTCTAGAATCTCCTGTGCATCGAGACAGTCATTATTTACTGCTGTGAATCAACTCAGCTGTCTCACTAACATTTGTTACCACTAGTTCACACGCGTACCTGCTAAAAGAATAACAAAGAGTTAGGTAAAAAAAAGGAAATTTGCATTTTATGACTGAGATATACGATATAATTATATGTTTTTTCACTACGCTCTTGTAAATAGGTACAGTCTTTACCACTGATATAATTTTTTGCAATTTCTTTCCAAGTAGTAATTTTGTGATTTTTGTACATTTTTTTGCTGAATACAAAAAAACCTACTCACTCTGCCACCTGCTGCTAATGACTCATAGACATGTACGATAAAAATGGGTGGGAAAATCATTTAACAAATGTCATTCCCTCCCCCTGTCATTTATCACACACTGCAAATCGCTGACAGCAGCGTGTCCCAGATGGTTGTGAGATCATGGGCTGGCCAGCAGTGTTGTTTGTATAGATTTGGTGTCATGTATGAATATATTGTGCCAATTCAGATGACTGCTAGGTTGGAGTAGATGAATATTGTGGTTCAGTATTGGCAGTAAGACAGGTCTATATCTTGTTCTTATGACAAGGGTTTATGAATGGTGCAGTTGTGCTCTAATAACCTGCACAGCTTTACAGGGAGCGTGTGCTACATTGAGCATATCAAATAGCAGCAATTTTCTTCTTGTTGTTTTTTTTTTTAAAGCAGGTTAAAATAAAAAATGACAAATCAGGATACATTGTATCACAGAAGTATTGTTTGTTTCAAATTACGTATGAATGATTTGAGCAGATAGAATTTTAGTCACATAGAAACTTAATGAGATGATAATGATGATGATAAGCTCAGCTTGGAGAACTACCGACTATGTGTTCAACTGATTACCAACTTACTTTAACTCGTCGGATATTGTCCAACAAATTGCACAAACTAGAGCACATAGCAGACCACACGGGTAATTAATATACATGAAGAAAATCATACACGGGGTCGTCTTCCAGCTTCTAGGTGCCATTAACACAAATCAGCTGGAATTTACTTTAGTCAGCGATATTTAGATTTCTTCAAACAAATGGGAATTTTTTTTTCTTAAAGTGCAGCCAATCTTATGTGATGATTTGGATCTTTTTTTTCTGGGCAATTGTGTTGGCTATTTTCACAATTTTCTAACACATCACTTAGCCAAATACATAAATGAGCAAGAAATTATTAGCAGAATAATGGAAAATTCATTAGTTGCAGCCATTACTATTATGTCAGACTGAGAATTGTCTTTAAAAAAATCTGAAAATTTAATTAAAACCATTTGCCACAGTATGCCTTAAATTGCAGGTATTTAGGGGATTCATATTATTCCTCTACCTTCATGTCTCCCCTGCTTTTCTGTCACTCCTGTGTTCTTTGCTATCCAATATTGATATGACCTGTCATTGATCCAGTTATTCCTGGTGCCTTGGTATTTTTCCATTGGCTTGAGTTGTAAAATCTAATTCAGAGCACTCTGATTTTCAGTTGTAACACAACCTGACTCAGACACATTAGGAGCCTTTGTAGGGACATAAAGAATGAATGGCAGCGTTGCACTTTTCTTTGACTTCTGTTCACATGTTGCAGTAGGCTCTCTGTTACTTGCATTCTCCTGTTGGCTTCCCTTGCTCTTTCAACCCCTCCCTTTAGGAACTGCAGCCAAGGACTCTTTCCCATAACCCCATCAGACCTGTGTGTAAATGTGTGTGTTTGTGCACAGAAGTCTTAAATAGGAGACAGAGCTAAAGGCATGCAGTGTGTGCACACACCCACTCGTGTGAGCACATACTTAAACACATTTGTACAGTACAGGCCTCATTAAACAGGCCCCCACGGATTTGTCTAGGAACTATTTCCTGTTTAGAGTTGGGGAGAAAGGGGAAGTAGTGAGGATGAAATATGATGTAACACGAGTGGTGGTCTATCTATGTGCTCTATTCGAGCCTGGGTAGTTTAGTTTTTCCTTGTCATTACCGGACCCTTTGTAGAGCTGCCATTAAGCCAGCAAATGCAGTAATCCTGAAACCTGGTTCACAAAAGCTATTTGCAAGCACAAATGTTACAGCATCACATTTTACAAATGATAGTTGCGCTCACATTGCAGATAGATTTGTCGGTTGCATGCTCATGCATGGGGTGAAGTATGTCGTTTATATTGTAGCTTTCTTGTAGCAAAGTTGTGAATCAGATCTCAGGACTATTGTTTATCACATTGCAACACACTTTTGTGTGTTTGTGTGTTTTGCTAATATAATTGCCTGTTATAGATAGGCTGAGACATCTGCTCAGCCTAATATACCAATGTATGGTCTTATATATTTGATATCTTAGATCATAGCAAGGGCAGTTATTTTTATTTATTATTTCATTTCAGATTCTTCACATGAATCCTTCTTTTCAGCACACTAGGTGGTGATTCCTACCTGACAAGCAGGAGGAATAAAATTAGCATCTCAACACCTGAACCTTGGCTGAAAATTAATTCAAATAAAAAGCAGTATGTGTTTTGATCTTCAATATGTGATCTACATTCCAGGACAACAGAAATGTGTGCTAATTAATTCAGTTTACATTATAAATGCACTGTTTGTAGTCATAAAGACAGCTGTCGAGAGACTATCACAGTGATTTCTGTTCCAGATATAGTCACAGAGAGGCTGGAAATAACTTGGACTGGATGAACATAGCAAAGTATCAAATGGGTATGAGATTGGTAGATATATGAAATAAAAAAAATTATATAATGTGTGTGTTAGAAGTGGCATATAAGGCATTATGGAACGGTTTCGGTGCAGTATTTATCAGCGATGAGTTGATGTTGGCTGCAGAAGAAAAAGGTGGAATTCACTCTTCCTCCATGCAGGATGTCAAGGAAGCACCACTAGTTTCCAATTGAGGTGTGAAGTCATCTGCTAAAAACGGAGCCAAAGTTACACCACCCTAAATCACCTTGAAACTAAACATTGAGGAAACCCAGATCCACACATTTCATGCATAATTTTGTATACATTCAAGTATGTCTGTGTACATAAAGTGAATGTTACCGGGAAATGTTTTAAAGGAAAACCTTTACTATTAATAGTCTTTGAAAGGAGGATGAAAGAAGGGTTTTTACAATGTGTGAACAGTGTATTCACTTGCTATCAGATTGGGACGTGTTTTATTAATTCATTTCAGAACAATACTGAACACAAATGCACGTAAAAAGACTTGTTAGTTTTAATGTTTCATAGTTATCAGTAGGGCTTTATTATTTTACATTCAAGTATTCTGTTGAACCCATTTATTGCACTTGGGTTCTAAATTCTGAAGTGGAAATACCACCGCTAATAACACAGTGCTGTGAAAAAAAGTACGAAAACACGAAATAATACATACATAAACATTTCTTAGAATACCTTGTAACATCATTTCTGCAGGTATTTCACTGTATATCTTACCCTGTGGAGAAGTCATACCATTTCATAATGCTTTCTTGCTACAATGAAAACATGTAATGATAGTTATTGAGCCAGTCATGTAAGCTGGCATGATGCCGCGTGAATTACTACCTGAACACCCCATCATGGTTGCATTTTTGCATGGGGTGTGGTTCACCTTGATGTGATCCCAAGAATTAGCATCAAGCTCATAGGATTTTTTCTAATGGAGATATTTGAGTTTCTTGAGGAATTTTCATTGTCAAAATAATTCAGTGCATAATGTGAACATTTAGTAACTTGTCTTGCAGTGAGATGTCTTCCTTCCATCTTGGTGAACTGATTAGCGACGGATCAGTAACAACAGTTACGAGTATCTTAATTAAAACGTATTCCCGTTTCTATACTCTGTAGCAGCAATGCTCGCTATCACAGTTTTCTTGACTCTGATATATGCAGTGAAAAAATATGTAACACCAGTTACCCTAAAATAGGCTGGAAAGCCTTGCTTTTATTCTCCATAGCAACAGTTCAGTGTGGAGCGCTGACTTGGAGTCTATGGAGCGGATTCTCTCACCACCGTATTCATCCTGTGTTGCACTAATGTGTGTGCGCGTACGTGTGTCTGTGTCTTTGTTTATTTGTGGATGAAGGGTTCCTAGACTGTTTGTTTGAGTCCATCTCTGTGGAAACCCAGAACCAAGAGCGAAACAGCAAGACTCCGGCTCCTGCTAAGACAGATAATGAAGTCTTCACTGTCTGTTGTCAGCTGTCAAACCCCCAGAGGACAAAATCACATTGGTATAATGAAGAACCTCTGTATATGTTACAATAATACGTCTGCAGCTTAAGAATAAAAGACGACCAGTCTTGAAACGCAAAAGCAACACACGCTGTGTATACACTACATTCAATTACTTCCCCTTTACTTCATCATGTACATGAACCCATGAACCCAACTACTGCCGATGCTGCTGTAGCTATTTGTAGCTGCAGTGTAAACACCAACAAAAAGTGCATGCACAGACACACAAATAGGGAGTGTGTAGAGTCAGTCACGGCAGGGGTTGCATCTCTCCAGATGGCAGGAGCCACCCACACACTGCCAGTTGTTATACAATATGTATTGTATAACAGCAGAGAGCGACAGAGCCCCTCCCTGTGCATTGAGAAATAACTCACAAAAAAAACACGCGCATTTAAGCAAAGACACAAAATGGAGACAGGCAGTGTGCTCACGATGTAGACATGTACTGTATGCACAACATCCGTTACTCAGCTCAACAGCACAAGCATTTAAAACACTTAGATACTCAGTCAGTCAGGAAACCTCTATCCAGCCAGCGAGAGCGCTCGATCGGCCAGCAAGACAGATGTTCGGTAACCAGGCTTCTCGCTAGTGAGACAGGTAATCAATTAGTCTGTTAGGCAGGCATACATCTGCCCGGTGAGTCAGACAGCTGTTCAGTTAACCCAGCCATTGAACACAAAAGGACAGTGTAACATGTAACATGCTGTTTGCCGCTCGTGTTACGTTACTTTATAAGTAAAGCAGAACAAATAAACAGTTGTCAGGTAGACTGACATTAACTACAGATAGGATGGTATCAACTAAACCTGACCGTATATCTGGTGAAATCTGAAAAGAGATAATATAAGGGTTGAGTAACGCAGAGTTACACGTGCAGTCAGACACGGCTTCAGTGTAGTTATGTGGATTATTAGGCCTTTTAACTGTGGCTGGTTTCATAGTGTAGGTTTAGCTGTTTCTGCTGCTCTCTGTCTGTTCTGTCTTTCTGCCTTTGACTCGGCTTCACTCGGTGGCTTCTCTGTTTTATCTCAGCTTCACTTTGCTTACGTTCTGTCTCTTGTGTCTTTAAGTCACTGTCTTCCGTTCTCTCTTTCACTGTATATATCTAGTTCTTTCTGTCCTTCAGGTTTCTCCTCTTTTGCTCCTCGTATCCATAAAATGGAACCATCTTCACGTGTCTTGAATGCATGAACTGCATGTTTTTTTGGTTTAGTCCAGATACTGTTCTGTCCCGTTGATCATCTGCCTTTACTCCAGTGAGTAATAGGTGATGAGGATCCTTTTCAGACAGTTTTTTCATGTGGATATTAAGCAGGTGTGTGCGTGTTTGGGTGTTTTGACCTTTGTCAAGCACATAATTCCTCTATGGAACGAAGCAGATTTTGTTTTTTACTGATGATAAACTGCAATTAATGTGTTTATTATTAAATCATGCCACTTCTTTCCCTAATTATACTTTGTCTCTGTGTCTCATCTCTCTCTCTCACTTTACTCCCGCCACTCCCTTGTTCTCACTTTTCTGCCTGGCTTCTCTCTCTCTTTTAACAAGCATTACCAAAGTGTAAAAAAAAGGTGTTATAGAAGCTCTTCGAAAGTCAAGCCGAGTGCCCCTGAAATGATATGACTTCATTAGGATGCATCCTACATATCCTCCTACAGTTAACCCACTTTTTTTACAGTGCGTCTCTTCATATGTTTTTCTGTGAGTGAGCCCAGTGCACCATGTGATGATGTAATGTGACACTGAGCAGAGCAAACTGCGGAATCCCCTAAACTCACACACACACACAGACACACACCAGCTGAGGTTGTATTTGAATGGAGCATATAGGAATGTCCCTAGGTGCACGCACACAAGCACACACACTGACACACACACACACACACACACACACTGACACACACTTTTAACCCTCTCATACTTAGACCTTTGCGCAACACACTATCAGTCTGAATGACAGCAGTGTCAAATTTATTACTTCACCCAACGGCTAGACAGACAGTGTATAAAGTCAGGGAGGATGGAAGGTGTTTGCAGATACAGGGAGGTGAGGGTGGGGCAGAACAGATGGAGGAAAAAGGAAGAAAAGAAAGTGGGAAGACAGACAAGTACATCATGCTTGTGGAAAGTAAGTGAAAGAAGAGAGAAAAGGGAGATATTTATTCTGAGTGGGAGATAGGAATTGCAAATGTTTAAGTAGAGCTCAGTGGGGGGAGATTAAAATAGCGTTCAAAAGAGGAGAAGATGAGAAGATGTTTTATTCTCTGTCTGGGATGATTCATCAAAATTCCCAGTTACCAATTTCTTGGTAAATTAGACATCATTGGTAAAAGAAATGTAATATCTCACCCATGAGTACTAAAGAAGTTAATACTGTCTTTGATTTAATTTGGTGTGCAGTATGACACTGAGAGCAGATGGATCAAAAGGGCAGGACACATTGTGTGAAGGAAAGAATAGGGTGCAAGTAAACATGAAAGGCACAGAGAGAATAGAAGAAAGAATTAGGGTGGATGGTGAAAAGAGGAAAGGCAAGGAAGGACTGGAGTGAAAGGACCTTACAGAACCTCGTGTAATATTGGCTTCAATGCACAGCTTGATAAAGTGTGCGTGTGTGGGTGTACATTATGCTTATGAACTTAATCATCCCCACGTGGCAGCTAGCCATAACGACCTTTCTTCAGCCGGTGCCCCGTGGTAGTAATGATGTCATCGTCTCATCTCATGCCACACACAAAGCAACTCTCTCACACACACAGACAGAAACCGGTGCATTTCACATATCAGCCCTTCAGTCTTCTGCAGCAGCGCTAGGAACTTGCTCTTTTTGGAGGAGCTTTAGCTAAGGAATCAACAACGTATTTGTTTTTGATGTCCTCCAGTGTGCCCCCCCTCCTCCCTCTTGGTCATTACCTCCTTTCTTTGTAGCTTTTTCTGCCTTTCTTTTCTGTGATTTCTCCCTGTTATCCATTTGTTAATTGAGTCTTGTAAAAACTTAGTTAAGTGTAATTGTTGTTGCTGCTTGTGCCACTATTACAAAAAGTAACATGTTTATTTTTAGGTGACTGTATTTGGGCAGTAAACGTCTGTTGCGTTGCCGTCAGCGTGCTCTTTTTCATCAAGAATACTGTGCACAGTTAGTTAACAAACTGAGCGTGGCATTGAGCTGTGTTTAAAACATTGTCAGTGTTCATTTCACAAGTTTAGTCACTATGCAATAGGCCACACATGAGTAAACTGACTCAGAGGGCCGAGTTATTGTTGTATCTTCAAGAGTGGGGAGAAGAGGATGGTGGGTAAAGGAGAGAAAGAAACGAGGAAGAGCAAGATGTGTGGAGCCTAGAGCCAGGGGGAGAGACACAGTTTGAATGACAACGACGAAGAGGCATTGAGGGAGACAAGAGACGAGACAAAACACGGGCAGGTGAAACAACCGAAGAGAAATGGAGTTAACAAGGCGTGCAGAAATATTATTTCCCCAGACCGAGCAGCCTCTGTAACAACCACAGCAAATAATGAGTCTGACTTTATCAGCCGCGCAGATTGGTGATAAAGCCGTACAGCACACACTTTCACGCTGCAGAGTAGAACTCTTCTAGCTGCAGAAGAAATACAGGGGTGTTTGCTTGGTAATTTTCTCCCAGGGGAAAGATGCAGAAAAAGAGCAGCTCTTATCATCTGTATTGAGAAAGCTAGTTTCTTGATTTTGTTTCTTGCTTTTAATAGTTTTTGTAGTGAATGTGGATCAGTTGGTTGGGCATTTGGCCACGAACCCCAGAAATAGTGGTTTGATTCTGGGTTGTCTTTCTTCCACCCTGACCCCTTGGCGCCTTAAAAGCATTTGCCTATCCACAAGAATTTCTACAAGGGGATTAATAAAGTATAGATTAATATTATTATTGTGTAATATTTACATTAAGATTAACAGAAAATATTTTGATTTTAATTATATTTAATTCTAATTGTTTCGCTGGCATATCACTGCAGAAGAAGAAATGTGTTGACACTGCTGTTGATGCAGACATACATCCATTAGTTATATTGGGGGGGGGCACATTTGCGACAACACAACAGTAGGAAAAATCTTGCTTTTTTACAGTATTTATGTGTTAACCGGTTTACAGAAACACTTTTCTGTAAACCGCGCTTTATTGTGCATTTGTAATCTTTCTGTTCACCAATACCAACTTCTGTTGCATCACACTTTTTTAAATGCACATGTGAGAAATGAAAACACATTTTACAAACCTGTCGGACTCGCGCTGGCCTACTTATTGCCCCGTCACACATCTTTATGCTGTTTATTCTTCCTCTTTCTTTTTATGTTTCCTATCTGACTCAGCCTTTTCTCCTTCATCTTTCTGAGTTTTAGTGTAACATTACTGTGGTTCAGATGCGGGTAGCACATAACTTGTCTCAGAGCAGGGTGTATTTGAGTGTGCGTCCCACCAGTGTTGGTAGCGTTGTCTTGGGAGTGCTACACCAGTCTTTGAAGATTGTAGAATGAAAGTGTGAGAGAGAGACTTAGACAAGTCCCTTTTTCTTTTATCATACTTGGTTTCAACTCAGTTTCTTTATTTTTTGTTCAGTTTTTTTCTATTCATTCTCTCTGTTATCACCCAACCCTCATCTTCCACCGTTTTTTTTCTCTTTTTTTCATCTGTCTTGGGTTCAGAGATGCTCTGTTTTCATTCTGCAGCTGTGCAGTGTATTTTGAGTCTGGGTTCTAGTACTATTGATTTTTTCACTTCCTGTGCAGACAGAAATTGAGTTTGATTACCATTCATATTATTATATAGTGATTTATAAAGTGTGAGCCACCACAAAGCTAATAACTGCTATTTACATTTTATTTGACACATCACTGTAAAAAGAAGAAAGTGGCTTTCTCTTCCAGTTGAGGACACAGGTATTGTATTAACCTCTGACCTTCCCTGTCTATTTTAAAAACTATGAATGTCAGACAGGAGATTGCTTTGTCTTGTTACAGCTGCTTTTTGTTCAGTAAAAAAAGGAAAGAGCCGGACAAGCACAAATACAAATACTAGGGGGAAAGAGACTGTCTAGGATTGAGAGGAGGGTAGACAGCGTCTCAGCTACAGTGCGTAGGGGGTCCAGCCCCATGCCCAGAACAGAGCCAGCCCTCGTGATTGATTTGTCCAGCTTGTTAGTGTCTGCCACCTTCACATTGCTTCCCAAGCAGACCACAGCATAAAATGTAACACTGGCCACAACAGACACAGATGTCTCTGGACCCTTTGTAGGGTGCTGTGGAATTAGTTGCCCAGTTTATTATTCCCGTTGACTTTGCGGTCTAAAACGACCTCCACTCCCCCACCGCAGATACAGAGAGGAGTTCCAGGAGTCTTGGATTTTATGAAGTTCACCACCATCACCTTTGTTTTACTGATGATGGAGATGGAAATGATTAGGCCCACACAGGTCCACAGAGCTGTCCACCGCCCTCTGCTACTCAGTGATGTTTCCATTTACAATGTCCTACAACTCATCAGAGAACTTCTGAAGATGGCAAGAAAAGTCTGGGGTACTGTAAACAGCATAAAGAGGAAGAGAGACCGAACGGTCTGCTGCAGAGCACCTGTGCTGCAGATCATACTGTCAGATGCTCAGTTTTCCAGGCGGATGTGGTCCACGATACAAGACAACATAAGGGGGTCAGCTTGCATGTTTTTTTTTGTTTCTCTACTAGCAATGCTAGCTGGATGGTGTTAAATGCACTGTGGAAATCAAAAAACATTGTCCCAATGGGTGCAGAGAATCAAGTGGCTGATGGAATCATTATCTCTGAGACTTTTTCCAGCACCGAAGGACTCTCTCCAGACACAGACTTACGTTGGAAGTGTCTTAGAGCACTTAGGTAGCACAGACCCTCAGGCTGGCCCCTCAGCCTTTGTGAGTCAAAAGCAGCTCATTACCTGATCTGCTCAAATGGTCATTTCGTAGGTGGTGGCTGGGTCATGTCGGGATAGGACTGTGGAACCTGTATTGAAACTGTAGGCGTGGATTTAAGGCTGAGCCATCCTCAGTCACTTGGCTGTTTGTACTATAGCCAGCTTGTCCTCGTGCCCTTCGCACTGCCCTGGTGTTATTCTACTAAAGGCTTTGTTCCAGTTTTCTCCTGTAAGCCTAATTTCCACCCTTGCTCCTGACAGCAATCTCCGGACTTCGTTCTCTGCCCCCCTTTCACCAGACCTTATCCATGGAGCTGTACAGTGACTACCTCAGACATGTCTATTACATTCTCTGCAGTGATATACAGTTTTGCTTTTAATTTCAGCCTTGTGTAACGAACTAATGCTAAATAATTCTTACCCTTGTAAAAGCACGTTTCTCCTTTCTCTGCTCTGCAGACAAAAATCAAAACGGGGATCTGCATTTTTGTTGTAATCCGATTAGGAAGCATTCACAATGAGAATGTGTTTACATTATTGTAAATAGAGTTTCAGCGTGAGGGGGCCCCCATCTGTAGTATATGCTTCTTAAATCTTGGTTAGTATGTAACAATATCTAAGTTTTTTGCCCCTTTGGTCCTCTGTTTAGTTATTATCAGTTCCAGTCTGCTGAAGGGTCTGATGAGTTTCAGCTGCCCAGGTGAGATCAGAGCAGACTGAGCCATGAACTGCACAGGTGACCTATAGAATCAAATCAAATTGATCATATTAAGTGGTCAGAAAGTCAGAAGTCAGAAAATCACTGCATTCAAATATTTAGATGATATACTCTATACACCCATTATGTGGGGGGGTTGTCCATTAAATTAACATTACAGTAAATGAACACATTTATTTTCATGAGAGTTTGTGTTGATAGGCGTAGGTGAGAGGGGTTGGCCCGTCTGTCCTGTGAACTGTATGACCGAGCTCATACACATGGGCAAACACACACACACACAATGACAAGGTCCTATTGTGTGGTTGTGGAGAAATGAGCTCACAGCAGTTGAGCATAACAACCCCTCTCACCATCAATCAGCTATAGAGTGCTCTGCTCGAGTAATGATGTCATCACACACACACACACACAGGCGCATACCCACAGACCACACAAATCGCACACATCGTCATCTCATCTTTGTTTTGACCTTGGGTTGCTCATATATCTGTGTGCATTAGTGTGCAAGCGGAATGAGTGGTGATTGTCATTGCCTTGCAAAATATCACAGGGGAGGATGCAATCTGCTTCTGATATTAGTGGCATAAATCTCACACGCCACCATCATTATGTGCATTACACACACGCACCTATTTGCTCAGGCTCACTGTCACACAGACTATCCAGTACAATCTCTAGAAAATTGTATTACTTGTTATTCATTTCCATTTATTTCGAAAACACACAACACGATTATGTGGTTAAATAAAGTCGTACTTTAAAGAGTCTTAGTTTAACTGATCATGCTCTGATTATGAACAGCACCACTGGAACAGCTGGACTAAAAGCTCCTTGTTCTGTCTTATTTATGAGAACAAAAGAAACCACAAACTTTAACATATGCATACCGCCATAGTTTAGCTGAATAACTGCGGCTAAGATTGTCACAATGCCCAAGTTGTATGTGAGTGTGTGTGTGTGTGTGTGTGTGTGTGTGTGAATGTGAGAGCGCCTCTGACATTTAATGACACATATTTAAAGTATAGGACATGTTTTGCTTGCTGTACATGCTGTTTTATTTACACTTTTAGATAAAGTCAAGATATCTGAACAGATGCAAATGTTTTGACTCATGTTTCAAATTAGAGACTTGGAGAATGTGAGGAGTCTGACATTGGTGTGAACCTTCCTCGATGGCACACAAACAAGTGTTTTGAAGTCTGTTCAAATGAAGTGACACCATTCTGCGTGGTCACATATGTGCAGACACACACTGTCTTGTGAAACTAATTACTTCAGGACGACACACACAATACACACACATGCACATTCTCCTGGTCCAGCTGTGTCTCTGCCAGGCTGTAGGGCAGGGGGCCAGCACAGTGGGGTGAAGAGAGTGGTAAGAACACTAACTGGCAAATCAGTGGCCAATTAAAAATGCTAAGCACTGTGTGTGTGTGTGTGTGTGTGTGTGTGTGTGTGTGTGCGCGTGTGTATCTGTGTCCTTGTTTGACTGCCAAGGAGAGGGTTGGCACAGAAAGCATGCTTCCTATTCTCTCAGCATGCCCTCCTAACGCAGAAGCTTACGCACAGACTTAGATTTGTCTCACCCCATTGTCTTTATATGGGACAAATAAATGCCTGTCCTTTTGCTATGTGCGCATGCATTTAGGCGTGTGTGTGTGTGTGTGTGTGTGTGCGTGTGTGTGTGTGTGTGTGTGTGTGCTCCACCAACAAGTGAAGTTGTATAATTTTACAAAGTAAAGTAAGACAAATACAGAGAAGGGTTGTGCTCAGGTGTGTCTATAAAAGCAGAAAGTAACATGAGCCCTAAAAGCAACAACGGCCTCCGTGATCTGATGGAGGAGGAGAGCTCTCGGGAACAGTAATACACTCACTATGAAAACATGTAAAATGTATGGAAATGACAGGTAGATATGTTGAAGTAGTGTCCTTCCTAATAAAGGTGTGGGTGGAATGAAACTATCTGTAATTTTAAATGGAAAGCATCAGAAACCTAACGAGAGAATTGTAAAGCTGGAAGTGCTGACCTTTCTTTTATGTTGGTCTTCACTAAATGATTTGTAGTTGCTTCCTGGCTTGTGATCTCGTTCTTCTTTCCTTCCTTTCAACAGTATATCATCATAAAATTGGGTATTAAAAATAGTCCAGGTCAGTACCAGGAATTGTTCTGATGGCACAGAGGCTAACACAGCTGCCACGTACATGCTTCCAGTTACACACACACACACACACACACACAAAAAGAGTGCACCGTGGGAGATAGAGGATTGTGATAAACAAAGGACGTTGGTCTTTCCAGACATGTGTTCACCCAAGATAACATCTCTCTCAGCTGTTAGCACGTAGAGCATTCGGAGAGTTGACTCCTCACTTGTGGAATGGCAGATATGTTGGAGTCTAGGAAAATGAGGTTGTGGTTGAGGAAGGCATTTCCTTTACTGTTTTTAGTGATGGTCAGTCGCTGAGTTTGTGCAAACACACACACCCAACACACACACACACACACACTGCATTCTTCTTCCTCAACCAACCAAACAGCTGTGGGACACTACGTCAGCTTCTAGACTATTTTTAAGTGTGACTGTCTTTTTTTTATTACAAATGGTGAATTATGTGTTGCAGCATATTCACATTCAGACAATTTAAATGTTTAAGATGTATCATATAACTTCTATTGAAACGTTATAATACTGTATCTTTTACTGTGTGAATTGTGAACTTCAGAAGCATTTTTTTGGGTGAATCCGTTGCTGATCTTATCCTTTGAAACCAATACTTGTGGTTACACATTTTCCAGCCTTTTTTTTTTATGGACCTTTGCAGTTGTCCAGGGATTTGGCAACAGTCTTGGTGATTGTGGGTGGACAACATTTTTTTGACTGCACTTGGCAACGAGAGAATGGGAGGAATGCAGGCTCTTAAAAAGATGAAGTGATGATTGAGTGGACAAAAGTATTCATGGTGTAATCATGCCAGCATGTAGTCAAGTACTGAGAAACACAGTTTCCTCACAGAGGACACTTGTTGGACACGTTGAATATCATCACCCTACACAGCCAAAGGACACGCACATTAATGATCATAAGTTGTGAACCCGTTCACCCGCTGTGACAGAATACAACAGGAGGGCATTCACATAAACACAACAGCGATTTTCTTTTTGGGTAAGTTTGTAAACCGAGGCAGCCTCTTGGCTCCAACACTAAGTTGGCAAAATGCCCCGTCCAAAAAACATCAAACCCTTACGCATTAAGTTGATTGTACGTTTATTTTGGTGCCAGTGTGAGGGGGATGCAATTTACTATTCTTCCGTATTTTATTTCCGTTTTTCATGAGTCATGATTACAGGTTATTTAGCGATGTATACTACTTACCTTTATTATCTTTATGTTTTTTCCTTAATATGATGGAACGCTGTTTATGAAATTACACTTCATTTACATTCTTTCTAAACAGAGTATTTGCTCCTACACTAATCTCAGGTATCATAATATTCTTCAAAAAAGTTTCAGGAGTTTTGCAATGAAAACACACCATGCTGCTCAGCCGCTCTCCCCCCTCTTCTCTTCCTTTTCCGCTGATGTTTTTCAGCTTTCCATACTCCCTGCTGTGCCTTGCTAGCTGAGCCAGTGTTGTCCTCCCAGTGAGTTTCTCTCTGCCCCTTCTCTGCTGCCATCTGTTTCTGTCTCTGTCTCTGCCGCCTCTCTCTTCTTCTCCATCCTCTATTCTCTCCATCTGTCTTCTTTTTTTGTCACCTCTGGGTTGCCTCTCTTCCTTCACTTTTTTGTTGAACATTTTTGGTGTTTTTCACTCTGTTTTTTTATACCTTTTTATTACTGATAGATTTCTCTGTCAGCTCCTGTTTGTAATCCATGTACTCAGCGTTGTTTTCCTTATAGCTGCATACAGTAATTTTACTTTAAGTTTCAGTATCATATCTTATTTCACTGTAGCTCTTAGGTTCCAGCAGATAAGTTAGTTAAAACTGTATAGATGCACAACAAGGAACTAAGTAAATGATAAGATATAAATGGATAAATTACTCATTGATCAATTGTGCAGGTAGAATCACATTTCAGGAAATTGTTTCCACTTTTGTTTCCTCTTGCTCAGATCAGCTCAGTGGCACCGACAGCACTTTCAAAACCATGCATAATGTTACACACAGCTGGCACACAGCGGATAGCTTCATTAATTATTTAATATTCTGACGTGCTACAGTGATATAACTGTTACTCGACCTTGTCTCGTGTGTTTATTCGTTCCTACCAAAGACAACGGGATTTTCAAATAAAGAGAGGGGGGTTAACTACAGTGCGTGTTAGTTAAACTGTATTTCCAGTGTTTCTCACTTCAATATTTAAAACACGTAAATGTATTTTACAATAGAGGCAAAAAGAAAAGCATCAGTTTGACGTGGATATTCCTCCATGCTTGATATGTTTTTCTTCTGAAGTTTCTGATGGTTAATTATTGTACTTCATTCACTGCACCTCTGACATGAGGCATCCAAGACACCCCGCCCACCTCCGCACAGTACGCTGACATACCTAGAGACGCACACGCACTCTGCAGCTGATGAACAGAGGGGAGCATGTCTCTAGTATCCTTTTAACATCCCCATCATTCCACCACAACTTGCCTAATTAGTCCCACAGTGTGTGCAAGCAGTCGATGATCAGCCGCCCCGTCCCTCGCGCTGCTGTGTGGGTGTCTGCTTGAGTCAGCTTGTTGCACTTTTGATGTTTTTAAAGATGCACCAGAGTTTTTTTGTGTGTGTGAAAATGACAGGTACTTATTTATTTATGAAAACAACAACACTTTTCAGACCAGACCAAATAAAAGCTACATGATGAAATGATTGACAGCAGAAATTTAGTTTAGTAGCATTTAAAGTTCTTAAAGCTTTGTATGACTTAAGTTGATCTTGAAGACTTTAACTAAATTGTTCATAGATGTTCGCCCCTATGCTTTCATTTACTTTATCATTTTTCAGTAACGGATATGTAAGTGATAGTTTTTAATAATACATTATTTTGATTTAGTATCTGCAGAGACCTGTAATCATCTGCAGCTGTCTCTTTGTGTGAATATAGTTCACTTATTGTACTCAAATGCAGCATCAGCATCATTTTCATGGCTGTGAACAGTTGCTGTAAGACCTAGATCAGGATCCACAGGAAATCAGAAATGGTTTTACCTGTTTACAGACTGTGTGTTGTGTTTTTTGTCTATTTGTTGTGACCTGTGACACATCTTCAGTGTGTTTTGTGCACATGCAGGATGATTTGTGGTGCTCATCTGTACATTGCAGTCAGGTTACTGTATTTCCTATGAAAATGAAAACTTTACTTCTGTAGTTTAGTTTTTTCTTTTGCTGTTTTCATCCAACAGGGACTGCTGAGTTTCTGAGTCAACGCACTGCATTCTGGGACAGTCTGGAAGCCTCTTCATGGGCTGTACCTGTTAACAAGCCAGGGGGGCTCTGGAGAAGTTGTGTTGAATGAGGTGAGAATATTTCTGTTCTTCCAGGTAACGAGTACTGTATTCATTTAAATAAATTATGCAGATTTTTGCCATCTAAGCTGATTTTATGAGTAGACGAGGGCCTATATCGTGCTTTTAGTTGAGCTCGTTGTGCTTCATACGCTGGCAGACAGTGTTTCGCTGCTTGTTGCTGAATCATTACTGACAAACTGTCTCTCTTTCAACCCAAAAGCTGTTAGCTATCATGATTTATTTGATGTTATTAATTCTGACATCAAGGACTTTTAGCTCTGTGTTCTCTCAATAGCCGAGAGCCTTGTTTTGGTGATAAATCTTTGGTCACAGCACACATGCATGTTAAGTAGAGTACATTTGATTTTAATGCGAGTGAAGTGGAGGCTCATCACATACAAAACTGGCTGTGAATGAATCAAGGTTTCCCTCTTTGTCGCTCTGAACCACAGGGCGTCACAAGTGTTGCTCGTCTCAAATTTGTGAGCTTCTTCTACCTCCACATTCGGTCTCGTGGAACACGAGGAGCTCAACAAAATATGTGGTGAATAAGATAAAAAAACACCATTGAGTTACTGAATAAGAGCCAGCGGGCCACAGCTAACAGAGGTAACCGAGTTTGTCAGCTGGCCATGTTGTAATTGAAGGAGAGGGTGTAAGGGAAAGCTAGTGTGTGTAGTGACAGTGTGTTTGTGGATGAGGTTGTATCTCAGCTCTTTATTGGAATAGAGTAGTTTCATGTGTACCAGCTATGTGTGAGGATTCTGCTTGCGGGAAAAGAAGCCTTGTTGGCAGTAAAGAGAGAGGGAGCGCCAAATCACCCAGAAGAAGCCAGAGGACGTGGTAATATACTGTGCTGTGCCTCATCACTTTGTTTCTATTTGAACTTATGGATTTAAGGCCTAATGATTGTGAATAGCCATAGATTTCTTTCCCTATGAACAAATCTACCATTCTTTAAATTGCTTATTGCAACAACAGCTTTGTTTTTTCTTTGAATTACTAGTAGCCTTTTTTGTAAAGTATTGCTCCCCAGAGGAGACATTCTCTTTTCACTTTCTTCCACTCCACAGTGAAGTAAGATCACAGGGTCAGCTGCAGAAAAGCACCTTTGGAGCTGCTGGAGATTATCTTGCTTACAGACATTTCAGCCAAGCAAATGCTTGAGGTGAAGGTTTTGAACTCAGACCTTGTGTTTGACGGATATTCTTTCGCTTTAAGGTGCTTTTTCTGTGACTCATAAAACATTAATATGAACACGCGTTTAAGCAAAGTTGTTCTAGTTCTCCACCGAGTGTTACTTTCAAGTTGCCTCCTCACCTTAGGGATTTCAGACATGTCTGTTGACACGGGTGACTTTAATAACAAACACTGACCAACCTGCGCACAGGTGGACGACTAATGTCTGACTTCGCTTGAGTGTCAGGGTACTAATAGGCCCGTTAAGTCTCAAAGCAACACTGATCTATCTATGAGCTAATAACATGCATCACAAACTAATTAAAAACATTTCATTGTTGCACGGTACAGGCAGCAACATGAAACAGTCATTTTAGACAGCCTGACCCTTCTGGACAACAGCCTCGATTGTAGACTGTAATCTGGAATTACTACAAGAAGAACCAACATTTGCCTTTTTTCTGCATCAAAGATTGATGCGGTCTAGTTTGAATGAATACTATGTCACACATCGTAGTCACAAATGTTAAAGTTAATCTGTCAATAACCAATTAGTGAGTCAGATTAAATAATTCCGTCACTATGTCTGTGTTTGTGGAGCGGAAAACATGTTGCTCTGTTGCTCAACATTTGCTGATGTGCCGTGGGAGATGGGAGTGCACTCTGGTGCCAGTCGTCGTCCATTGGTTGTCTTTCACAGAACACGCTTGTTTAGTTCAGAGAGAGCACTCTGACAAAGAGAGCAGAGAGTTTGGAGGGTGCTGTAATTTCACTGCTGTATGTTGTTGGACTGCGCTCTTTGTCCTTCTTTTGTAC
>JAUMHF010000003.1:7789672-7807484 GCA_032359275.1 Microctenopoma steveboyesi | reverse complement strand
AGAGCAGAGAGTTTGGAGGGTGCTGTAATTTCACTGCTGTATGTTGTTGGACTGCGCTCTTTGTCCTTCTTTTGTACGGTATATATCTGCCTCTCAGTCCTTTCTGGTTCAGTCTCGTTCTGCTTCACTACCATGACATGTTAATCAAATTTCTGAGCATTTCTTATTGACTGTAGATACTGTAGTATGTTTTTCAAGGTGTTGTACAATCAACTGTAAAAATTCCTCTTTCCTCTTTGTTTTTCTTTCACTGTGATGATCAATCTGTGTTTCCCGTCTTTACATTATCACCCATTTTTTTTGTTGAATCCAAAGAGTAAAAAGTCTCGAGTGTTGTGTGTGGGTGGATGAGAGAGAGTGAGAGAGCCGATGCTATTCTTGGCTGGTTGGGGAAGTCTTGGCTCCCTAGCGTATGGGAAAAGTGCTCTTGGCAAGCCTTGAACTGAGACATTCTATTATGCTGTCCTCTTAAAACACACAAACACACACAACCTTGTATTTGTAACATAGGAGCATAATGCATCGACTCCCTGAAGATTAACCAGAAACGCGTCCTATAAGACTTCACTCTAAATTACAAGGTTTATCTAGTGCGAACAGGACCCACAACATGTGACAGAAACACAAACACTGAAGTGATTATGCTTCACATTTACTCGCTCCTTTTGTCACAAACTGTCCAGTTTTTCCTGTAGTGTTGTTTTTTTTTTCATTCACTTGCACACTATGCGCACTCATGCTTTCACACGCGCGCACACACACACACACACACACACCAAGCGAGAGGAGAAAGAATCATTGTACTCTCAGAAGAGAGATGTCTAGTAGTACTACAATATGCCCTGAGGCCCAGAGCCAGAGTTTCACTGTCAGTCACTCACGCACACGGAGCGCTCCACACAATATCCTCGAATCAATTGCCTAAGGAGTGGGAGTGACTTTTATCAACTACTAGATCTCCTAAGTCTCTTTCTCAGTGTCTCTTTCCCTTTCAGTCTCTCTCTTTCTTTGTCTTTGTCCTTCTCACAGGAGTGATACTACAAAGTGACATCACCGTCTTTATCCATCTTCTTTCTGCTTCTCTTTCATTTACTTTAATCCTCCTCCCTTTCCTCTTCTCCTCACCCTTCTTTTACCTCCTTGTTTCAACCCCCCCCCCCTCACTCCCACTGCGAATCCTTACATAACTGCCATCATACTACAAACAGACACAGTGGTCTTTCAGGCAGAAGTAGGAATTTAGTGTTCAAACTGGGCCAGGGTCAAAAAGTTTTGTGTCTTGCAGGGATACATACAGCCACCCTCATAACAAGTCTGCGTGAGAGAGGGCCAAAGCATTTAACACGGTATTTTTCAAACTAAGGACACAAATAGGTAAGTTTGGTAACTGCATACACACACAAACACACACAAGCTCTCTCACTCTTTTCAAATACATGTATAAAGTAGTTGCTGGTCTTTCAGTTTGAAAAGTCCCACCCAGAGAATGTCACTGAGATGGAATTTCCTTTCAAGTGTTTATGTGTACTGTGTGTGTGTGTGTGTGTGTGTGCGTGTGTGTGCGTGGGTGTGTGCGTGTGTGCGTGTGTGTGCGTGTGTGTGTGTGTGTGTGTGTGTGCATAAAAACTACTGAAAATAATGATTTGTCGGAAAAAAGAAAAGGCAAGCAGCTGAGAAACGTGTGTGTGGTCATTCTGTGTTTGCTTCTAGTCTCTCTTTCTCGGGGAAGACTCAAGCAGTTGTAATAAAGCTACTCTTCCTCCAATACTAATAGGAGCAACCTATGTCACTAACCTACTTAAACAGTAGCCATGTGTTTGCAACATTAATGCTGGCTCAGTTAGTTATAGAATTATGTAATTAAATTAAAAATACTGACAAAGCAAACAGATTTTTAGTCCAGTATTTAGTATCCATGTACAGTATCCAATACTAATATGTAGATGGCAAATAAATGAACTGCAGCAAAGGTTGGTTACATACAGCTGTGTTGCATTGAATCCTGTCTCACACAGAGTATGTTTGTTGAGTTTCCGTCATTGAATTGACATAAGGTAGCAACAGCTGACTTTAGTTAACATATCACTGATGGTGTGATTAAAGAATGGGTGGCCTTTAAAACACCTGGGCAGTATGTGTCAGAAACACAGTAATCAACATGGCTATGCGACACAGTTAACTCTGTGTATTTGATTGTATGCACTAGCATACATGGAATACATTTACTATCTAGTAGGTTTGTGGATTTTGCTGCTGTGGTCCTGTGTGTGTGTGTGTGTGAGTCTGCATGCTCAACTCGTGCAGTAGCCCGACATGACGTGTTTGTCTGTGTGCCTTTTGAAAAGTCGGGACACGACAAGGACACATGCTCAGCAGTCGCCCACCTCTCCTTCATCCACACAATGCCCACTCGAGTCTTGCCCAGAGTCGGTGCCATCCTACGCCCATTACAGAGGACCGTTTACCTTCATTGCACACAGCCGTGTTGTTCTCTGTCCCAGATGTGAACGCATGCAGGTGCCACCACAAAATATGTGTTTGTGTTCTAAGATGCAAGACGAGTGTGTGTGTGGGTGTGTGTGTGCGCGCCGATGAGCAGATCCAGCAGCATTAGTGCAGTGTACCATTCTGTGGGTGTGTGTGTGTGTGTATTATAATTTGTCTCTGCAGGTGTTCTTTGTACGATGTTTGGTCTGCAGCCTCCTAAAGTCACACATCCCACACCCGTCAGTCTGTACCTACCCTGACTTTAGCTAAGTAATTATCACTCTCACTTCGTCTGAGGCTGATTGCTTGCCTGCATTTCTCACATCCCACCCACATGAAAGGATCACGGGAGCACAAAGATAAAGTGTGATAAATATGAACGAGGATTCGCTTTAAATTATCATCACAAATACAGTTTTGATGTTAATAGTGAAATTCATGTAGAAGATTGTCTTGCAACATTATCAGTAATGGCGGCCTGGTAGCTCAGTGTCAGACTGGGATCCAGAAGGTCGCAGGTTCGAAACCCCGTCTGACTCTTAGTCCATCCCCTATCAGGTGTGTCCTTGAGCCAGACACAGAGCGCGAGGTCCTTTTAAGTTGCTTTGGTTAAAATCGTCTGCCATGCAAAGTAAAGTAAAGCAAAGTAAAGTAACTGACAACCTACAGATGTGTAGATGTACTCTGCGTTCAGACATTATGTTATGTTGAAAAAGCAAGTTGTGGTATTTCAACACACATTATTAAAGGTCTACATGCTAAATCGTGTGTTGTACTAATTCAGCATCGATGTTTTAAAATATCCATCCACAGTGTCAATGATCTTAGTTTTATTCTTCCGTTCAAAATTACAGTGTAACTCAGACAAAGGCGATAAAATGGTCTTTGCTTTAAAGGAGGAGCCACATTCAGCAAACTCTTCTTCTATCACGCATCATAGTCTTGACCTTGTAGTTTGTTAAGTCTTATTTCTTTGTTGATTAAAAAAGACTGGCCAATTCTCCACATTCCAGTTCTACTGAGTGACATTCACACATGTTAGCATCTTATGTTGTGGAGCAAACAGACAAGTGATAGTTGGTGTGGGTGGGATAAATGAACGGCTGGCGTAATGATGAATGGAGTTTGACTTACATTGATGTGTCTCATTTCCTCGCTCCTCTTATCAGTGTTGTACTTTTCTTTTTCCTTTTCTCTTTTCATTGAACTCTTTTATTTAAAAATAAAAATCTTCCCTCCAGCTGCCTCCTCTCCCACATTTCTGTCTTACTCCCTTTTGTGCAGCACTTCACACTCTAAGCAGAACTGTGTATTGTCCTTGTTGTAATATTTGGGTGTTTATGTCTGTGTTTGCCTGCACATTTATGTATCTGAATGTCTTATTGTACTGGCGTGGGTGTGTGCATATAGATGCTTTGTACATTTGTGAAAATGAAAGGGAGACGGCATCAGTTCGTCTTTTTGTGCTAGCGTGTGCGCCGCAGCATGTGTGTTTCAAATCTATGCATTTGTGTGTTCGGGCGCACCTGTGTATTTGTGTGTGTGTTTGTATACTCAGTTGGATTATAGAGCAATAGAGGAGCTTAGCAGCGATTTGCCCATCCATTCCAGTACCTCCCTAATCCTGTGCACGCACACACACACACACACACATGCGTACATCTTTTTTGTTGTTTGTGTGTGTGTGTGTGTGTGTGTGTGACTTGCAGGGATCTAATAGTGTGTGTGTGTGTGCGGATTAGTAGGTTTGTGAATGGGATGTGGCTTGGGCTGAAGTCGCACACTACACTGCCAGCAAGTTCACCCAGCCTGGCAGAGGGATTGTGCGAGAGAGAGAGAGGGAGAGAGAGAGAGAGAGAAGGGGTAAGGAAAAAAAGTGAAAGATATTTGTGGAGTAAAAGTGGCCCACGGTTCATAGGGCGCTGTTAGCACAATTATGTAATGATTCCAAAAGGTTATGAATGCTAGATGACTATGAGTGATAGCTCATGAGGAGGACATGGGTATGATATGATTAAGATGTCATAATAAGGGTGTGCCTTCATAAAGCCGGCCCTGCAGCGAGTCTGTGAGGCTGTGTTTGGTAAATGACCGTTAGATGGCTCCGCACCTGCTGTCTCACAAGCTCCTCCACACACACACACACACACAATCACACGTAAACATGGAGACAGATGGAAAGACATGGGTAAACAAGAGAGCTGAGACTGGAGCTGACGGAGACGAAAGGGGAATGGATGGGTAAAGAGTGTAGGAAGGCGGGGGTTGCCGTTGTCACCGACTGCAGAGTGTGTGAAGTTTGCGTGGGCGACTGAGAGAGCATGAGAGTCAGCGTGTTTGTATGAGAGGGAGAGAGAGAGAGCAGACAAGTCTGTGATATGTATATGGGTGTGTGTGTATATATAGAAGCTTTTCATCAGTTTCCTTAGTGACAGGCTGTGACTGAAACTGTTCTCCACTGTGCAGAAAGACATCATCATTTTTTCTTCTTTTACCTAGTGATTATTGATTAAGCACTGATGGTATGGATCAGTTAAAGTTTCCTTTGGATTTGTTGGACACATGAAATCCATTCATCATGGAGAACAGATCGGTTCTGAAGGAAGGTGACAAGTATATGAAAGAGATTTTTAAGCTCATGGTCAATAAAATTGAGAGATTTTGATATTTGGTGATGGCTTCTAGTTGTGTGTTTTCAGAAATGATTGAATGGTGTCGACGTGTTAACCTCAGCCTGACAAAATGTTAGAGGGAGAAAAATATTTTTGTAAAAGTTGAAATCTCTCATCATTGACTGTCTATCGTCGCATCTATTTGTTCTTGTTCTCCACCCCCACCTTTTCACTGTCTCTTGCACTGCTTTCACTCGATGGCAGGTTGTAAACAAACCCACACAGATGAATTATGATTAAACGCAGAGAGGCTCCAGTTAGCTGCCAAAGCAACAGACGAATGTTGGTGCGCGCGTGAGGTCACCTGGCAAAACAGACACGTTAGTCTCTGCAGACTCAGCTTTCTCTCTGTAACTTACTCTTATGCAACACGTCTCTCCACAGTGTCGTTCTTCACTCGTGTTCTTTTTCATTCTGTCTCCATCTCCTGGTCTTGTACTTTAAACTGTTTTTCTTTTATGCACAGTAGTGATAATAAAAGTGATTCAGCAGCAGTTTGCTTGTCATCAATACTCAACTTGTAAAATGTTAAAACGTCCATATGGGAACCTGAATGTATATTTATGTCAAAATTCATGTTTCTGAACAAATCCATGGTTGCATGTCATAACAGGAAAGATGTTTTGCCATTCGTGGTTCGTTTTATTGCTGTAGAAAATCAGGAACTCTTATCTTTTAATGTGAACAACAACTACATCAAAAAACTAAAGCTCATTGAAAAAAATTCAATAACATCAGACTGCCTATCAGCAAAAGTCTCTTAAAATGGGATTAAAATGAAGACAAATAAATGACTGCACTACTTCCTCAGTCATGCCTCTCTGAGTACATTCTGTTTGGTCTTTTCCACATTAAAAGCAAACTTTAAAACGCCTTCTAGTAGTTAAAAATGTCCATCAGTATCTAAAGTTGGACACAGGATTGATGTCAATCTGACAGGAAGGTGAACCAACACAAACAGGATATGTTTTTACTGCGTGTTTAGACCCACTAAATCTACCGGGACTCATTACAGTCCTGAGTGTGTGTGTGTGTGTGTGTGTGTGTGTGTTAATGTCTTAGGTAGTGCTTACTTTTGCACTGTGCGTGCGACACATCTTAACCATTGAGGACCACATTTCATCTATATTTACTTCCAAATGGTCTTTCAACTAGGTCAGCTAACTAACAGAAATAGACTGCTGTACACTGTCACTGGGGTAATCGATGGTGACATCTAGTGGTGGGAAGGAGGACGTGCAGCCTATTGCATCCGCAAATGTGCTGGTTATACTATTGTTGACTTTCCTATGGCGTATTTGTCTTTGTCAGACCTGCTCATATGCGTGTATAAACCCATATGATTGCGTATGTATAAGTAAGTGTGGATGTATTCCATTTGTGCATGTAGTCAGTTCATAAAAAATGAGTGGATAATCTTTTTAAGTTGTATATCAATGTATATTTAATATCTGTATCTATTTTGTTGAATTAAAAATAATTAAAATCATCTCTCATCATGATGTGCGTCTATGATCGATAAAGTGCACAAAACCCCCGGATAGATTAATGTAGTTTCAGTACAAGCATATCTCTCTGGGTGCATGTGTTTTCCATGTGTCACTCTTTCGTATACTCTTTCTCTAATCTGTCCTGCTCACTCTCTTCCTCCCTCCCTCCCTTCCCTTTTTATCTCTCCCACACTACCCTCTCTGCCCTTCTCTCTGTTAACACCCTCTCTCTCTTTCTCCCTCACTCTCTTTCTCTGCTTGTAAGCGGTCTCTGGGCGTGTAGCCAGCTGGCGTGTGTGTGTTTTTTGAATGAATACCTGATGAAGTTGGCCGAGCGAACTCTGTGGGAGGGGCTCTGCGCGTGTGTGTGTGTGTGTGTGTGTGTGTGTGTGTGTGTGTGTGTGTGTGTGTGTGGAGCAGACAGTGTGAGAGTTCTGGCACGCATTCAGCCCCCTTGCATAATACACGTTGGAGCTCTGCATGCGGGACTCCCTCCCTGTGGGCGTGTGCAAATGTGTGCTACAAATTATGCGTGTGTGTGTGTGATCACCTGAGTGCTATGTGTCAGTGGTAGTGAAGGAGCTTCCTGCCTCGCTGTCAAGATTTAGAGCTGTTGGCTGTGTGTGTGTGTCTGTCTGTGATGTGTGTTTGGAGTTGAGGTAAGGCTGAGAGCAGTTTGCAGCACAAGTACACTGAATGTGTTTGGGATTTTCCGCTTGAGGGAGAGAGGGACACAGAGAGACTCAGGGTGCTATACACAAGGGCAGGAGTAGAGAAGGGTTGAGGAAGGAGGAAAGGAAGGAGAAAGGGAGAGAGAGCATGCTGCCGATGTGGGTTACTCCTGCTCCCCTGGTAAGTACACTTCACACACTTTTGCACTCACTCTGAATAAAGTGCCTGTGAGCGTGAGAGAGAGTCAGCAAGTGTGTGTGTGTGTGTGTGTGTGTGTGTGTGTGTGTGTCCTGAACGCCTGTCTTGTTGTATCGGAGCATGTCCTTTGTAAGTGCGTACTGCGTCTGCCCTAGTTTTTCCTACAATCGACGGTGCTTGCTTCTCTCGTTCTGTCATCATCCTAAAGTGCTTTTCTTCTCCTCTCTTCTCCTCTTTTTTTTTCTTTTCATTGGCCCTTTTCTTTCTCAGGCTCTCCCCTGACAGTCTGTCTCTCTGTCTACACCCTGCCACCCATCTCTCCCCAAAACACCCACCCAACCTCAGGGTTGTTGACGGGTGAGAAAGTGCAAGTCATGCAACTCTGCCTAAGTGTTTTCTCACAGTCATTTGTTTCTCTCCATCTCGGCTTCTTTCTGTTTGTGTAACTCTTAACCACTCTCTCTCCGGTTCTTCCTTCTCTTTTTCTCCGACACCCCTCCCTCTTCCCTTGCTCTGCTTCTCTAACTCTCTGCCTCCATCTGTCAATGGCAGATCCTCCATTACTCTCTCACTATCTCTCCATACTCCAATGTGTGTGTGTGTGTTTGTGTGTAATCAGTGGCAGTAAATAAAGTGGCAGTCGCAGAATTCCCAGTCTGGCAAGGGTCCTCGTAATGTGCACGCACATATGCAAATCGTCATGCAAACACACACCCACACTAAGGAAATACCACAAAGACAAAAGGCTATAGAGAGGCATAGAGGAAGAAATAGAGAAGTAGAGAGCAACACAGAGTCTACGCCTGCAGAAACACTGTACTTTCCAGCTGAACTATTTTTAGCAGTGAGATAACGCATCACGTTGGACTTATCCCTTTGATCATGATTATGATTATGACTGGGCAATCACACACACACACACTCACAGAGACTCTAATGCAACACACATACTGCATGTGGCCCACGCACAAACCATTTTTTCAGTTTTCTACAGCACTTAACTAAATGCTTTTGCCAACATAATAATGATAAAAGTGTTGGTTGATTGGTGGTTGCTACTTTTGTATAATTGTCTCAATTATAATTGGAGTTTTTAATAGTTACACATTCAACGCATTCATTGATTTGATACTGACAGACAACAAACCCAATACACAACTCAACACAGTATTAGACTGTTGCCCTTTGTGATCTGCAGCTCAGACTTAGTCTGCCACCGTGCAGCTGTGGCGGATGCTACAGATTTTGGTGCTCCTTACACTTCAGCAAAGAAATTCTACGTGGCCAATGCAACTTGAAACTCCCCGTACCACTCCTGCAATTATTATCTTCAGTGAACCTCGACAGAGCTTTTTAAAACAGTAAAATCATGCAATACAGTGCGTTTTGTTTATGGACCGGACATACCTGTATGTAATTATAGGTCATGTTGTTGCTGCTGACAACTTAAGCTGCCCGCATCAGAGTTGATAGTTTAAACAAATACTACAACAACAAAACTAGACTCTACCTGCTACATTTATTAGACGTAAACATACATAAACACACGTTTAGTTTACACAGTGTGAACGCTAAGAAGCATATCTCATAAACTTATCAGTAGTAATATATTATATAGCTCTGACTCAGATACAATAAATGATTTAAATGTATCCAACCATTCATTATCGTAAACTCTTCTCCTGTTATGGAACCTATCTCAGCTAGCAGTGGGCAAGGGGCAGGGTACACAATGGACAGGTCACATTCACATGCATATAAGAACTATAACATTTGGCCCCACATGTATTGTTTAGACTTGATGATGGTTAGAACTGTTGTTGAACTGTTTCTGTCTTACAGAGTGTTGTTATGTGATGTGTAAACATTTTGTAGTTTTAACGGGGAATGAAGGCTTCGTATGATAAACCGTATAGTAGATTAAATGCAATGAATTAACTCAGTTGGGATGTGGAACAGACAATAAGAGCACTTTACAGTTAACTATACGGTCGTATGTTTGCGTTATTTTTCTCAAACTATGTGGTACCAGTTTATACTGGACTGGATTTTTGTCTCCAAGAAAGACATATGTGCACCAGGTATACACAAAGGAACAGGTTTATTGTATACAAAAAGTATATTGGTAGGTATGCAGTATACACGCTCCATTGCTTTGACCATAGAAGGACAATAGTGTAGTCCATGTTGCACACACACACACACACAGGTTTTTTTCCACTATGCCACAA
The DNA here is from genome assembly GCA_032359275.1 of Microctenopoma steveboyesi. Lineage (NCBI taxonomy): Eukaryota > Metazoa > Chordata > Actinopteri > Anabantiformes > Anabantidae > Microctenopoma > Microctenopoma steveboyesi. The sequence continues at coordinate 7,797,734 of JAUMHF010000003.1, read as the reverse complement.
GTGTGAGTGAACACAAATGCACAGGACTCGGGAAGGTGGATGAGGTGCATTTGTTAGTGTTTGTGCGTAAGAGAGACTAACTCTGCTTGGGTTACAGGTCATCCGATATCTTCACACACACCGGGCTCAGGCACAAGCACAAGCGTACACGCTGCAAGCTCAGCAAGATTCAGGTGACATAGCTGTTCAGCGAATGCGTGTTTGAGTGTCCGTTTCAGTGAAGCAATACTCTCTCTTTTTGCAATGTAGGTCAGTTAAACCTGCCTACCTCTTTCTCTTTGCCTCTCATACTGCTGTCCTCTCGCTTCTTCAAGTCATTTAAGATATGCAAGATCCTCACTCAGCGTACTGGCAGTGAGTTTGTAACCGGGCGTTTTCTTCACTTACAGCGGTTACATTTCTTTCCTCCTCTTTTTACCCTCTCACTAGCCAATTGTGTCCTTCCCCCTCTTCGTGATATTATGTTCCTGCATTCCAGTGCTGTATAATTTCTATGTTTGAGTCAGCAGTAGTAGTTTAGCAGCTGCAGTGTCAAATCACACATGATACACCTACTAATGTAACAGCAGTGCATTATATACCATTGCACAATGCATGTAATAGTTCTCCTGCAGTTCAACTTTACTTCACAACTTCACATTCTCGAGTGCATTGTCAGAGATGATTCGCCTACCTCTGAAGATGAAAGCTGTCATACATGGCAGCATGAACAGATCTGTGGCTGCATGTACAGACGCTGTCAGTGTTTGCTGTGACAGCTGATATGAAACGACTCTGATCTGAGAGCTCTCCGTGTCTCCAGGTCCATGAACGCAAACAGAAAAGTTTGTTTTAAATCTACGCTGATGGCTACGCATGAAACGGCGCGAACAGTACAGCGAATGAGTTGTGGTACGGTGGAGGACAGACGCGGTAACATAAAGGTGAAAATGTGCCAACAGGGAACAAGCAAAGATGGTGGAAGAGAACTGGGCAGGCTGAGGCAGGACTCGAATGAGAGGCCGCGTGAAAGAGAGGAGAAAAGTAGGAGAGGCAAAGAAGGGTGGATCTCTGTACTAAAAGCTCACTGATCAACACACCTCTGAGTCATGCCTGCTTCAATGAACAGATGGTGTGTGTGCTTGATGAAGTGCGCGCGCATGCTCGCTACAGTAAAACGAAACTCGCATGAGTGTGTGTGTGTGTGTGTGTGTGTGTTTACTTGTATGCCTTTCTCTGCAGTTGAGTAGAAGTATCACTGCGACAAATCTTAAATCACAGGACTCTGCTTCAGAAGCAAGATATCCCTGGTCCTGCGCACATCGGCCGGCTGCAGTAGATATCACTGTACAGAAATGATCTGTAAGCCTCAGTAATCCTGGGAGAAGTTGACCCACTCGAGATGACATCTTCCGTGGCTTCGGAGAGCCAATAATGGACTCATCACTAATACAAGGGACTTATTTATGCACAAATATTTCCCACATCTGCTTGAAATAAAAATATGTATGCATATATTTTTATTCTTCTTTATTATTATCTGTTGATTTGTATTCGTCAATTAATATTTATTATGTATTAGTTTAATATGGCTTCATTTAATAGATGCAATAGTCAGAATTAGTTTTGGTTTTCTATGTGTCATTGTGCCCATGTGACAGTCCGACTGAGGAAATAAATTGACAGTTCAACGTGCTGCTAACTGCATGTTGAGTACAAGTTCATAGCGCGTTAGTCAACTGCTACTCCGCCCACTTTCAAATATGCAAATACAAGGAGAGTTTGAGCCGATGTATGTCAGCGCATGTGGTTTTGTGCACTTCCTGATGAAACACTGTGTGTGATGTGTTTGTGTGGGAACTTGTGTGTGTCAGGAAAAGAACACATGTCAGCATAATTGAACGTGCCCAGGTGTCATTGTTTGAGTAAGCAAGATGCTGTGTGTGTGTGTGTGTGTGTGTGTGTGTGTGTGTGTGAACGCATGTGCTTCAAATGCTTGTACATTATTTATGAGATTCACACCAAGCTTTCCGTCTTTTGCAGCAGGGGGTAGTCGCGAACAGATGGCACACACACCATAAGCACACACACACGTGGCACGCGGTCTCTTAAACCTTTTTCAGTACGGAACAACCGTGTTTTTGAAAGTACTGCAGGTGCTGGAAACGTCTTGGAAGAGTCATCCAGGTCATGGTTACCTCAAAGAGCTCTCAGAATAAACGTCTTCACACAGAACCACTGGGATTGTTATTTATTATGTTGTTTTTGTCAGATCGTCATATTAGGTGGAACTCTAGAAGTCCTTTTTATTATTTTCTTCCTTGGGACAATTCTGTTACACGTCAATGTTTGTGCTTTGGAGCTTCATACTGCAGAGTGTCCTTGTGCTGCTCTATGGCCTCATTTTTGTTTTGTTGCTGTTTGTTGAGCTCCTGGGTCTGTTGATGCAGGGCGTCATTTTGTTGGCTCATGGCCTTTTTCGTGACCTTCGAGCAGTAAATGTCCTGCTCAACAGTTTCTTTCATGGAACCTTTGGTTGTGCTTCTGAATTTTTTGGTGCCCTACAGTAAATAGTTTCAGGTGAAATTGTGCTTCTCTAAACCTTGTTTTTCATTTTTGTGTCAAGAACATTTGTTGGATCTGTGGGTCGTACCTCCAAAAACATAATCTTGTGTAGTTTAAGTTACTATATTATGATAAGTAAATGATGATTTATAATTGATAAGCATTTAGATTTACCATACAGTTTCACTAATAACCTTTTTTGATAGTGGGCCTGTCAAACATTTCTAACAACTTAACTTAAGAATATAAATTCTAAGTATTTGTCTAAGATCATCACCTTTTTTTCTGTCTTGTCTTTGTCTTCCACAGGATTCTGCTGCATGTGGGCAGGTTTGCTTTTCCAGGGAAATGATTCCGCATGAAGTGCTACGCACTCGGCCTCCCGTCGCTCTCGGCGGCCGCAGCAGGTGTGACGTCGTGACACTCTTCCCTACTACGCTGAGCTCACTCTTCAGACGTTGAGGACACCTGGAACGAACAGACCACCCTACCCCTTCCCTCTTAACGCCCCTCCATATCTTCATCTCCATCTTTAATCTTTCTTCACCTGCTCTTTAATGCCTGGATTCTCTCTGTTAACCAAGAAAATAAACGCAATATCAACAGCCCATGTTGATTTGGATAAAGAGGGAAAAGAAACAAGATTGGGGAGGTTAATTTATACCTAATTAAAGTGAAACAAAGGACAAAACATCACAAGTGAGAAAAGGGGAAAGAAAAGTGGAATAAACAGTCAGAGAGAGGGGTTGTAAGAAAGAGGGCGAAGTTCAAACTATAAGGAAAGATACTGTAAAGTACAGCTGAGGGGCGTGAGGGGAAATCAGCATGAAGTCCAACCAGGAACGCAGTAATGAATGTCTGCCCCCGAAGAAGAGGGAGATCCCCTCATGCACGCTACCATCAGAAAGTCGCTCCTCCACCATTCCACCCACTAGTGACAGCCGGCGCACAGAGAACATGGCCTGGCTTGCAAGTGTGGCCGGTGGCAATGAGGGTGGTGTGGGTGGACACCGTAGCTCCACTCAGCCTGACGGGTTCCAGTATAAGTCCCTCTCCTCCACATCAGACGCTTCATCCTCCTCTTCCTCACTGAGACTAGTCTCCTCTATTCCTACAGTTTATACATCTCCCCTGTCACAATCCACAGTGGGAGGAACTGTCCATTACACCCAACTGCCACCCAATCTGCAGTTTATAACCTCACCCTACCCTGCACCATGCACAAGCTACATCTCTCCTCAACTGCTCCCACCTCCTCCTCCACCCCCTCCCTTCTCCTCGTCCTCTGCGCAGAGACCCTCACACACAGAGGCAGCATCTGCTCTTTCGCAGTTCTCCAAACATGACCAGCACCGAGCATCGACTGGGCGGACCTCCATGCCTCCGCCCGCGACAGACCACGCCCCTCACCACGTTCAGATATCAACTTCCACACGGACTGTCCTCTCACCTCATCACCTTCCCCCCCAGACGCTGCACCCTCACCACACTTTGGGACATGGGATGTCCCATGTCGTGGTGCAGTACACAGATGGAACCAGCAGAAAAGAGGAAGGTGGCTCCAGGCAAAGAGAGCTCCACAACGGAGAGCTGGAAAGGGGCAGGCGGTTTGGAGCATCCCCAGAATCCAGCCTCTTCAAGTCAGGGAGTAAATCACGGGATCCCGCATCATCTTTGTCCTCTCATGAGGCCCGCCAGCTGATTCTGCCATCGGACTACTCTACTCATGATTCCTCAGGGCTGAGAACCCCTGTCATGCTAATGCCCAACAGCCATGGGGATCACCCGCTGGTACCCGCCAGAGGCAGCCCTGAGAAGGTGACAACATCTGCCCCTGCACATCTGGAGAAAGGTGGCATCCTCCTGGGCAAGCCTGTCAATCGCACACCCTCGTCCAGCAACAGCACCTCCTCGTTCACGTTTCCACCCCCACTAAGTGTAGACAGCATGAAAGCTATCAGCTCACTGTCGCCCCAGACCGTTATCCAGACCACACACAATGCCACAGAGCCGTTGTCGATGGGGCTCCCCTCCTCCAGCATCTACCCCCAGCCACCTTTCATTGGCTACATTGCTGGGGGCGCTGGCAGCCAGCACACACCAATCAGTTACCATGCCAGCCTACCGCAACACCTACTCATTCCTGGCGCCCAACCAGTCATTATTCCTGTTAGTGGAGGTGGAGTCACTACATTGGAACCTGTAACCTCTCACGTTACATCCTCTAGCCAAGTAACACCTTTTCGTACTACACTCCCACACACGTACATTGCTGCCACGGCTCCCAAAGGAGAAACTCTGGAAACCCACTGCGGCTCATTCCACCAGGCCGTTTCTGGCGCTGTGGTCCAAGCCCAGCTTCATCTCCCCATTGTTCCCGTGCCGCCGGGAGTGGTTGCTACTTCTGCAGCATCTGCCCTGTCCAGTACTGTGGTGCCTCCCTCGCTCCCCCCGTATTTCATCAAGGGCTCCATCATCCAGCTGGCTGATGGGGAGCTGAAGCGCGTGGAGGACCTGAAGACCGACGACTTCATCCAGAGTGCAGAGATCAGCAGTGAACTGAAGATCGACTCATCCACAGTTGAACGCATTGAAGAAAGCCACATCTCCCCCAACTTTGCTGTCGTTCAGTTCTCTGTTGGTGAGCACCGAGCGCAGGTGAGAACAAAAAGCTCATCACACAATACATAATGAGATTTTGTATTGTAGACGTTTTGCATGTTGAGGATTTATTTCAGGTCCGGTCGACTGGCTTGTAAGTGAATTCTAAAACACGGATGACCTGCACTCCATACTGTCCCTGAACACTTCACACACTTTGCAGGTTGCTCACTCACACACACATCTTGTACAGTTTTTACACATAGGCAAATAGGACAAGAAGAGAAAACATTTTGTTTCCTAAAAAGTTTCAGACTCCGTTTTTGATCTTTTACCAATCTCCTAACATTTAATTGTATGCCACAATTTATCTTTGTGTTTTCTGTCTCCAATTACAAACTCGCTTCCCTCACACACACATGCATACTTCTTACTGTCATTCAGTTTTCAGCAAGCAGCCTTCACTTTGTCGTTTGTAATGAAGTAGTTGAGCGTTCTGTTAGATTGTTATATTGGTCTAGACTTTCACTTAAAAAAACAGAAGACTTTACATTTTTCGTATATTCTGTTGGCAACACTATTCTATAGTCTCTCTTTCTGTCACATAGAAAAACAGTTTTTTATTGTAATTTAAAAGGGAGCGCATACATTTTCACAGCACCAAATCTGTAATGATCAAGCCTATAAGTTGAGGGATTTTCAGACAAGAAATCTCGCTGGTACTCCGCATGGTGAGCTAAGGAGACTTGATGCCCATATTACTCATCACTCAACAATATGCAGACAAATTGTGTGTCTGTGTAATAATGTCCCCATCTCTTTCCCAGGTGAGTGTGGAGGTCTTGATGGAGTATCCCTTCTTTGTCTTTGGCCAAGGCTGGTCTTCATGTTGCCCAGATCGGACCACCCAGCTTCTGGAACTACCTTGCACTAAACTTTCTGTGGGTGATGTTTGTATTTCACTCACTCTCAAGAATCTGAAGAACGGATCTCTGAAGAAGACTCAGCCCCTGGAGCTGGCCACTCCTGCCTCTGTCCCAGCCTCCAACCACGGGCACCTCAAACCGCCCAGAGCTGTCTCAGACACACCCCAAAGCTGCAGCGGGGGAGGCTCCAGGCACAGTGAGAGGGAGAACGGCATCAGCCAGCGAGGGAGTGGCGGAAGTGGGAATGGAAGCACCAATATGGAAAATGGGGACCTCGTGATCGGGGAGAGAGAGTCTGTTTCTAAAGGTCAGATTGCTGGTAGTGCAAAAGCTGGCTCCAGTAGACCATCAGGTGGGAGAAAGCGGAGGTGGTCTGCCCCCGAGGGTCGCAAAGTAGAAAAATCAGAAGAGGAGCCACCGTTGACCCTGCCCAAACCTTCCTTCATCCCTCATGAGGTGAAAGTCAGCATTGAGGGAAGGTCAAATATTGGGAAATGAAGCCTAGCGTGACTGGGAATAGTCCTTGGGATTTGGAAGAAAAATAAGAATCCTACAAAGAAACATTAATGCCCACAATAACGTTTCATTTGTCTCAGTTTCAGAGTTTTGTTTTCTGTTTTTATTTTTCTATCTTCAATACTGTACTGTAGAGGTCAATGTGCCCTACTCGGTATCACCTTGCATTAAGTCCGTGTAGTTTATAATACATTTTTATAGGTGGATTTAATACACACAAGCAATCAGTGCCGTTTTGGTGGTTTTCACGAGATGAGATGAGTTATGGCGAGGGATTAGTGAAGTGTCGTGGCTGTGTGGCATAGTGGAGCAATGCTTGATGAATCTGCTTGGATGGCTGCACTTCACACATTATGTGCATTTTATTTTTATGTCAATCGAATTAGCTCACTGTTCTGAGCACTGCTAGTGGGGCTGCCTGGACAGAAATACCTCCCTATCACGTTGCCATGCCACTGGTTTTACAATGTTTTGCAGGGCGTGAAGTATTTTGGGGGGAAATCTTGAAATTTTTTAATTACTAAATCACAGTGGAGGTTGGGAAAAGGTTATTCCCGTCATTGTCATTAGTGTCCGACCTGGTCATTAATGTCATCAAGCAGTGCCAGTGTGCCACACAATAGAGGAGGAAAAACACCTTTTTCCGTTTGACGACAGTGGAGACTTCATCGTTAACATTTTTATTTTTAGTCTTCTATCTCAGCAGATGGTCGCTTTCTATGATTGTCAAACAAAAACCTTAATCAGGGGTCATTTAATCCTAGATTAAACCTAGGTGGGTCGATGTATAAATGTGAGACACCCTAACCTAATACGTAAAAGTGCAAACACACTGGGTTGGTGAGAAAATATTAAGGAGGACTACAATCCTCACGGTTAATAAATAAATAATGTTCATTTCTTTTGTAACCAGAAAGGGTACGTGAGAGGAAGCAAGAGAATCTGCATGTTAGTCACGAGAGGGTCAGAATGTTTCAAAGCACTTAAACACACCGGTCACACTCACCATACAGCCGAGAAAATTGTCTTTGTCTCTGTTTCTTTACACAGTACTGTACGTTTTTAGTTAGTTTTTTTTATTTCGACAAGGGTATAAAGTAGCAGCAGCACTTTGGAAACGTGAAACTTGAGGAAAATTAAAGAGTTTGTTCGGTAGTGTGGGTGCGGATGTGCCATGAAATCACAAGGAAAAGAGAAATATAAATTGGAGACAATTTAAGTTAGAAGAAGTGAGAGAAACACTTACGGTAACTAAAAAAAGGAAATATGGCGGCTTTCATATCTAGTCACGCATAAGTAAGGGAAAGTATTAGAATGTGTTTTGAAAGTCTGGGATCTGGGAAAAAAAATAAATGAATGAGGAAAGAGCTTTGAGATATGCCACTGATGTTCTGTACTAGACTGAGAGCAACAATTAGAATCTAATGCCACAGAAGGGTGTCATATGTGTGTGTGTGTGTGTGTGTGTGTGTGTG
>JAUMHF010000003.1:7753611-7789572 GCA_032359275.1 Microctenopoma steveboyesi | reverse complement strand
TGTGTGTGTGTGTGTGTGTGTGTGTGTGTGCGTGCGTGCACGTGATACTGGTCTGTGTCTGTCCATACAGAAATCCATGCGTACACAAACACAAAGCAGCACAGACCGTCACTAAAACGAAAAGCTCTGTAATATGTACTGTATTTGGTAACGAGCTGAATGTTTTCGGTCCATCTGTCCCCAGCAGTGGACTGACAGTGGAGTGCTGACGGTACAGATGGACAGGGTGCGCTCTCTGCTGTGTTTGTGTATGTGTGTGACTTTTGTATGAATATATGTACAGTGCATATAGGAAAAGGATATACTCAGATATATAAACAATGCTAAAAATCCAGTGTTTCCACTTGGAGTCTTTACTTAAGAGAATTTTGCACTTTGCACATAACAAGGAGGGAGTTTGGTAGAGACAGGATTTTTGGTGGCCCTGTCCTGGTAGAGCCCTATACCACGTAACACACTGGAGGAGACCAGGGTTTTTGTTCTTCAACAGGCACATACCAGATAAAGAAAAATGTTTCTACATCACCACGGTTTAGGTCAAAATATATTTGAGCTCATACAAACGCAAAACGTAGCTGCAAACACGAGTCGTAGCATGTGCCTGCCTACTGAATATGTGTAAAGAGGAATCATTTGTAGTGTCTGGGAGATTGAAACCAGGGTGCCAGGATGTAGGGACAAGCTTTTCATGTTGAAATCGGCACGTGCTTTCAGACCATCGGAAACCCTGTTTTGGTTTAATGTAGCAGTTACCTCAACAGACGTACTCGCTTGGTTGACCCAGGATTTAGCGAGAGGTAGTTTGTTTTTTGAAGTGTTATGTGACGTTTGTACCCGATGAACATGAGGCAGTTCAGTATAATTAAAAAACAATGATGGTAGACATACAGTGCCGGGACTCGGTATGTTCTGTTGTAGGGCGCCGTGCAACCTCTAAACTTCTGTCTCATGCTGTGTGTAACAATACACTATGAGCATGCGCTCCAGTTAGATTAGCATGTACAGGTTGCTATCACAAAAGTGTTGTTAAATAGGTGGACAAGCGTTGAGTTTCTTTTAACATTTCTTCCCAGCTTCTGTATTTTAGGAGCTAATTTTAGTCGGCAGATCTAAAAAAATGGATCGGTTGTATTTTCAGCCCAGAAAGCAGTTCTGATCCAGCTGAGTGTGGCAGTACTTTAGCAGGGTGAAGGTTGGATGGACGTGTGCTCAGGTGGATGAGAAGGTGGTCATTAAACGGCCAGATAAATGGTGATGATGAATGAATGAGTAGACCCCACATTTATTACTTATAATGAAACTGTTCTTTTTATTTTGTCCTCTTCCTACTGAAACACCATGATCATTAGCAGTAGAAATAGTAATTGTGTGCATGTTTTGCAGTCTTTTTGGGTGTGGCTGAGTGTCTTGTAATTGTGTGTAGATGTCTTTTTTTCTTCTCCAAACCCCATTCCCAACAAATGGAAGAAAAACGACAACATCAAAACAAATCTGGTGGCCACATGAAACTTAATGTCAGTCAGGTCAAACGTCAAAAAAAAAGAAGAAGACATTTTGGGCCAAAGGCAAGTGATGCTGTGCTAGCTTTGGTTCCTTCAAAAGCAATAGTAAGTCAATATTCAGGCACTCTCCTCTCTGCAATAAACATTTACTAATAATCCTCTAGCATTACAACCAAAACAACTCTTTTCTGCCCATAGAGAAAATCCAGTTTTTTCATATTATAGGAAAATATTTTTAGAATCTAATATCTTTGAGCATAACTCGCTTGAGTTAACACTTTATTCCTCATCATAAAGTTTCTTTAAATCTAAAAAATTACAGTTGCAACACAGGTTGCTAGATTTCAGGGAAGTGTTTGATATATGCAGTAACTAAACTTAACCCCCAAAACCTCCTCTGTCCCAGCTGGTCAGAGTCCCTGAACTGCAGGTGAGCGTATGCCGCATGCACCTGACTTACTGCAGCTGTTTCGACTCCGGTCAGGTCTGCCTCGTTGCCACGACTCTCGTAGTGACCTCGTTAACTTTGTTTCAGGTACCCAAATCATAGCCAACCAGCCTCGCAGCACCTCCTTCTGAGGCAAAGCAATCGATTAACCCTCAACAACCGTTCGCTACCTTTCAGTGTGGCCTGCCTGGCTGTACCAGGTCTGGTCTGGACTGCCTGTTCTCCCTCGCAACATCATCTTTTGATATCCTGCCACCTTTTCACTTCTCGCTTATACAGGTTGTTGTGTTTATACTTCGGTGACAATGCATGCTTAATACTAGACTTTGAAACAAAGCAATCTGACATGTAGGCACCTCCATAGCAACTGAGGGGTTTGCTGTAGTGTTTATTTTGTTAAGAGGATCCCACGTTTAACCCTTTTATCACCTCGAGATGAACCACAATGTGCAATACTTCCTTTGATTTTGATTTCCCCCTTTTACCGTGCCAAGTGTATGTAGCATAGTCCTCCAGTGTCTCATCCTTGTTAATGGCTCGTGTGTTTTTGTGTCACATCTGTCAGTCAGAAAGTTTGTAAAGAGAAACAAAACCAATGGAGAGTTTGTCCAAACCTCTCTTTCCCAGTTGTCCTTGCGGCCTTCGTAAATTTGAGTTAGTGAGAGACTAAGTCGTGTCTTCTTGGTGTGTGTGTGTGTGTGTGTGTGTGTGTGTGTGTGTGTGTGTGCCCGTGTGTGTGTGTGTGTCTGCACCATGTGTCATGCGTGTAGTATTTGTGCTTATGTACACCTGGTGTCCAAATGTGTGTTTGCGCAGTCAAGGGTGTGGTGTATGTGTCTAATAGTGTTTTCTCCTCTAATTGTCTGTGAGATTATAAACCCTAAACCACAATGGTTCATGGTAAGTCCCACAGGGAAAATAAACCTCATTGCTAGTGGGGACCATATTTTGTAAAAAAAGGAGAAAAAAAAGAAAAAAAAACAACCAACCAACAGAGATGCACATGTAAGTAGATTTGACAGACTTGATAATGTTTCAGCACTTTCTAATCTTAGGATGGTCTTGGTCTATCCCCCCTGTCTCAGACCGACACCTTCCCTAGGCGCAACATTTATTCAAAACAGACAGAGACAGTGAGAATGAAAAGGGGGTGAATAAGAATGAAAAAGAGAGATGGTTCAATTTAAGTTTTTGCACATCATCTTGTTGTAACATTGTGTTTCTCTGTCTGTGCTCCATCTCGCTTGGCGCCCGGCGCGTTCTTGGGTCCAACGGGCCGAGGTGTTAGGTGATTCCTTGGTTCTTTTCTACTAGGAAAACCTTTTCTCATGGAATGCATCCCCTTCTTTGTTGTTTGTTTGGTCTTTTCCACCTTACACCAACCGAGCTGTGTCGCTAATTAGGTTTGGTTTTGTTCACAATTTGAGTTTTAATTTGGCAGGAGCTCAGCACAGCCTGGTTTGGTTGTGCGGTGTGAAAATGGTGCGTACAAACCTTGGCTTTGTTTGCATTATCCTTGGTGCAGGAGCTTTTTCTGTGTTTTTGGTCTCCTTGTAGCACTCAATATAATGTTAGGAGACTTAAAACTATGTAGAGAATGTCATTGTTGAGTTTGTATGACATGCTTCCTCACTGGAAGAACACTGCTAATGTCTTTTTTTTTCTTTTTTTTGGCTTCTTGCACAACTTGACAAATAAAATGAATGTTGGTGTGTGAGCTTTGACTTTTTGATCAGAAAAAAAGGCATGTGTGCTATTGTTGTCTTGATGTTTGTACTTTCATTTTGTAAAAAGAATGTGTTTTTGGCACTTTGTTGTGTTTTAAAAGTGAACAGAATTCAATCAGGATTCCTTTTTTTCCATTCTTCTCTTTCTTTTTTTTGGATGACTTTTTGTCAATGTCCATAGCGCTGGATAACCAACTCAGGCAGAAAGAAAAAACCTTGTAGAGGCCCACTTAACAGTTTAACTTCACCCCAATCATTGTCAACGTGGGCTGTTTGAAATGGGTTATTAAATATGTAAATGTATTACATATAATTTGATATAATTAACAAATGACATTATTGACAAATACTGAAATGAAATATTATATTATGTGTATTATGCTGGAGATGGCTTGGATTGCTCTTCAGTGTACTGAATGTCTTTAGTCTGCCTTTCTGTGCAAGGCAACAAACACTTCAGCAGGCCAGGGACAGGCTGTACATGACCTCTGATCCTACCCACTGCCACGGAGGGGGTGGAGCTTATCTGTCGGCTGTGGCTCGGTTGATTCTTCTCCCTGTCCTGAGCGCTCAGCCCTGAGGCTAGCAAACCGGTCTGTCTAGATGTTTTTCTGCTCACCTGTGACACCATGTACTGAACTCAAACTTTTGGCCGATGAGACGGTGGCAGAGAACTGGACATCAGCACAGACCTGCACAGACAGTCTGGCCTGCAGGGTGCCACAGCAGTTCCCAGCCAACATGTTTGTACTATATTGTACTCACTAAGTCCCTGTGTCTCACCATCCCTTTCCTCTATAGCAATGGAGAAACCCTGTTGGTGTATGTATTTGACATCTGTACAAATGCACCTCTTTGAGAAAAAAAAATGAAACCTTGACATATCTGGAACAAAGGGGCAACTTGTGTCTTTATTTCAGTACTGTACCTATGCTCAAAACAAACACTTTGACTTCCTTTTAAAACCTTACCTATGCTTTTCTGTAATAGTTTTCCTACATTCTTTTGGCTGGTTGGTTTATTAAAGCACCTAGTTGCAAAAACAGCCCCATCTAGTGTATGCTGTAGTTCATGACACTGCTACTGTAAGAAGTCTCCTGCCCTTAAGGATTAAAGAGAATAAACTATATTGTGCATAAGGCTATAATCACGTGAAAGACATAATGGTAATATTCTACACAAACTGTAGTTTCTAAAACCTGAAATTTTCTAAAAGTAAGCAAATCATACAAATTTTCATGCATTTATAATATAACTTCATAAAATCACGTGTGGGGTTTTGCACAGCATAGATTATAAAACAAACTTCAACAGCAGCCAGAGAACTGCTGGTGTTTCAGTGTCTTACTCAAAGAAATGACATGAAAGATCCGTAACTACAGTTATTATCATTGTGACCTTCTTTATGACTTGTTCGGAAATTGGTAACGCTCCTGAAGCAAACAGGTTTTTGCAGTGTAGAGAGAGGAAATGCAGTGATCATGATCTGATCATTTGAGTTCATCACTATCAATTTCTGTCCAGTTTAGTATGAATTACATGTTGGAGTTTAAATTTTATGTTAATTTATGAATCGTTGATTCAGTCACGCATCCTATTGCTGAAGTTATCTTCAATGCACAACTGATTTAAAACATCTGGAATCCGTCATTTAGTTTTACAGTGAAGTAAATGAAATATAGTCTATAGAAACCCTCTATATAAACCCTATATATATGTAATACATATATAAAGTTCTTTTGCAACCATCCTGACGCACCTAAAACACATGTATCGTATGTCATTATGCGTATCATTATAACACTGTGGAGGAGCTTCGCAGAATGATCCACACCACTGAGGAAGTTAGCAGAGCGTTCTGCAGGGGTTTTATTGCAACATGGTTTCTCCAGTGACAGTTAAAAGGGAGATGCCTCTGGATCTTGCATATTGATTTGCACATTCATTCCAACACCCTGTGGAGTGATACAGAAGTATTGTAGAGTTGAAATAACTCAGCAAAAATAGTATGTAGTAATGTTTGTTCTGAAGGACACATGCCTCAGCAGGCTGGCTCTCTTACTGACATTTCCCAAAACTGGGAACACTTCCACCATCATATTACGGTTCCTATAGACAGTAAACACACTCATTGCAGAATTTAGCTAATTGAAGTGCTGCGATGCCTCTGGGAGAATGTTTCATCAAATCAAGACCAGTAGGAAAACTTAACAACCCATAACAACCATATCCTGAGAGAAACAGGTGAGTGTGTGCGTGTCTTACTATTGCACGCATTTATCAGGCATGTTATGGAGCTTATGAGTTTGAGTTAGACGCATTTACACCTCCACTAAGTGAACATTTGGCTGGATTGTTGTGTGACACGGATAAAGGTGGTTCTCCTGCTTAGCTCTTTAAGCTTGGCAGCGCCCACATAAGTGCAGGTGGAGCGGAGTCCTCCCAACACATCACGGATGGTATTTTCTACGTCTCCCCTGTACGGGACCTCCACTGTCCTCCCCTCAGACGCCCTGAAAGCAGAGATTCAAGAGAGGAGAGGTTAGAAATAAATATAGCTGTGCGAAGCTCATTTCCAAAACCTAATTTTAACCTAAAGTATAATCTGTATATTCACCTGGTAAATCTGCTTAGAATATGTAAATCTGTGTGTGTGTAAACACTGTGTAGTGTGTGGATTGCTACAACCACGCCTGTTGTAGCTAATGATAACCACGTCTCACCTATACTCTGCAACTCCACCAACATATTTCTTCATAGCAGTGTCGGAGCTCATGCCGTAGAAGAGTTTGTACTTCTTGCCGTTCTTCTCAGTGACCTCACCAGAGCACTGGTCGTGGCCTGCAAGCATTCCTCCCATCATCACAAAGTCAGCCCCGGCACCTGAGGAACCAAGGCATGGAGGTCATTACCTGTTTGATTTATAGTCGTGTACACAGCACAGCACAGCGTATAACAACTGTGGGTTGAGTACTTACCAAAGGCCTTAGCTACGTCTCCTGGGCAACTACAGCCACCATCCTGGCAACAGGCAAATGATCCACATCATTTACATTGGCTCACACATTGAATCCCACCTCAAAGTGAAGTGTTTACTACACTCGGCAGCACAAGAAGACTGACCACACCCTCTGCTGGCTGCAGCGCAGTATTATTTCATATCATTTTGAGTTTGCAAGCAAAAGGTCAAAAGGCACTGAAATAAATACAGTCTAGAAATAAAACGAATGTGATCTAATTGGTGAATTAATGTAGGTTTACTGTTCATGTTTCTACGTTAGCATACTAGTCTATGGTTAAGGTATATATTTATTCTGCATTTTACATATGCAATACTTTGGTGACTCATGAGTCCCTTCTCCAGTCTGCACTCTCATGTTTCACTTACAGAGATAATGTGTCCTTTAAGTCCGTGGGCTGAGTCAGCACACTCTATCACAGCGCTGAGTTGTGGATAACCCACTCCTGTTTTGATCCTTGTTGTGCACACAGAACCTGCAAGACAGTTCACGTCAAAACTACATTCTTCTGCCTCTGTAGCCTCCTTAGAGTTGAATTCAAATCCAGAAGGGGATCTACGTGTACATTAAGGGCTGAGGTGTATACTGTAAAATACACATACACCCCTGAACATAAGAGGAACTTTACTCCAAGCAGCTGAATAGTAAATAGTAGTAAACAGTATGTCTCTGACTTGTGTCAGGCTCTCAACCCAGACCCAGTCCATCTGTGATGATGCAGTATGTGAGACCTGTGCCGTTATGCACTGATTTAAAGGGGTGCACTCCTGAGACTATTTTCAGAGACACTCAGACAGCCACCCACCTGGCCCAATGCCCACTTTGATGATGTCCGCTCCAGAGAGAATTAGCTCCTCGACCATCTCCCCTGTTACTACATTTCCAGCCTGCAAGGCAAAGGGCATTAGGCCTGACACACCCTTTTAGATTTACATTCATTAGGCCACAAATGTCAGTAGCATCTTACCATGATTGTGTGTTTGGGGAATTTCTCTCTGACCGTCTTGACAAACTCAACAAAGTACTCAGAATAGCCGTTCGCCACGTCCAAGCAGATGTACTTCAGGGCAGGGACAGCTTCCAATATAGCACACAGCTTCTCCAGATCTGCACTGCCACTGCCTGAGCTGGCAGCTACATGCTGTGGGGAAGAGTGAAGTTTGACTCCTCATAGACAAAAAAAGATGTCTCATTATGTTCTTGTTGCTAACAAGAAGAGCTCACCTCCAAGCATTCTGGATGGTTAGCAGCAAAGTTTTTCCACTCATCTACAGAGTAGTGTTTGTGAATGGCTGTGAAGAGAGTGTGCTAAAGGAAGACAGAAAACAGAGAGATACAAAACACACACGCTTTAGACGTTCAATGTCAGAGGTTCCTGATTTCCCATCTCCTGTTTGGTTACGTTCATATTTTCAACTGGGTCAGAAGGAATTTCGAACTTACCTGCAAAGAGATCTTAGCGAAAGGACACAGAGACTCCGACAAGCACACAAACACAACAGATGTTCGTATGTATTTTACATTAACTCACTTTGCTGAGGACCTGCGCCATCTCAAATGTTCCTGTGGTGTCCATGTTGGCAGCGATGACGGGGATGCCAGTGTAGGTCTGTTTGGAGTTGCGGAATGTGAAGGTCCTCTGAAGGTCCACCTGAGAGAGAGGAGAAGAGTTATTACAATCCAGTGGTTGGGTCAGTCAGTCATGCTGCCTGTAATGTGATAAACTGCATGAATTCAATACCAATCAGCTTTATTTTATAAAGTGCCAAATCTTCACATATGTCATTTTGAGGCACTGTACAGGTTTAAGATCTTACCCAGCAGTGTCTTATCCAGGACTTTCCAGGACTGGAAAGCAAACCACCAACCCTGGGTTTCATATGTTTTACTATTCAACACAGTTTTCCTTGCTTGACTTAAATGTTGAACCACTCTGTTGCTAAAAACAGCCATACTCCGTCTCATATGACTGCTAACTCACGGTGGCTAACATTAGCTAATATTCACAAACTAGATATTTCTGTAACGTTTTCCTGCTTGTCAGATACACAGGCTTAAGTAAATCATTTACAGAACACAGGCCAATGAATATGCTTTAAAAACACAATATTTTAAGTTATGCCAGACATTTGCTACAGAGAAGCAGGTGAGCTACGTGGACTCTTGTAATGAAGCGCCAAGTTTTTCAACTAACGCCGAGCTTTCAAAATGACTTCCTTTCAGTTTAATCCAGTTTCACAGTGCTGACTGCTTTTGCTGAGTAGAGATTATGCAAAGACATTATGCAAAACTACTTTGCATGTGCTACAATCTTCACAGCACAGCACAATTTTCAGAGCCACAGCAAACTTGGCTATAACTCATAACGACAAGTGATGGAGCGATAAAAAGGAGACCGGTTAGCAGGGAGGCGCATCTAAATGTACATTCGTTCGGTTTTTGGCGATGCAGCAAATCAATGTAAGTCTGTTGTTTCAGCTTACTGACTCAGCAGAATCCCAATCTAATCACGAGTAAAATATGACAAAGAATGGCATCATGCATTCGTCACCTCCTCTGTCTGGATAAACCTAGTTTTGGAATGTGGATTTCAGCACCTGTCAAATGCAGAGCAGTCAGAATGAAAACAGATTTTTGACTTTTGGAGACCATTGGATTTGTCTGCACCACCAGTATCCTGCAGTAAGTCATCTGGGTAGAAAATGCATGTGAAATAATATCAGTTACTTTAGGTGTTTTCTTTGGGATGACCAGCATAACTTATTATTTAGTCAAGAATGCCAGCAAATGTGGGAAAACCTAGAAGTGGTATTTACATGTTGCAAACATTAGCTGCTGTTGTAGCCAGTGTTTCCTGCGACAGTGTATGTATAACATTATCCAGAAACATATGTGGTATATGGAATGAGCTCTGCTCGACAGTGAGATACACAGGACTATTTTTAAACAGCTTTTCTGAGAAGTGTCCCGTGTCTCGTGTTGCCTGCCACCTCACAGAAGTCAAAGTCCAACCTAACAGATCAAGTGCCACCACACCAGTATTAAGATCTTGGGTCTGTACCAGTCTAGTGATTGATCTAGTGACACATATTGCAACTACACTTAGGAAGCTATAAAGAAAAACAAGGAGGCGGTAGTTTGTCACAGAGGTCCAAATCTGTGGGTGCTAGACAAAGTTTAGCCTCTTTAACCTGCTCAAAATGGAAATATTATATATATATATATATATATATATATATATATGTGTGTGTGTGTGTGTGTGTGTGTGTGTGTGTGTATATATTTGTGTCTGCCTGTCTCTGTTTTTCTTTGCTGCTCTCTTTGTTTGTAGTTATGTCTTCTCTAATGTCACTTTTTCCCCTTGCTTTCTGTGACCTTTCAGAAGGTCACTCCACAGTTACACGCTCCTTCATGCTAGCTGTTTTGCTGGCCGATGAACAAGGACAGTGTACACCTTTTGGTTTACACAAAACAACACAATGAAGAGAGACTCGGTATCGATTTACACCAGGAATGCACTTTACTGAGACAACCTTTTACAATTATAGAGTTAACAAATGTCATTGCTTCTACTGCAAGTACTCCTGTGAGTATTTCCATCCTGCACATTTAATCATGGTGATATGACTTTAGCAAACAGGACTGTAAGGCCTCAGAATGCTTCACCGCCTATCATCCATCTCCATGCACCGATAGTTAATCACTATTGCGTCACTCATCGTGAAGGTGTAAGCATAAGTGTGCTTCCTGAATGCAGCACAAAACAGATTACACTCATCTTGAGAAGAATCCTTGTCGGGTGGGAACTGAACATAAATCATCTTCAGTCGTAATACTCGGATTACATTATCAGAGTGGAAATAATTCAATTCACCAACCTCTGAGCGGCTCTTCAGGCTGCTCCTCTTGGGTCTGAAGAGGACATCCTTAAAGTCCAGCTTGAGGTCTGCGTCCACTCGAGGCATCTTTGATGCCCAGAAAAGCGATGACCAGGATGAGGATGATGAGTGTGCGGAGGAGACTCCCCTGAGGAAGACAGCAGCAGCAGCAGCAGCAGCAGAGGTGGTCGCTGGTCCCAAGCCCCAACCACCAAACCCGAACCTCCAGACGGCCAGCGTATTTATAGCAAAAGGGGACCCAGTCCAACCCAAGCCCCTATGGCTTTATTTGGGCCTGGACTCCCTCTCTCTCAATTCCCCCTTCTCTCTTCCTCTCTCCACTCCTCCTGCGTTCTCTCTCTCTCTCTCTCTCCACTCTCCTTCAGCAGAGTGGCAGGAGCAGCAGTGGGCAAGCCAGCAGGCACGCCAGGCTGTCCCAGCTGCTGACGCATGTACACAAACTCTTGCATACACACACATGGCAGCACTGCAGAGGGTTGTGTGCTGCAGTGCTTAAGAGCACACCTGCTGTCTGGTTGGGGCATTGCTCCCTAAGAGTTGGGCTGAGTGGACAGTGACAGGGAGGAAGAAATAAAAGCAGAGAGAGCTGCGAACACACAGGCAGAGCAGTAAGTAAGCAGTAAGCCGTGTCCTCACAAGCATACTAATAACTGATAATAATTCTCATGATCTGTCTTTTGCTCTGCTTAGTATTTTATACATGATATCATGATAGTATTGTGTCGACTATACATGCTGCATCTAAACACACTTAAATGACACAGCTCATCTAACAAACGTCTTCTCTTAACTGCACAATTCTTCTCTGCGAGGTGGATGGTTTCTAACCCCTGAGGAAATCTACGCCAGTCGCTGGAGGCAGCATGTGGCATAAGAATCAATTCCCTGCAGAGCTGGATTTGACAGACCAAATCCTGCCTTGCTAGACCTTGTTGCCCAGGAAGGCAGTGATGTAGATGAAATCCTGAGGCCTGCTGTTGATGTCGAGCCAGAATAAATGTTCTTTTTTTTATTTTTGCTGATATACATATAAATAAACATGTGTAATTTGCTGCTGTGTAGTGTTCGTGCACTGGCTGGCTCTGTGGGTCATCTGAGAGCAGTATTTAGTTTTAAGCAAAGGTTTGAGTTATTGATCGATTTGATGAGACAATATAAAGGTTTTGTGAATGTAGCTTGAAGTTTGTGTTTACTGTTTTTGAAATTAGAGCGATAGGGATTTCAGCCAATGTTTTTTGGCCATTCATACAAACTGTACAACGTCTATCTGACCAGTAGGGGTCAGCATTGTTGCAGCAAACAGTTTGTGTATAAAGAGAAGCCTGAACCACACAGATTGTTGGCTCTCCTGGAAACAAGAAGTATCTTTGTGACATTTATAAGTCTATTTGTCACTGCCTTAACAGCAGAGCACTATTTCTGGCTGTGGTTTCTTTGTGTTCACTCAAGGAAGCAGTTGTTCCCCAAATAAACCAAAACAATTTTTTTCCACACAATATTCTCATTTCCTGCACTGCAAGCTAACAAAGAGTACTAGTGCTATCTATAAATGTAACTCTAAATCTTATTCATAGGCCTATGCTGAAGTTAAAATTGCTGCACAATGTACAACAGACACACCAAACCTCAAGCACTCACGGCCTGGTGATGTCATGATCTCACGCCTCATTAGTATGTAACTGATACGTTGAAAATGACCAATAGTAGACAGGTTAACAGTTGCCTTGAACCCATTACTCTTTGTGTATGTCACACTTAACTGTACTGATAAGAAAGTGCTGAACAAGGTCAGCCCCTTAAAGGCTTTTAGGGCAGTCGAACTGATAAGAATGAGTTGGCTTTACTCCTGTGGACACCACATTAATCGCGTCAGCTTGCTGGAATCGCAGCTGAAGCCTTAGGTAGTCTGAGTTAAAGGCTGGTGTAGGAATTAGGTGAAAGTGCAACAAGTAGCTATCGCCGTAGCTAAGCCCTGATTATGGCTCTGTCACTCTTTCTGTTTGAACTGTTAGCCAACACTTATAGGAAAGTTGCACTTAATGTCATTTATCAGTGCGATGTCGCACAGGTTGTGCCATTTTCAGCCATTCTAGCTCTGGGTGATAGTGATGTTAATGAGACAGTCCACCGCTTTGGTCCAGACTTAACTGTCCTAACAATTACATGATGGATTGTCATGATATTTAGCAAAGACATGCGTGGTTCCCAGATGATGTATCCAATGGCGCAGCTAGTGCATGGTAAGGGGGGGGCGCATGGCCAACCTACACAGATCTGACCACCCCACACAACACCAACTTTTGAGTCCCTCTGTTTTCTTTTATCATTCTGCCACTGCTGCCTAAGAGATGCCTTTAACCCGCGCACATGTCCGACTAAGCGTCCTACACTATTCTGCATTTAGCCCACAGTTTGACGTGTTGGATTAATGTTTTTAGCATCTACAGTTGCACAGTTACTCACAGATATTACTAGACTAATTCATAGCTGAACTGGGCTACTTTATTTTTCATTATAAATAATGTGTCATATTTGAGACAGAAATGAAAATTGTGTTGCAGGTGCATTTACACATACACTGACTCTGACACCCCCGCAGTAAACTCACATGTCCCAGATTTGTTTTACGTGGCCATAACATATAAATCTATATGAAGCCCTTGTAGTTGTAATAATATCACATATTTATTTTGGGTAAGTCATTTCAGATAGTAGGCAGTAAAAACAGGCTTAGTGATAATTATGACTAATTCTAATACTTGACACTGAAACCCCGTAGTAGCGCTGACATGTACTGTCTGGCAGCTGTCCAACAACATTTCCATAAAGTATGTCATGATGCATGTATGAGTGTACTTTTGTTGTTCTCTCAGCTTTTCCTCCCATGCCATCTGACCCAGATATTAATTTGAACATCTTTTCACAGCATTGGTTTTAAAATCACAGCGGTGAACAATGTGATACCCTAATAGTCATGATAGTTTATTATAAACTCCTAAGCATCACATTTCACTGTACTGTGAAAGGTCAACCCGTGCATTTTGGTTTTTTGGATGTGGGTATGGAATAAAAATGCTATTTGAACTTTTTTGGTACCACATTAAATGGCTGTGTACACAATGTTTTCTACTTGTATTCTAAAAGAAAAAGAAAGTATGTCTATTGCAGGGGTGGGCATTCCTGGTCCTCACTGTCCTTCTTGTTTTTCAAAACTCCATGCACCCCTGGTCTATCGCTTGAGAGGTTAGCAGAATTTAGGAGCACACAAAAAAACTCTCTCTTCAGTATACCCCAATAAATGTGTAGTCTGGCACTGGCAGGCTGTTTACACCCATCTAAAACTATCAAGCACACACACACACACTCACTAAGTATTCAGCTACCAGCTAATGATGCCATCAAGACGTGGACTCGTGGAAACACATTCAGTGGAGCTGTGGTTCCCTTGACAGTTTGTGTCACTGGGCCAAGCAGCTGTGTAAACCACATGGCAGTGGGTGGGTAAAGTTTGTGAGAATCTTTGATGTCTCCTTTTTTGGCAGAAGTTGAAATGATAAGGACTTAAAAATTCTATTTGTTTTGAGTGGCTCAGGTGACGAGGAGGAAAAAGACTCCACCGGGGACTCTGCAGAGCTTTGTGCTGTGGGTTTTGAAGTGATGAACTAGAATTTGCATCTTAGAGATGGCATCAAGATAAATTTGGTGCACTTCGTTCTGACTAGGACATGTTTTCTGCATGGTTTGAGTTTAAACATGTGTTAAGGTTGAAAATAACAACAACAAGCTGAAACTCCGGAGAAGTAGGTCAAATGCCATTCTGGAGTTCTTAAGTATGGGAACTGTTCAAAAACGTGAGTGTAGCATGCAGAGGAACAAATACTTAGATCCAAATAATATTCTCATACAAATATGATTACTCAGGCTTAATATTCAAGCATAAATGCAAGTACTTAAACCTAAAAACTTCATTACAAGTACTGTAGTGGAGTTTACTGAAGTACTGAATACATACTCTATTTATATATACCTTAATTACAAATGTACTTAAAATGATCATTTAAGAAAACATTGTAAAGTAAACTGTAGAAATTGAAAATGATTGCAAAGAAATGTGTTTAAAAATACTATAGAGACAGTAAAGTACAAGTACCTCAAAATTGATTAACCTAGTTACCGCGTCTCCTCTAAACACTGCTGTCAGTGTTTGTCAAGCTCAAGCTAGACCTGGTTGGAATGAGTTACTCCTGTTTGAAAATAAACTAAGGGTCAAAGTGAGCTCTCATTCTTTGCAGCTGGGTTGGGACTCGTAGAGAAAACATAATCACGAGGTGCATGGAAAAATGACTTTTGTACTGTGCAAGTGTGGAATAATTTAACACAGCTGAATGGAGTGCGGGACGTCCCAGGATGTGACAGTGGATGTAAACAAAGCCATTAAACACACCACGCCAACACTGCACATTCTTAGACATGGTTCTGTGTTGAATGGTATTCCTGAAATGAAAATTATAAAAGATATAAGTTTTCATCTGACACAAATAAAAAACAAAACCAGTAGGAACAAAGGAAACCTAAAGATGTATACATTGGGGTAATAGTGGTGAAACACAGTACAATGAACAGTAATGACATTTGATCTGGTGATGCAATAACTGGTAAAAGTTCCTGATTTCAACTGGTAAAAGTGGTTCAGTTCACAGTTTAACTTTAACTCGGGTAGTATTCTGACTTTCTGAAACTTTCCAACAATCTGCACGTCTGATTAGAAATCACAGCCGTCATCTTCATGTCTCTTACTTACCGTCAGCAGTGTCCTTGGGGTTTGTTTAGTGGCAGCGTAAAAAAACAGATAAGAGAAGGAGGAGGAGAAAAAGACAGAAGTGTTTTCCAGAAGGTCACGGAATGACAGAAGTGTTATTGTCAGACTAATCCATAGCTCCTCCTTAATTCTCATTTCCAGACTTCATGATCACAGTCCAGTGGTGCATGTCCTTTCTCATCAACAGAGTGTCATTATTCCACCGACAGAGCGACTTTACACCACTTTTCAAAGCCTGACAAATGGCCGCAGTGACCTTTAACAGTTCTGTTCACCTGGAGTGCTGAGGTTTAAAGTTCAGACAGGTATTTGCACCATTGTTGAATTATCTGATATAATTTGATAACATTCCCGAGTCACATTAAAATAAACATTACAATTTGTACTAGTGTCAGTGTTTATATACGATGTCAAGTGTAAGATGCACAAAACAAACTGTTCAACTGTTTAAAAAAAACTTTAATACTTTTGTTAAAAGCAGAATATATATATATATATACACACACACGTATATATAAAAAGTTATTTTACAGAGCATAGTGGCCTTTGCTTCAGAAAACAGAAACAAATCACTACTTGTATAATGTAAAAAAAGTCCTTCCCCTGCAGTGACTGAACTTAATCAAGCCAGCATTAAAGAATTTAAGTTTTCCTTTTCTTAGCACAAAAAAAAAAAAAAAAAGGTCTGCAAAGGTTTATAATAAACATGGAGTTCCTGCTACATTAAGGCCAACCCCCCTACAAAGACTGTTAAAGATTCCTTGGTAAAGTGACAATGTCGTTTTTTTAATTTAAATTAAATACAACTTGAAAATGAAAGCTTTTCAAAAAGCAAGTACATATTGCACAGACGGCTCTCCTAATACCCTTTAAAAGAAGGTTTTCAGAGGAAGCAGCTGCTGCTGGACAAACTACTTTTGTTTTTCTATAAATTATTGTGATTCTGCATCTGCATCAAGACACATTTCAAGGCAAGAGGATGAGGGAGTGTGAGCAAGATACAGTTGAGGTGAGCTACTAGAATCTTTAAGACCCCTATTTGGCTCCAAGATTACACAAACAAGGCCGTGGTGGTCCTACCGCCTGCTGTGTTGCCTTAGTATGCAGTGCTGCTTAGCCCCTAAATACCTTCTCATTGGCATCAAAACATGAAGCAAAAATGGAAATAAAATATTTAAACCATAAAATTCAGCTCTCAAATCCAAAATACATTTTAAAATGTCCAGAAATCTTAAATAAAACCAAACAGGCTAATCTAAAACACAGGTTCTGTGGAGTCTGATATGGAGCAAAACAAAAATAAATCTAAAGCAAATATAACATTTCTCTCATGTATCAGGTCAACTGATGCAATAATTTAATTAACAAGGACATTAAGAGTCTAGTCTAAAACAATGTGGCAGGAAATAATGGCTAGTCAAACAGGCAAGCAACAATCATAAGAAAGTGACAAAAGAGAAAAGGGATGAGGGAGTGACTCGAACGGATCCATCTTCGCTATGCTCAGTAGTTTCTGTATGTTAGGAGTAGTTTGTGAGTCCAGGCAGACTGATGAGAAATGTTGCTTCTTTATGAAATCATCATCTGGGTGGGGTTTAGTGGAGCGGTCCTTTATGTGTGGTGACTTTTATGCTCATACTCTGTGGTGGAGCAGGTGTGAGGGGACAGCATCTCTCTGTGGATGGGTGCGGGGAAGCTGCTGCTGCGGTGTTGGTGGTTGTCCGTGAGGGTCAGGCTCAGCAAGCTGGTGCATGTGGGCAGGTAGACGTGCTGCACATGGTCCACCTCCGCCCGACACACGGGACACAGCTGAGGGAAAGGAAAGACGACATTTAATCGACTACTGGTTACAGGTCAGATGAAATCCAAACGGATATAATACGGCGAAACATTTAGCCACTGCCACTGTGAGCATTTCCACGAGACGTCTCTACAAACTAAAAGCTAATCAGAAAAACGAAGCTAGGAAGGACGGACGCACACTATGAGACGGCTCATAAATCGGACAGTAGCGTCACAAAGAACAGCTCTTTCATTCGGGCTCTACAAACACTTTCTATGGTCTTATGTTCCAACTGACTCCTTCACACATCTATTAGCTGGGTCACATTTCCTAGTTTGGTTAATGGATGGCTGCTATAATCCCTTCATAGGAGACAAACGCGAGCACATACACACTCCATCTGCTTCCATGAAGACGGGCAACATTTAGCTGATTAAGTGAGGGGACAATCTGGTCACCAGAGTGTGAGAAAAGCTTAGGATGAGAAGTTGGAACTTAAGTATAATTAAAAGAGCCTTCAAAATTCACCGTAGCCTGAAGTCAAGGACCAAACAGAAACAAAGCAAAACGTATTTGGTTTTCTGGATCTTCCCCAGCATTTGAGATCAAGTAAGTGCCAGAAGCACCGTCAATGTCACCCCATACACATTAGTCCCCCCCGCCAAAACCCTTTTTGGGAAATAAACTGAAAACAAACTTATAGTCCAAAGAGACAGAGTGTGCAGAAGACTCACCTGAAGCTGGTTTGCGCAGGTTTGACAGCACACCATATGACCACAGGGGCAGAATGCGGCATCTATCTCCTCCTCACAGCACAGCATGCACAGCAGAGCCTCCCTGAGCTTCTGCAGCCGCTCCTGTAGGGCTCGGCTCTGCTGGCAGCTGCCACAGTCCAGTCCCCCATCCTGCCCGCTTTCTCTGCTCGGCGAGTGTGAGGGAGAGGAGCGTCCGCCGCTGCCCGAGTGAGAAACCAGGTCCACAACACCGGAGTTGTAGAGCGCACGGCGGGCGTGGTCGTACACTTCCTTGGAAGTTCGTCGGATGTCGAAGACATACTTCTTGCCCAGGTTGATGTTTTCGTTGAGAAACAGCGAAGCCAGGTGGCCTTTAAAATCTCTGCTGTACTGCATCATCACTGCGTTTGTTACCGTGTCACACCTGAAAATGAAAAGAATATACAGTTACTGATGTCAGCATCACACCATTTGACTCAACACTTCATTTTGAACAAATCATCTACTTCAACAGATGATTCCTACAGTAAGATTCACGTCTGCCTTACAGCTCCCGCACTATGTCTGTTTATTTAGCATTTCCCCTCAACCTTACAACACAATGTTCATCCTATGCACGTTTGGATGCCACATGCAGTAGTGTGAGACAAGCACTGAACACTTATTTCTGAGACAGGTGGATGAAGATATGCCTGCAAAAAAAAAAAAAAAAAAAATCTGCAGACCGAGCTAAAACCCACCCCCAAAACAAAAGAACCTTTGTACAACTGCGACTGACTGAGAACAATTCCATAGCTTAGCCATTTGATTTGTCCCTGTTCACTGCCAAATTCACACACACACACACACACACACACACACACACACACACACACACACACACGGAAAGAGAAAGTGCCATTTCTAATTACAGAGAATCATCCTGTGCAATTCATGTTTCCATCAACACTTATTCTATGTAGTTATGTGACCCATTTACAGTATGTCATAAAAACATACAAAGACAACAAAGTACAAATGCAGATGTGGGATAAAACACACTTCATGATTAATTTATAATTCCCCTCCATCTTTTCAATAACATCAACATAAGACAATCATAAAAATAATCAGGTGATGTGCTCAAAAACTGTTTAAATTGGTCCAGTGAGACAAATCAGCTGTGACTGCTAAAAAAAAAATCTCTCAGAGCAAAATAAATGGGCAGCACAGCTTGAAATTTATTTTAAATGATATTTGGTCACCTCTGGAATTGTACTACAGTCCATAGTGGACTAACAATCTTTAAAAATTTAAGTCTATATTGACCTCGTGGAGCAGAGCAGAAGTTATTAGAGACCCTCGATGCAGTTCTAATAAAATGTGACAGCACAGCTACAGTTAACTGTCTCAAAGTGTATTTTGCACCACTGATCTGGGACTAAGCACTCCATGTCCATTACCTGTGCGACTCTTACCTATAGAAGGCATGGGTCTCTGTGATGGCCCGGTACAGACCACTGGCTGCTCGGTTACTGATCAGCTTGAACAAAAGCACCACAGTGTCATTTGTGTCCTTAGTAACTGTCAGGTATACACTTTTCCCTGATTGGGTGGCAATCTGGATGATGGGATAGCTTATTCTAGACAAAAAAAAATATAAATAAGAGGTTACATGCTGAATACGTAAAGACAGACTATGCATCAACTTTAGCAACCTTTAATTATGTAGAAACAAACATACCATCACTTTATAAGATGCACAGATCTAAGTGTACATCTACAGTAGGTGGAGCGTACCTGTTGACTAAGCTGAAGTCCTCTTTGCAAATGGCAATGCCCTCAGGGCCCACTCCTATGGCTAAACGTTGACCGTTTGCGTCACGAACCCAGTGCCACTCAACGCCATAATGCTCCAGAGAGGAGACCAGTTGCAGGGCCTGATACTCCACTGAACCCTGGCTCAAACCTTCCAGAGCTTTATGTCTGGATATGATGCTGCAGGAGGGAGGAGATGGGGAACAAACAGAAAAAAGACCATTAAAGTTTAGCTCTAATGCTCAGGTTAAAATGTCACTTTCTCACACAGATCATCTACTATTCCAAAAACAACAAAATGTGACAGGGGTATGATTCAAGCCTTGCCCTCTCATTCTACAGACTGTAAAAACCTTCTCAACAGTTGGAAGTGAGAAGCGTTGCTTTAGGAAGTGTGGAGACCGTCAGATATTCGTTAAGGCAAATATGTTCGAGAATGTAAACCATGTGTACACAGCTAAACTTTCTCAGTTTATAATTAAGGTAGTTTCCATTTCCTGCTCGTTGAGAAATCCATTTTGGATTCCTTAGAGTGTTCTGTACCTGTTGGTAGTGGCAGTGCTGGGCTCCTCTCCGCACAGCTCCGAGTACCAGTACTGGGCTGTGTTTTGGTTGTAGTCGCCAAATTCAGCCTGTGCCAGGAGTGCGCTCAGCTCCTCTGCTTGTTCCGAGCCCATCCGTAGGTGACCATTATGAAGATCCTCCTTCACATGCATGAAGAAAACGTGTCTGGCGGAACAACAGAACATTGGGTTATGAGTAATATTACATTTTTTTTTACGTCAATTAAACCTTAATCACTGTACAACTGACTTTCATGTGTAATTGTTAAGGAGATATCTGGAACAAACACAGGCCAGAATAGGCCATGGTTACAATTCTACAATTTCATCACAGACAATGGCCATTTGTGCGTGCTCAGCGATAGGAAGAGCAACTGACCTTTGATAGTGACTTTTTTCAATCGTTTCCTCAAAAGTGGTTTTGGGACTTCCTTTGAGTGTAAATTCAGTAGAAGCTAGCAAAATGGAAATTTAGCGAAACGAGACGAAATAATTACTGGTGGTTTCTCCCCACGATAGGGAGCACTCAAACATTTAATGGCCAACAGGATCACTGTTATAGTTTGGGCTGAACGACATCAAGTTCTGGTGTGGCCAAGGAAATTCTAAAAAAAACAGAAAAGCAATGCTAGGGTTAGGGTCAGGCAGGTCCCTTCTATTGTGCCCTTATGTTGTTCAGCATGTTGCACTACAGTAAACTAAACAGATCCGTCTTTGAGATGACCCGTGGCACATTAATCTGGGGATTACACAGGCACCACGCCATTTCAAGTCGCTGCTTCCATGTGTACAAGTAAGCAGGGCAGCTTTCTTCAGGCCACGGTTGTTGACTTAGTTGAGCTGGTGTACAACGTCGCCATTAGGCAATTGCCTGCTCACATATCACTCCGGGCCGAATTATTTGGGCCCATCGAGTCTTGATGGTGGTAGAAGTCGATTGTGCTGAAACAGCTTATTTGTTAAGGAAAAATCTCCTTAGGGTTCAAGCCATCTTTGAAGCATGAGGCAGACATATTCCATTTGCTGAAAATCAGGTCACATTGTGAGTTGAGGATATTCAAAGGGGGTTTAGAGAGACATTACGTGGAGTGGGTATGTAGCAATCACTGTTTGTTACATTTAAATGAACCCATTGTATTTTGTGCATCTTGCCAAGATGTCTCAAGGGGACAAGCTGGAGGTGGCGTTTCCTCCGACATCTTATGGGACCTACAAACCAGACTCTTGAGAGAGTCGCATACACGCACATGTGTACATACACACCCCTCATCCACCACGCGTTTGCAGTTCTTCCAAGGAGTATCAACAGCAGCTGGGAGGCACGCAAACACAGTCAGTTTACACCGCCCTGATAAAGCCAGACCATAACAACAAGCCCCATAGCAGACTAGCCGCAGGCATAACAAACAGTGCTTTGATATGGTGTTAAACATCCCATTCCATCCAATGATCACACACACACACACACACACACACACACACACACACACAAAAACACTGCTCTATTGTGTCAGGCCCAGCAGGTGTCATGTGATGAAGCGCTGCTAGTGAGCTACCTGCCTGACACAAACAATGGGACTAACTTGACTGGGAGTTTACCACTGGGTGCCGACAAAAGGTTACTAAAGGGCAAGCAACACAGGTTACTCTAGTTCAGGCGGGGACTGGCGAAGGGTTAATGTAGAACATGCAGTAAGGTGTGTTAAAAGCCATCTTCTGCGTTCGCTGTAGTCACAATTTAACCCAAGTATTGTTTTCTGTTAACCACCCATATGTGAAGATGTGGACTATGAACATTTGGCCACTGTGCCACTGCTGAACAAGACTGACTGCAGCATTTCCACTGTTGCAGAAACACATGCGTTTCCATGTGTTGGAGCTTTGTTGAGTTCAGGTTGAGCCAAAAGGTGAGTCACAGAGGTAACTGCAGTTCATCGACGGCTGTTCCAGTCCGACTACCCTGAGGCACAATGAGTTATAGACCATGCCAAACAACTTTAAAATGCGACTAATACACAGCTGCTTCACACGCAGGGTGCAACTAGTTCTCCCACTGAGGCGCTTGTGAAGCTACGCTGCTTCTGTGCGATTTAACACGCAGCAATAATACCCAACTACACAGTGTTAGGATTCAACTACAACCCAGCCTGCGTATTCTGATGATCGATTTAAAAGTAAATGTAACTCTACGCCTCCCTACTTGCTTGGCTTCTACATTAAGTAGCTTGATTCTCAGACAGCTGCCCCAGTCAGTCTGTCCAGCTGGTGTTCACTGCCTCAGCACCTGTCAAGCTCCGTCCAACACTCATTGCATGGAAGGAATAAGAGGCCTCGAGTCCACGAACACTGGATCAACATGCTGTGTGAGTGCAAGATGGTCTTGATCAAATTAAAAGAACAGAAAGCATCATTAGGCATCAGGAATTCACAGGCCTGTTACTATAGTAAAAATAACAGATAATTCACCCTTGTGCCCA
This sequence comes from Microctenopoma steveboyesi, assembly GCA_032359275.1. NCBI lineage: Eukaryota > Metazoa > Chordata > Actinopteri > Anabantiformes > Anabantidae > Microctenopoma > Microctenopoma steveboyesi. The sequence continues at coordinate 7,766,803 of JAUMHF010000003.1, read as the reverse complement.
AACAAATGAGCATCCAAGCTAGAAAGAAAAGCAGGATGCAACCCTGTATCATGCTCATTCTGAGATGTAAGGAGGTTACTACAGGGCAGTTTACTGTATGGGAACTGTTAATGATAGCTTTGTTTTTTCTAGCATGTGTTCCTTGTTGCACGTCACTGGCAGTGATAAAGAAATAAATATAAACCACATATGACAAATAAAAAGAAAAACTTCATTTCAAGGTAAACGTGAGATGAATGTACTTAAGAAGGTGTTGGAATTATATTTAACCACTTCTTTTCCATTTATTCAGTAATATATATGACATATGTGCAGCAGATTGAGACAGTTGTTCATCATGCACCAGTCAGCAACTACACCCCTCAACTGTTCGCTTCAGCTTATCCGAGTCACTACGTCTGCAGCGTATGTGTTGGTCCTAATCAGACATATCTGCACTTCAGATATGCATCATCAGAGTTATTTATGATATGAACTTTAAACACTGCAGCCATCATCACATCGGTGCCTTGTCCTTTAGACTGGCCCTTACCAACACCAGCACATGAACACGTACACAATGCAAGGAAGCCGGTGCCGAGACCAAAGCGTCTTGGCCTACTTGCACTGTATGAGATCGTATAAACCTTATTGCTTTGCCCTTCATAGAGATAACCCATATTCAAAGTCTTAATAAGCTTACTCATTGACAGATCCAACAGTCCTGTAAACGCTCGTGGAGCACAGGGGATAAACATTATTCACAACAGTGGGTGCAGTCCGGTTGGGTGCTAGATAATGTTTCACTACTGGACTGGGTGGCTGGAATAATTTATTGAAAGCAGGTTTCAACCCTGAGAAAGAATATTAGCAAAAAGGTCGGGAGGTACACAGTTGAGCGTAGCAGATAAGATAATTTTCTTTCTTCTGCAACCTAAATATTTTAAACTGCAATGTTGCTACTATAGTTTGAATCCTTTGCAACATATTTCACAAAAAGAATTTGGGACAACTTAACTTTATATATAATATGATGCTGAAGAAAACAGGCGCACTATTTCAATTAACTTAAGACCCATTACCGAGTCAAATAAACTGTTTTCCGTTTGTTCCACCCATGAAATCCACCATCTCAGTGTCTATTCCGCCAGTAAGCTGAAAGTTAGTTCACTCTGCATGAGAACAAAACGTCCCCACAAGCTGAAACCCAACACCTCTGCACCTCTTCCAGCCAATCAACAGGAGAGTTTCAGACCTCATCAGTTGGGCGCTCAACAATGCGGTCTGTAAGCAAGTCAAATAACACACTGCAATGGGCTGTGAGGTTACTAGCAGTCAATGAACTATATTAAACTTTGCAAGACACCAAGGTGTGGGCTGAAGGAAATATCTACACCTAAATGCTTGAGCGTTTGGATGGTGTTCAGCAAGAAGTAGCAACCCAATAATATAACATGAATTTTCTATAACCCAAACACAAAAGAAAGTTATACAGCACTGAAAACAAAGCAGCTGTTTTCTAAATGCCAGCTCGCTCCGTTCTGGATGGTAAAACTGATTAAAGCACGGTATCAATCCTAAATTCAGACGGCAAAAAAACAATGGTGTTTCTTGGGCAGGGGCCAACGTTATCACTTTACAAAATGCATACCAGGACTAGGTTACTGGAGTGTAAGAGAACTGAACGCGAAAAAGAGTCAGTCGAAAACCAAATGTGACTAATAACTGATGGGACATACCAAAGGGTCTATATATTTGTTTCATACACTTATTCAGAGATGGTGTTTGAGATTTCAAAGCAAAACGAAAGTAAAGAAGTAAATGGATTAAGATGCAATGATTAAAATAAGTCTTCCTTAAATAAACTGCTGTTAATTAGTACCAGGTTATAGGGCTTAGGCCAATCAGGACCTCAGATAAAGCCTGTGTTAACAACTGTGCCCTTTGAGGGTATCCAGTGTTTGCCTGATCAGAATGCTAAATGTGAGGGCTAATGAAGGGGAAAATTCACATATTTAAACCTCTTAGCAAATGGTGTTTAATGATGCAGACAACATGGACTGTTGTAGAGGCCCCTAGGTCAGTGACCAAATTAACAAAAGTGGATACGTCATGGAAATACAGAAAAAACAAACACAACTAAGTTTCAGGAGTTGCTTTGTTTTCTTTCAATAACTATATGGTTATGCAAGAAACTGTTTGATGCATCTGTTAAAGAAAAACGAGCTCAAACCATTGGATGGTTTAGGATGAATTTGGTCTTTGTTCATCTCTGCACCTTCAGCTTACCGGAATAGAAGACCACAGGAGAAGAAGCCCTTTTATAGAGCCAATTTAACGCTTTAGAGGAGCTCAAAGCAATGATATTGAGGAAAACATTTCAAGCTGGGGATACAGCTGCAAAGGATAAAACTGAACTAAATATGGAGCCTACACTTTGCATTATAATGTTCTAGATTATATAGGTGAAGTATTCCTGGCTGAAGAAAACTAGACCAGCTGACCATTATGAGCAACCATTACCCACTTTTTCATTTCTTGGAGTCTTCAACATCAAATTTCTGCAGCAGCACCCAAATAATGTATCTGCATGTGACCATGAACATTTAAGTGACCTGCTGTGCTTTACGTGGCAGCAGAGTACACAGCAGCTTATATAAGCAGCTCTGTGTGTTCAGTCCAGTGCATGTTATGTAACAGGGCCTATAAGAAGGGCGTAGAGACACAGCCCAAACAAGTTCACACACTACTGAGATAATATATCCCAACTCATACATTTGCAGCTTACAAGGCTACTAGAACATACGTAAATATACAATGTTTGAGTTCAGCTTAAATATAGCAAAAAAGCAAAGCAATGACCATCAATTCACAAAACTAGATACAGAGGTGTTCCCATGCATAAGAATTCAAAGTAACAAAAATGTGCATTGGAGGCCGGTTTTCTGTGCGCGCCATGATGAGGTGTGCTCGCTCCACAAGAGGTGTAGAGGCTGTTGTAGCTTTAGTAGGTCTAAGGTGAGAACACAAGTAATGATTGAAATTGAACTTTGTCAGGTCCTCAGAGCACTAATTTACTAAAATGATGTGCTACAAGTTAAATGACTTAAAATGAAAGTTGACGAAATAAAATTTTTACAACTACTTTTAATCATTAATGTATTTCACAGTATTTCACAGAAGTGTCGTGTATATTTTCATGACCCCGAAATGCATGTCGAGTCCTAAAAATGCAACCGCTGTGCATCACATAGCCCTCGTCTCAAAACATTACGTCATCGTGTCTAAACACTTTAAATATGTCACATCTGAGCAGATGGATGACACGAAGGCTGCGCCACAATTAAACACATAACCTGACCGCATGGTGGTGTGTGCCAGGTGTGAGTTTTTCTTAGCAGCTACTCCTTATACCCATGCCTGCCATCTTTATCACAATCCCATGCCCCCACCAGCCATCAACAGCCATCTGTTGATAACCCCTGATAATCTAGTGGAGGTCAGAGCACAGGCAGCCAAGTAGCCTCCACGCTCATGCTCTCCCCCCCGACCGCCTTTTACTTTCTCCTTCAAAGGTTGCCAAAAATGGCCCAAAGAGGTGGGGTGTGAGTCAGAGGGAAAGGGAGGGGCAGGGGTGTGGTCAGGGACAGTTCCCATCTATCAATGATAAAAAAAACTCTTTATGTTTGACAAAGGGAAGAAGAGAAACTTCTGAAGTTGGGGCAGTGGGTGAGTCTACTGGAATGCCAAACTCTGGCCACGACAAATATGGATCAGTTTAATGAACAGCATGCAGTGTGTCAGTGCGCGTGTGTGTGTGTGTGTGTGTGTGTGTCTGTGTGTGTGTGTGTGGGGGGGGGGGCGGCAGTGAGGCAGAGTTTAAAACACCAAACAGATCTCCTCTAAAGTGAGGTGTGCGCTCGCCACACATGCATGGATCAAATTCTGCAGTATCAAACACACAGCTGGCGCGGACATAACATCCACGGTATCACACTGGATGTTGGTGAAACTGTTTTTTGGAAGGTTTCCAAAAAAAACAAAACAAAGGAAACTGGGGTTGGAGAGCGAGCATCAAGTCTTGTTAAGGATGCTTTTTCTTTTTGAATCATACTTATCAGAGAGAATACATAACAGGCAGAGATGTGACAATGTTCTTAGCAAAATCCTGATGGTTAAAAAAAAACACAGAGGGCAAAACTCCTACACTAGCGCCGTCACAGTTTCCAAACAGCATCTGCAAAAATGTCACACAGAGTGTGGCGCTTTTGTCCAGACAAAAATGTCCACCAACAATCAGAACAAAAAGACACAACAAAGGTTATTTTGGGTTGAATGGGGGCAGTGACAGAGGTCCTAGCTGTCAAACAGAGGTCCCTGTGGGCAGGCACAGAGCAACACAGTCTCAGAGCTGCAGGCTCATATTTCCTGCCTGCCTTCACCAGAACGACCTATAGTAACCCCGGAAGGGCTCGTTGAAGAGGTTACTACAGGGCACTTTACTGTATGGGAAACTAAGTGATCCGATTATGCTCAGGGAACTGTTGATGGCGATAGCTTTGTTTTTTCCAGCATGTGTTCCTCGTTGCACGTCACTGGCAGTGATAAAAAAAATAAACAAATAAACTTAAAATCTTAGATGATAGGGGATGAATTTACTTTGAGAAGGTGTTGGAATTCTATTTAGCCACTCCTTCATTTATTCAGTGGTAAATATGACATCGTGCGGCAGCTTAGCAAAGTTATTTGGTAAACCTACCTCGTCTGCTCTTGCAGAATGAGATGGGGCTCCACAAAAAACTTGACCCGCAACCTCAGTCGACAGGGCGTCACGTTGTCCATCTGCTGGCAGATGCGATTCCTCAGATTCAGCCACAGGTTCTCTCCTTTGCTGCCTGTGAACTGCAGCCCAAAGTAGTCCACTTCAATAATGCCCAACTTTCTGCAAACCTAGAAAGCAGAAGGAGACACAAACAGGGGGGTTTTATCCTGAATCTAAATCCTAAGATCAAGTGAGTGGTACACACAGTTTTCATGTTACGCATCTTTTCACACCACAATAGCAGACTGAGGAAGAAAATGTACTTTTATCACTGCTCGTTTAGATTTCTACTGCCCTAGTGCTAAATCCCATCAATATTCTGAAGAAAACTTGGAGGCTGGCCCGGGTGAAGGGATTTTAAGCACTCAATCCCCCACGAAGCAAACGGGGCTGCGGACATGGGCTATTACATAAGCGCTGGAGAAACTCTGCAGGGAGCAGGAGATAAAACATCATTCAGTGCCGTAGATAAGAAACAACTTGACATGTCTTCAGTGGAAGAAAACAACGTGCAGCTATTGCATGAAGGGACATGATCATATGCTGCTCTGTTCACGTCTACTTTAATAAAAAAAAGTAGTGAATATCTAAATCTAAATCTAGTTTCTAGTTATTACTAGTAATTCTAGTTAAGACACTAGTCCTGACAGCTCGAGATAACTTAGTTCAGAGTGAAGTTTCAGTGTGACTGGAGCGCGCTGCGTGTTTGTAAAGGCAGAAGAGTGAACTCGAGTAACCTTCATGAAGCCAGTTGCCTGTGACTGAGCCGCGCAGGTAGTCGACTCGGCCAGTTTAAGTACAATCAAAACTTCCCCGACGAGTATATGAGCCATGATTCACCAGTGAAAGCCTCGCTGTTGCAGCTAGATAGTAGTTATTTCTGTTTCTGCGCGATGCCCAACGACTCGCTTCCTCGTCGCGCGTGTGCGCGCAACAATGCAGCAGATGTTTGCGGATGAAGTTCACAGTAAATGCATCGAGCAGCGAATACAACTAATTAAAACTGTGCAGACACTAAAAGCGAGAAATCACTTTATTCACTAAATCACAAAACACCAGCACCGGACTCGAACAACGTGTTTAGATGCATCAAGTTTAGGACATTTGAAGTTTCGTATAACAACGCAAACAATGCTCTGTCTGACTGGGACCGCGTTTCAGAGGGGTCGTCCTAATATTTCTTTTTTATTATGATGATGATGGTGCTTACCTTATTAAGACAGTCTTCGCCGTTCGCCTTCGCATCAACTTCCACTTCCATCACCACCGAATCCGGACGAGTGACGTGGCAGAGCATTTTGGCCTGGAAATCTTTGGTGTGCCACTCGTTAAAATAATAAAACACCTCTCGACCCTTCCTCTGAACCGGCCTACATAAAGCCCTCGCCACTTTCTTTCCCCTTTCTCTCGGAACTGCGGCCACCAGCTGTAGCTCTATCAATGGAATGCCATGCAGAGCGACGCCCACTTATAGCCGTCCAATGAGGACGCGGCTGATACGGTTGCACATCAACCAATCAGAAGCTGCTCCGGCTTGCGCGCTCGTCCTCCTGTGCCTGGCTGTGTGAGGACTCCACTGCGCCCTCTTCTGGCTCAGCTGCTCTAACACTAGCTTTCAACTCACCTGCGTTTGGTGATTTGGACACCTCAGCAAACTTCATCAGACACCGGGGTGGGTTTAATGGCTTTCTACTGTTTCCTCCTTCGGTTTCTGTGAATAATTTATGTGAATGCAGTACAGAAATAGCTGTAATAACAAGGAAACGTCCTGCCCTGTTACTCTTCAGCTGCTGTAAAATGGAATAACGTCGCACTGATGGTGATGAGATGAGATAAGTTTGTGGCATTGTGACACATTTCCTGAAGCTTTTTGCTTAAGTTTTTTTTTGAGTGGGTAATTCACATATAAAGGGAGGCTTAATAATAAGTAATTTATTCAAACTTTTCTCACATTTTCTACTCCTTCATAATATTCAACATCAGCGTGTTGTAATTTCCGCAGTGGGCGACATCCTGAGACATTGGAGAAAACTGCTGCCCCATACTCAAACTTACACTAGAGAGGTATGGTGTTCAGCCAAGCTTTGTGCTTGTCTGCCAGGGGACATTTAGAGTAGAGGCAGCAGTGCCTCTGCATGTCTTTGTCCTCCTCCACCACTGCATTCTTTATGTAGACATACTTATGGTGACTCAAATACAACAGGACCCTACAATAACCTCAGATATCGTACTGGGGAATTCTCATAGACTGGATGTGAGATAAGGGTCATGGCTGCACAGATAAATAGGTGTTCAATTTTCATCTGTTGTGTCTCTTTGGGTTTTTTATTTCCAGTTCACCTACTGTAGAAGTAATAGCTCTAAATAGTGACGTGCCAGCGCACTACTAATATCATAGTATACCGATCAATTCCACTATCAGAAAAAAGTTAGTGGGCATTTGTTGAGATTATATTCTGTGTAATCGATTTGTTCTTTTGTAGATTCTTTTTTAAACACAGTGTTAGTTTTTTGTTGTTGTAGCAGGTAAACAACAAAAAACTAACACTTGGGTTTGGTACTAAATTTAATTAGTGATGTTTTTAAGCTCAGGGTTAGTACACTACACGTCTATCATGCTACTGCTGTGCGAGTATGGTGCTGCCCTATGGCTTTCAGGCGAAGCTCAAGTAAAAGGGCCTACAAGGGGGTGGAGCTATGTCAATGAGCCATGAGGAAAACCTCGAAACCACTGAGTGACCTGTTTTGACACTGTTGGGACCATTGCACAAGGCAAGTACCACAATAAATGTTCAACAACTAGAAACAAATGACATGATTGGCCCCTTAAGTAACTTTGATTACATTAATTAAATTATCACATCCAAATCTCAAAAACAATAGTGATTTTGACCAAACTGCTGCTAATTATAATTAGTGTCAATCCACTGAACTCCAACCGCTTTAATGGTTTCATTCCTGCAAATTGCACTAAACAGAGTGTGGCATGCTTTGCAGTGGTTCAGACAGTGACTGCATAGTTATTTGTAAAAACAAAAGTAAAACAATGCACCGCATGATATTTTTAATCAAGACTTCCACTATACCTGCAAAAGATTTGGACACATAGGAATTAAACTGCGATGCCATCACTACAGAAGTGTTTCCTAGTTTTTATTATTAGAAGTGCATTTGCAAACATAACTATTGGTAGATATAATGTTGATTGCAGACCTTTATTGTTTATTTTTATTTATGTAAATATTCCTTTAAAAAGTTATTTACAACTACATCACTCCCTTACAATATTAACAGCGTCTACATTTGATTTCTTATCAAGCAGATGTTATAAAATCTGCTTTTCTTTCAGAAATGCAGTAATTTATGTGTGTGTCAACAGATCAGCTGTAAAACCTCTCAGGTTCTTTCTGTGTGTGATGAGGTCAGCCTCAGTGGTGATTTGTGTTCTTTTCCCTGAGGTGATGTAGGAAGGTGTACAATGCATGAATGGAGAGACATGCTATTTGAATAACACTCATGGCCCTAGATGGGAAAACAAGGAAGGTAGCGACTGACATAACATTCACTCGCAGCATGGCACTGAACAGGCAACAACAGGCATGTGCATTCGGCCACACGTGCATTTGCGTTTTTTAATCAGTATTTTGTGTTATACAATATTCACTGCTATAATGACTAGTTTAAAGACGGGGAAACCAAAGACAAAATACTCCCCTTTTTCACATTTAGGTCAATTCTAGGGCTAGGGCATCTTTTTCACCATCTGGGCTCTCACACAAACACAGAGCATTTGCAAACTCCTGATTCACGAAACAATGACATCATGCAATGTGACATCACTTTCCTCTGAGGCAAATCACCGCTCACTCGACTGGAGCGTGAACACATAGCTCGGCAGACAGGGGTTCATGCGTGTGCGTGTGTGTGTGTGTGCGGGCACATGACATCACAGCGTCATCACTGCTCATCGCTGTAGTGAAAGCTGTGCCTCCTGAAGCAGAGATTATGTCAGAATGCCATGCCAGTGGAGCCGCTGTTGTTGTTGTTGTTATAGTCCTGGTTAGATTTGTTCATTTCTTTAAATGTATTGCTGATAAACTTAAAGAAGACAACTGGGCAGCTGACAGATTAGGCAAAAGGGGTGGACTTGCCTGTCGGACTATGAGGCAGGGCCAGAGGGCAAGTAGCTCCTCTGAGTCTGAAGAGAGTCAACAGCCATGGTCAAGGGATTCCAGGTTGTCATCACATGGATGCTCATCAGCTGAAGATTCAACATCAGATTATGATGTGGAGGCAGAAAGTGCGATGAAGAGGAGCCAAAGGTTCAGCAGTTCTTTCAGCTTTGGAGAAGATCAGCAGCGACACTCAAAGAATGAAGACAGAAAGAAAGAACCGTTACCGAGGAGCTGCGGTGGAGTACCTGTCACAGAATCGGTGGAGACTGCAGAATGTGTGCGATGGGAAAAACTGGAAACTTTTAGTGACATCAATCAACCACCAAGGTCTTGCTTATTCAGGCCTCAGAAACTATGGCTGGCAGTGACAAGATGTCTCTCCTTGCGGTGGCCTCCTTGTCTGTCCATCAATAGACAAAGTAACAAGAAATTAGCCTACCAAGTGGACCGTGACCAATCAGAGGACACACAGTCGATTGTCAGCACTGACTTAACCAGTGAGAGCTCTTCGAGTACATCTACATCGGATGAAAGAGATATGCCACTCGTTAAACATGAGGAGGAGGAAGACAAAAGCAGAGGGGTTAAAAGTGGTCCACTCGCTCGTCACAGGGTTTCACATTCTTCACCAAGTTTGCCAAGGGCCAGACAAGCTGCAGACTCTGTCCTAGCTTCCATAATCTTGGAAAAAGAAATGTTCCTGAGGATTGAGCTGGTAGATTCAGGCGAGGAGAGGGAGGACTTACGCTACAGGGCAGAATGGAAGCTGTCAGAGAGAACTAAGGAACTGGCAGAAGGTGTCTGGCTCTCTCGGAGCCTAAAAATGACGTGCTAAATTCAAGGTTTGGTTGACTTTGAAAGGCTGTGTATCAACTGTCTTTGCCACCATCGTTCATTTGGCTTTTAAAATAACCCAACCTTGTTTTTTGTGACTGCTCAATAGAATTGGCCTAGATTTCAGTAAATTATTGGCAAGATTAGTTTTACGTAAGGATTGTGTGCTGATACAAACTGTGCTGATATAAATTACAGTGACTGTGGGTAGCTAATTAGAAATGCTATTTTCAGCAACACAACATTGCACAGTTCTATCTCCCTGCCTCTCTGGCTCTCTCAGAGAACATTTTATACATGGCTGGTTCCACGTATGAGTGATTATCTAATAGAATATGTTGTTTTTGAATAAAAACCTTGTTTGAGATATGAATTTGTGTTTGTTTTTTTAATGAGAATTTGTCGTAAATACATGGTATAAAGAGACTAGTATGGACTATAAAGTAATCTAGGCACAGATTACAGTCCAAGCCGAGTTTTTATATGAGCCAAAGTCTTTAGTAAATTTCAATGACTTTTGTCTCCGTGTGTTGGGGGTTATGTGAGAAAGATTGTTAACAAATGTTATTTACATGTATTTTAAGCTGTCTATGTAAGTAATTTTTAAAAGGTCCTTAGTAATCTCAGTTTGAAGAAGTATGAGTAGGACTATTAACATATCTCTAACTGTCACAATTTACATTACAAAGGCTAACTTCTGCTTTTCTAAATAGGAGCATCCTTCAGTGTTTTATGCACAGCAAGCATTATTTCAACATGAAACTTAACGATTTGTTCATAACAGCTATAGGATTACTGTAGGTGATAGTTATGACTAGACATGACTGTACAGAGCCTCTGTAGTAGTATTACATCTGACTGTACAGCAACATGTAAAACATTTTCTGAATTTAATTTCGAAAATCCAAAGAGCAAATTTATATCTTATTGACTCTAACATTTGTTCTATTCTTGTCACTAATTTATGTATTGTAAAAGTACAAAAATAGAGCATATTTGCATTGAGAAGCAATGAATTTTAGAGCTATGGCAATTGTTGCTTGACAGGCACTGCCAGAGTTAGTAACGAGAGTCAGGGAAGAAGGAGGAACGTGGGTGAGGGTGAGAAAGGAAGAGGAAGATAAAGGAGAATGAAAAGTAATTACGATAGGAATTTGATGTTTACCTACACGGGCTTGTTTATGGGCAGCATACTGGCACAACATAGCATTATGTTTTTGAGTTGTTATTAAATTGGCATTACTGACTGGGACAGCATCTGAAGCTGGCAAAAGACAGGGGTGGGATTTCAGTTGTACCAGTACCACTGGATTCTATAATACTCCACACACATTCTGATAAGACCAAAAAAACCTAATAAGCTATTTTAAAGTGACATTTTTGAGATAAAAAATGCAAATGATAAATAGCTCACGTGTAAACTTGACAACAGTCGTCGGTTATCAGCCTGCTAACTCAAACACACGCAGTGGATTGGTAGGCAGTCAGCAGGTGAGGTTGCACCGTGGCATGCCCCAATACTGCATGTCGTCATTTGCAGGTGCAAGTATTGAGCACTGAGTTCCTGTTTCCCGGTTCATCCTCTGTCATATAAGTGTTTGTTAATTGTGCTAGAAGGAACTGTCCCCAAGATAGTTACATAACATGGTGATAGACTGCAAATCCCAGCAGAGGACAAATGTTCCAGTCGCCAAAGGACAAATGTGACATCATAGAATTTTGTGGTCTTAGCAGATCAGCCAGGCAGTAATTGCTTTATCTCCTTGACCTTTTAGTTATATTCTATTAGATTTAAAGCTTGGGAGCCATTATGGTGTACTCCAAAATGTAAGTCCACTGCTTCTTTCCAAATTGACTTCATACCATCTCTGTCTCTACATACTGTAAATACTGTATTAATCTGGAAATCCTAACTTGAGACTAGAGACTATGGGAAATTATACTGTCTGTCTCTCTTGACTTAAAAACATTATGTTAAGGACGTGATTCTTTGGGAGCCAAAGTACCTCTGCAACTGGAATTGTTACCACATAGCAATTAAATCAAATTTCCAGTCCCAGTCCTTTGTCAGTTTTCTGTTTATGTTGGACTTGCTGTGGTTTTCTCTCAGATAGAATCTATAACTTACCTGATTTGTCTACTATTTTTCCCACTGTGTGTTTAAGAGGTCTGTGGTGCAGTGATCGCTCAGTGTTTTAGCTTTTATGAATTATGTTTTGAGCCCATGCAAGGGTACTTAATTTTGAAAGATTTTACTGAATATGTAGCTGGCAGTGAATTCTCATGCTCAGACGTGAACCTGCTGAAGTAAAATAATGACATATTGGCTTAGACAAGTAAAGGGGACACTTGGCAAGTGGAACACTTGACTCAGGATGATGAATTGGAGTTGGAAGTCGATGGTGTTCGCGTGTGCGTTTTTAGGTGTGTGGTGTGTGTCTGAGGAGAACAAAGGAGAATTTGATGGATGATTCCAGCAGATCGTTTGTGATAATGAGCACAACTGTCAGCCCTGGACACACACGCTGTAACCAGCAGGCTTTGCAGATGGCCAGAAGTACCTTTGCGACTTCACTGACTGTTTAGGATTGTGTGTACACACACCATGTATGGTGTTAGTCACATTGTGTGGACCAAACCCTGTTCACACATTGACACTGTGTACACACACACAAAGATACATGTGAAACAGAATTTTCATTATGCGTCAATGAGCAGCTGTAAGTGATGATTGGCCCTCGCAGACCTGGATTTAACACCTGTGTGAGAGATTACTGGCATGAGAGACCTACACCATACGTGAAAGATACACGCTGTTTGGAGGTTCACTGACACCTATGTGATTATGTGCCTCAAAAGCCATAATAGCTGTTACTGCTGAGAGAGAGAAACAGGCATGACCAATAAAATTTCCATTAATATTTCCCTTCCTCCATCCTCATGCAGAAAATCCAGTAAGCCTGAAGCAACTGGATTTGCTGTGTAGCGATACATTTAATTTCCCCTCTCATCTGTGAGACTTCATCATGGTTTCATCACCAACTCTGATGAACCTTTTTAAATGAGGGGTAATGCATGCCATGACCTCGATGAAATAATTTGTAAATAAAGTTTAAGAAGACCATAACAAACACATGCGTAACTCACATTTTGCTTATGTCATCTCATAGTGGTCACTGATGTAAACGCTGCAATCTTTGAGTTAATTGTTATTTATCTTTTAGTTGCCATTATCTTATCACAACCACTCCCCAGAAAGCAGCATTTGTGCTTAAAATGTAATATGTGCCACAAGTATAGGGTGTAAAACTCAAACCTTTAATTATTACTATGTGGACGAACAGTATGATGAATATGTCCACCAACATGTTTCTGTATTGTA